>JALPQI010000303.1:0-461041 GCA_025490895.1 Thaumatotibia leucotreta
GTTGGCCGGGCCGAATGCAGCATTTGTCATTGGAAACACTCATTAGTTGGAGTTGACGTTAACTTGACGCCAGCTTTCGCCTCGGTAAGCTTTAATAATTATAAGAACCAGCCGCTGATATTAATTGCTGGTATTGACAAAACGCTCTGTCGCTCCGATTTCGAGGATGAAATTTAATGCTTGAAATTTCGTATTTCGTATTTTAATTACTGGGTAACAGAATTAATCGGCAAGTTACTTGAAGCACAATAACGCTTTCTTAACAAAGAGGCAAAAACGCGCTTTCCTTCTAATGTAGCTCTAAAAACGAAACAATTAGCTACTATAAATACTGCCGGTTTTGGCCGTGGGTTTTCGGCGACCGGCGACCGACGCGTGTCCGTCGCCGGTCGCCGGCCAGAAAACCCACGGCCTTAGTCTTTGCAATTTTGCATCCACTTTAGCATATTGCCTTCTATAACTGACGAGAATCGTAAAACCAACTAACCATGGGTATGGCGATGGGCCACTATCGATAAAATCCTTCGTCAAATAGACAGTTGCGTTTACGAGTTGTGGCAGAAAACTCATTTTCCTAGAATATTGCTTATAAATAATTTTACTGCAGGCGTTCGTAATTTAGAACGGTCAAAAGCCAAATTAAAATTATGATGCTGTAAAACATTCAAGACTTGTGCTGCTTTCGAGATTTGATGACCAGCGGGTCATTCGACATTCTCGTTTACGATTGTGCTTCATTATTACCTATGTCTCACAAATTCATTACCTTTGCTTGGAAAGTTATGAATAAGAAATTCTTATAATAAATAGACGTAGATCTATAACTTTTCAAATCTTAAAGTTCATTTCCAGTTTAAATTCTGGAGGACAAAAGTAACTCCTTCGCTAAAATTATGTGATTTTAGATTACGGTGAAAAACACATTTTTTTTTTACAGAAAGGGGTGCATTTGTTTGTCCTGTTCGCGGTGGAGACATCTGGTTGTTGGATCAGAGTGCAAAAATTGTCAATCGCGATTCAGCGTAGCTATGCCACAAGCGTGATGGGCACTTTTGCGCCGGGGATGACACGAGGTGGGTTATTTGACTAGTATTTTTTGGTACCGATTGTGATTTATAGATAGTATGTTTTTGTATTGATATATATTTTGCAAACTGTTTCATGTCATATAATTATCAAATGAAAGGGTAAAAATATATTTAAAACCTCAATATTTACCTATTTATTAATCAAACCTACCTTGATAACTTAACGTGTAAATAATACCTATAGCCAGTTTTTAGGTATTTAACTAAATGTAAACAGAATTTATCCTCAAATGGCACTTTAATTTAGCTTAGGCTAGATGAAAACGTCACACCACACGATTGAATAAATTAAGTTAATGTCAGCTCGTCCCATGATAGACCCAGGTGGTTTTGTATTTGGTTAGTTAACAAATAAATATTATAAATACCCGGAAGTATATAAATTCTTAGTTTGTACTTATGTAAATACATCCATGCCTACTTACATGCTAATATAGGTATTATAAATGCGAAAGTAACTCTGTCTGCTTCAGTCTTCACGTTATAATCACTAGACCGATTTTGTTAAAATTTGGTATGAAGATACTTTGACACCCAAAAAAGCATAGGATATTATTGCGGAAATTGCCAGTGTGTGTGACTAAGTCGCGGGCAAGAGTTAGTTTTGTAATAAGTACCAGTGGTGTTATTTTAATTCCTAATCTATGTAAGCGTTCTCGCAATATCCTTATAAAAAAGTGATTAATCGTCGAAGCTACGAAACATGTGAGAAAAGTGTCTAATCTAAGAGTCGTACAAAAATGGTTAAAGTTAGTACTCACCATAAAGCAATCTGGGCCTTGTAAACACGATGACTCCCCGCTGGGACGTGGCATCGCGAACTGTGAACAAGCAAACATTATGTTCGTTAACGTATACGCTTATTGTACATAATGTATACCTAAAACAAAGCATCAATGTGCACGGAAACATACTTCATATATTTTGGTGGCTGAAATTGTCTTAATATTAATAAACTCAATAAAGAAAATAAAGGAAACGTTAACAGATATATTAAATTACACGCAATGTCACAAAAAGTAGATACTAAAAGACCTAACCCACAAAGCACAATGTTTAACCATTCATCGGAGACTTTTATTCTTTGCTACAAAACCAATATTAACAAAGCTTGAGTTTAATACTCCAGTGTAAAAGCGAGCAACAAAATAAATGTTCGATTGGTGCAGCAACTTTAATGTATTTGATAAAAGTGACAGGCATCTGCTTACCGTCGGTCGGTCGTTTTAATTGCCTACCGACGGAACCGCGGCTCTTGTCACTTTGGCATAAAACAGCTTTACTCACAATGGAATTCAAAAAAGTTACAGTGGCAACTTTGAAGACTAATGCTATCTTAGTAAACTGGATACATATAAAGCAAGATGTCATGTGGTGGACGTAAATTGCTTTAATTATAAATAATTGCTAGGCTGGAGCTCCCATGACAGTAAATTATACAGTACTCTATAATCATGATCGGTCTTTAAAATACTTCATATTGAGTGACATAAAGTAAAAAGGGACATATTTTATGAACACGTTCTTCATACAAAGATGTCAGGTACCTACTGCGGATTCATATCAGCGTTGTAAATGCATCGGTAATGCATCATTATTCAGTGTTTATTCATGTGTAAAATGCTACTTGATATCAATTAAAATAATGTGATCCATCACTGATAATAATCTCACGAACTCGCCTCTTCGCTTTAGCCTCGAGGAACATGGCAATCTGTTGTTGATAAATTTCTATTTGACAAGAATAAATGGTTATTATATCCTTTCATTTTGTAACTTGACTACGTAAGAGAGTTTTTTTTAATGAGAAGGTTACTGGTTACCCACTTGATTGTCATTTCAAATTTGTCTTCTTATTTTTAAGGCCGAAAAATTCATCGGAAATAACAATATAGTAGTAGTGTTTTTGCTAAATAACTACTACTAACAAGACCTAATTGGAGTTGAAGTTGAGCTTTATACATCGTGTTTAAAGTAAATACATTCGATCGACTAAGCTTTCTCAGCCAGTGAAAAAGTAGTAGCGGGAAAGTCGCTCCGTTCACTCACGTTCTGTGCCTCTAACATTTGAACTCGTCAGTATAAATCTGCTACCGCTGATCAGCAGTTCAATTGACGAGACGATTTATTGTCCCACTGCTATTTTCTTACGAGACTTTCAAATTCAATACTCATGTAAAGCAATCACTACGACATTGTTTTGAATTCGAATCCGATTGAAAAAACAAACACTCGTGGGTCTTTTTAGTACAACCGTAGTTTACCGTAGGGTCAAGGGTCCTTTAGGCGGTTTTTATCCTTTTACTTCTCGACCACTTCGCTACGCTTCATATCTTTGTTATGAAAAAGTCGAAAACTACATAAGGTGGCCGGTGATCGGCCTAAGGTACCCTATACCACAAGAACGTAATTTGCTTGTATCTTTATGTAGATTAAAATAATTACCTACTGAATGTCTAAACAGACAAATTAGATTTTTTTATATAAAACGCTCACAATTATATTAAGGACATTATGTAAGTTTACGAAATGTCTAGTTTCACTGGTAAAATGAAATCACATAGTGAAAAATAGTTATCATTAACATTTTATAGCGATATGATATAAATTCTAAAGTATTCTAGAGACTTTAAAATAAATAATTCAAAAACGTAGCGACAGTAGCGAAGAAAACAAATAATTCATATATTATTTAGGCCACTATCATTGCAGCTAATGATGCCAATCTCGAACAGAGGCCATCAAGAGACTTCGTCAGACGGAGTTATTACATGTAATCATCGTAATTTTTCACACAATTTCTTTTTTTGACCACGATACAATCTCACGTCTACTAATGACAACAAAAAGTGGAGTGAAGTATTGTATGCGTAGAGAATTACCAACGTACATATGTCTCTTCTTTTATGAAGTTACTTTCAAAGATGCTTAAAAAGGTTTGTACCAACCAATATTGTTTTTGTAAACTGTATTCAATATTGTTTTTGTAAACTGTATTGTTGAAAATCCAAACAATGCGAAAGCCTACCTCAACTTTCACCTTCCAGATTATGCTGCCTAAAATTCCACCAATTCAATTATTGCCAGTATTGTGCACGGCCTTCTAGAGTTATATGAAAGTTAAACAAAACAAAACGAAATATACTCACTTCGGCAACTGCAAAGGGAAGTGAGTGAATAATGAATGACGATCGAGAACGGCCGAGAGCCCTCGTATTTGTGTTAGATGCCGCCGCAGATTACCCTTTTCTTAATCAAACAACGTTTATTGAATATTATTTAATTAATCTTTCGTGTTTGACTTCGATGTTGAATAGAAAGTAAGAATGAAAAATGAGTTCGAAGCGATATCGAAAGCTAGTTTTCTCTTGATTGATTTATAGATTCGTATTTAAAATTAATAATTCGACCATTCATTGGGTAGACATTAAACTAAATGCGTATTATTTAAGTACCTACATATTTCTATCTTTAAATAAACTAAGTAACATATTAGAATATTATAAGTCAGATACACAAAAATTATAAAGACCACGCTACATCAGACATCTTACCCAACTAGCTGTTAAATATTACCATCACGAGCTTCAACGTTATTATTCTAAGTCATCCGTTAATAGCCCGAATCGAAAATTAGGGTTCAAGATGGATTACATTTTTCTCAAAATGACCCAGGATCCCGACACTTAAAATTTACGAAATCCATTAAAGATAATCGTCCATAAGTCGGGCCTGCGGCTGCGCCTGGGCAGGAACTAATCGATCGATGCGCACACACAGTCGTTTACAATCAATCCATCAGCGTTTATGTAACGCGTAACTACAGATGATCTTCATTTATCATTTTGTTTTGTGGGTAGTGACCGGACACTCTTGGGGGTCACAAAATATTCATACAAAATAAACGGTTGAATGTTACGGCTTGATACGTAAACAAGTTTTTATTTTCAATCAAGCCTACCTGTTTTATACATAGTCGGGGCATTTAAACCTTTAGATAATTTTAATCAGAAATGGACCCATAGGAACAGGAAATTTACCCCTAGCAGGAATAACCAGCCTTAGATAGCTATGAGATTCTCCTAAGTCGTTTCAAGTAGTCTTATCATTAGCAATAAACAATAATAGGGATGACATTTACATGCCCGCATAAATAGAAAACAAAATACTTAAACACCTAACGAATCTTCCATGGGAAAAAAGAACAAAAACAGTATGAATTATGATTTCACATAAAGATAAAGCACAATCTTAGCAAACGCCGTATTGTAGAGAAAAATCGTTATTTCCTGGAAGACAGATCACGGTTACAGAAACAAGACAAGAATCACTAGGGGTAGAAAGCGGCAAATGAACAGAATATTTTTTTACAACTAAACTGTAATGAAGTGTAAACTGTTAAGAAAATTGGAATTCTTGATTTCACGATTGAATATTAAAAAAACTTTCCAGTTAAAACATTAGTTAAAAAGCAGTATTGGTACAACAAAAAATAAACTCCGAGGCTTAATCCCTCGTCCGGACCAGTTGTCCCGACAACATAAATATCTGAGAGCACATAGTACGTTGCGCGGGAAATGTGTTCCAACAGACTCCTATGTCAGCTGTTATTTTATTTGATCTGCACTAGGTAAACTCTATTACCGATCCGTTTTTACAAGTAGAAATTCAATTTCAGTCCCCTTTTCTTAGTGAAAAATGTTATCCAATAGTGGACGGAACGAAGTAAATGAACTGATCGAGAAAGACGACCATTCGAGACATTTGAGTTTCACGATTAAATGAAGGCTTTTATATGATTTTAAACGACGGGTCATAAAGTATGTACTATTTACAAATGTTTTATAATGAGCGTGTTAACTGGCACGCAAAGATTAATGAAAAATACAACCCCATTTGGCGATAAAAGATGGCATCGACATCATTAGGTGGCGGCCATGATATGAATTTTTCATGAAATATGGACTCGTATAGCGCGCGTTTATTGCGACAAGTAGAACGTTGGAGGCATCTGTATTATTATTTCCATCGATTGTTTACTTTGGTCGAGTTTTTGCGGACGTTTGACGGATGCGAAGCGTTTTATCGTTCCTTTCTTTAAAGTTAGCGCCGCAATGTTATTGCACAAACCCTTTGAATCCTAATGCTTTGACGGTATAAACATAAACGTTCGTTTTAGTAAAAGGGATCAAATAACAGATATTATGGAAGATAACAATGCCTCTTTAAAATACAACGGAGGAACTAACGTGTCGAGCCGTTTACTTATTATGAACATATCCTGCCAATTTACTTTATTGATGTTATATTATAGCCCATTAAGTTTTTATACCCATTGCCTCTCTGACGGACCGCCTATAATTATAATGACGATAGAGACTATAGTCCTTAAACTATTTTTAAATTATACCACAAAGGCCTTAAATCTGGTCCAATAAGGATAAATATTACTAGCAAAATTGCTTAATTGGTACCTGCGCTGTTATAAATAAGTACGGTACACATTATTATGTACTTTGAAAATTGTTTAAGTAAGAACCAGTTCTGTTAATAACACTAAAAAACACTTATGAAACAAGATTTGGATAAAATACTTATTAGAACTACGGTTCATTAAAATATTAAATAATGATACATCAATCACGCTACCAGTATTCCATTAATTAGTCGAAACATGATCGCATGCTATGGTTCCTTGTGATAACTTTTAAAACCGTCAATTAAGTGAGACCAAAAATTAGAGACAATCTTCATATTTAACAAAAACTTGTAGGCAAGTTGATTACCAATCAACTGCTCCGATAAGAATGCGATTAAAAAACAGGATTTTCGATACCAACTTTAAAAAAGACACGATCATAAATCCAGCAACGTCACCCATTTCAGACTGAATTCCATGTAAAGGCGAAGTAAATCACCCTGCCACTAACCAACAATAATGTAAATGGTACAAACGCACCAAATTTGATTATGGCGCGAATAAATTTTATAGTAACACAATCAGGGATTAAATTACCGGTTCATTATGCCTCCCACGCACGATGCAGGCGACACGTGCGAGACACTTCGCGAGCGTTATGTATGTAGCCTTAAGGCTATTTACCACGAGATCTATAAATAACACTGTGTTGAATGCACTCTATAAATGTAAATATATACTACATGTAATTATGTATCTTTTCTTGATGTTATAAAAACTTCGCCGCGTGATGACGGTAGTAGAACTTCACCTTATCACCGCACTAACTCTTCCCGTGTGATGCATGATGCCGTAAGGCCATTCATTTATTCAAAACTGATGATGGACAGCAGCATCATCATAGTGGACACACTACTGTGATCACCAACCCGCTTGTAGCGGGTAGCAATTTTGTGCTTTTATGTCCTTATGCATAAGTATGAGAGGCCTACGTCGAGCAGTAGTCTGAGATAAGCTGTATATTGATTGAAACTTTAACGATTATTACTCATATTTTAAAGACAAATGGCAATGACGTTACGTCATGCCCGAAACTTCAGGATATAATTTAACGTAAGTATACGCGACAACCCGTTTGTCTTTAAAATCTGAGATAGGCTGCTTATAACCTACTAATCGATTTTTACGTCTTTGCTCGATTATAATAAATACACACCATAAAATAAAGTCATTCTGATTTCACTACCTGGTGTATAAATCGATAGGCTACTATGAATAGGTAGTGCTAGAGTGATTCCCATCAGTTGAAACACTAATCTTTTTTTAAAATGACAGTATGTTTCCTTTTTCAATATAGTAAATAGGGTAGAAAATTGATTTTAAGAAATAGCTGTGTAATTTAATGGGGCCGTCAGCTTAAGATGGAACGTCACAAAACGTCATAAAAATGGTACGGTGCCAGGAACCAGATTTCGGGCATACAGCCGAGCCTTAACACATAATATTGTGGCACATTGTGCCGCTCGGCGACCGCATATAAATGCTCTGAGAGCAAATAAAACGGTGCTATAATTTCAAATCATACGGACAGAGAATGGGTGTGGACGGCGCTCTCATTGTGTGGAAATGATGTAACCGCTATTAAAAGTGTGGGTTGTATCCCTTGAATATTTCTTGCAACGAAGACGTAGGGTCATATCGGTATTTTATATCTAACCGGAGACAATAGCATACGTTTCCAACAAGAAAACTGGCTCTGTATGTTAAACAGCATTACAGTATTTGCTTCGATGATATTGCTATTGCACCGATTAATATGCTATTAAAGCAATAGATTTTTCAGGTGACAGCGGTATATTGTAAAATTAGAATATTTGTGTGGCCCTATAAAATAATATAAATAACATGCATATTAATGTGCTGTTATTTGTTTGAAACCCGAAAATTTTAGAAACAGATTTTTATACGCACTGTCAAAGATGAAACAACGGCTATAAATTTTAATACTTTATGTTAAATAAAACGATCACTTTTATGGTATAGTAAAACCTTTTAGAATGTGTAACGTACAAAAACAATATTTCGTATCGACCATAAAATGTTCGATTTATATGTTTGTCACTATATTTGGTTGGGGTTTAATTTGCTACATTAAAAGCATGTTTTGTTACTGGTGAAATTACACTTGTTACGGTCGCGTTATACAGGTCTGGTGTATTTTTTTATAAAAAATACTGCAAACGGGTTGATTTCAAACAGAGTTTTCAAATAATTATGTAGAGGATATGTAGAATATTTTTTAACATCAGATTACCTATACAGTATACCTTTGACCGAGAGTGAATTAACAAAAACGTTTTTAGCGTGTATTCAGATCAAGTAATACAATATCGAAGTAATGAACACGATCTCTCTCTATAGTTCCATCTCTTGTACTTCCAACTTTCATCACCATAACCCATTAGTCTTTTCCATAACTTCAATAGCCTCTATATGCCTGCTGGGACCGGTACACGTAGGTATATCAATTATTTTGTGCCCGTGAATGGGTTGCAGCAGGTGTACAACACAGCAAATTTCTCCAAAAGGCCTCTATGTGTTGTATCCATATCCCCGTGCAAGCCTATCAAAAATCTGGGACGTAATAGCCTGTGAAACGAAGGAGATTCAGACGATCATAATTTGCTAATTCTTGGTGCTTTCAAAATAATATCACCTCCGTTGCAGTAGGAAATACTTTCCTAAATTTTGTTGGTATTTCCAGAAAGGTCCGTTTACTGCAATCGTAAAGGATTACAAGAAGCTCACTTACGAAGAACCCCTATTCAACACACCATTTTATATATTTGGAGAAACCTAAAAGTAATCCGGTGGTACGTAAAGCAAAACTGAAAGTTCCAGCAGATTTTCGGCCATCAAATGAATTGAAAAATAAGATGTTGTGAAATCGAATATAAGCGATATCATCATTTTGATTTCCCAATATATATTTTTTTATTTCGACGGGCACAAAATTCTTCCAACTTCTAATTTAGAGGGTATGTAGTGTTGTCTCCTTCAGCCGGACGGTAGTTTGTCATAAGACTATCTCTTTTCGGAAAGGCCCTGTCGGTTTTTGTGACGATCACGGGTTCTTTCGAGCATGCGACAGATGCGCGCATGGATGCGGTTGCTAACGACGCATGGATCAAATTGAGATAATCAATCAATTTGATTGTATGACCATGAATGACTGAACATTAATTCGAAAATTGTATTTATTTAGGACTATAAACGGCATTTACGTTTTAGAGATTAGTTTCACGGTAATGTAAAATTTAGCTTGCGCACATTTAAAGGTACTTCTGAAAATTGTGGTTAATAGAATTTGATTGAAATTGTATATTGACCAACTCAGATAACTAACGCGTTATTATTACGTTTGGGTTTAACAATCGAAATACTTTCATATTGTTTTACATATACTGAAGAGTTAATTTAACTTTGCGGTCTAATTACAAACACAACAAGCTTGTAATTAATATCAATATAATAAATCCAGGTCAATATATCAATAATAGGTTGCAACTGACAGTTAATTAACCCCATAATTGACGCAGTAGATTAACGTGTATACTATAATTCAGGTACATTCGCAATCTCGATTCAGCACCAAGGGAACGGCGGAGCAGAATGCAGTTCGACCGTTACAACAATATCGGTTGAATCCGATAGTTGAAATGCGAAAATTATCCTCAACTATTGTATGCAAGTATAGTGAGGGCGTAAAGTGTTTGGTGGTTATGTTTCTATGTATCTGATTTAAGTTGACGCGTCGTTTATACGGCTGCCGGTAGCATTATGAAAATGATTCCGCGATTTATGGCTTTGACAATGTTGAGTTCTGGATAACTTTTGTTGGTTAGTGTTAGACATTTTGAAGTGTGTCACCAAGTTTTACGAGTTTATGCTTACTTTCATCCACATAAGTGAGGATATTACAAGTAATGTTAATATCTCTCTTTGTTGGCACAACAAAGTGGCTCCACTCCACCTGATCGTAAGTGAAAAGTAGAGCCCAAATCGCGGCGGCAACGAACAGGAGACAATCAGTAACCTGTTAGTTGCCACCGCCTTGCTGGCCCGCTAGATGCTGGTAAATACACCGGCTGACCCCGAAACATGGCAAACACGAAAGTAAGTCATTTCACGGGCGTTTACACCGAATGTACGGTGGTAGCCAACCAGGCGGGTACTAGTAAAAATACCCTACCACCGGCTGAGAAGCTGGATACTCAGTATTTCCCTTAGTCGACTCCTACGACACCCACGGGAAGAGAGGGGCGGTGATTTTTGTATTCTTACTCCGTCACCGCACGGATAAGTGTATCTAAAGTAAACACAATACCTAATATGTTTAAATCTTTAAAGTTATAAAATGCGTATTGCGTTTCAAAGTTTTAACAAATAAACTGCAGGTACCTAAATCTTTTCGTATGCAACTAGAACCACACAAGAACACACAAGAAGCTCCAGTAACGCGATCCTAGTCGCAAACAAGGCGTTCGGCGCCGTGTGCAGGGTGGTCGGGTGTCATTTCTCGGAATCGGACAATGGAATCATTTGATACAACTCTAGGTATATCAACTTTTTGCATGCACTAGGTAACTTGTACATTCGTGCATATAGTGTGATCTCAAAACTGTGCAAGTAGTTACTTTATTTATTTATTATTTTTTATTTTTAGCCTTGGTACAGACAAAGTATTTTTTTCTGTTATGATTTCTGTCCTGTGGACACATAGGCCTCCTCCAGCATTCTCCAGTCTTGCTTATATTGGGTTCTTCTCATCCATAGATGTCCGGCCATCTTTCTTATGTCATCGGCCCATCTTTTCCGAGGTCTACCTCTCTTCCTCTTTGTATTGGTAAGTAGTTACTTAAGTATGTTTAATTTCATGCATATTTTGCAAGCTTGCAATTTACAAAACTTTGTAAATCAGTTAGCATTTGATATTACCGAATCGATCTGAAACGTGAACAATGGTTCAGCAGAACAGTTGCGTGAGCAGCGCGACTGCGATCGGCCTGATAATGAGAAACGGTACGCAACCAGATATCAAGGGTCATCCGATCAACGGGTCTTACTGGTAAAGCCGATACGAACACATATAGAACTATAATGCATAAAACGCAAGTTATGAAGTATCACCTATAAATTCTAGAACCACTTACTACCTATTTAGATACTATTACGAGTAAGTATACCAGTTTGAATGTAAAAGCGAAAGAAAAGTTTGAAAGAAGATTCCTGTAAGAAAGGGAGTTAATGCACCTGATCAGATCGCAAACATAAAATACTCTAAACTTAGTAGGTACTTACGCTTGCGTATGTAGATACATATATTTTTTGAAACAAAACCCGGCAGTTTTATTCCAGTAAAAGTAATCCATAATGCTGGCATTTTTACGATTAAATTTACGACCGCGGCTAAGCTTAAGGAATTTATCAAAGCCCTATTTCAAAAAGCATAAAATAAGAAGAGCAATTAAAGGGTTCATAACCGTGAAAGTAAATAGCCGTTCTCTTAAGAATATTTATATAGGCGGCCGGGCAAACAGTAGCGTTAAAAGCAAAGACATGCGTTTAATCCAAGACAAACAGGCTGAAAGAATTACACGAGCGGGACACAAATACCATAAAGGACTCCTACCCGGAGGGTAAACAGGAGAGCAACGTAGCATAAAGTGAGGTAATCCCTCCTAGCATGTAGTCGCACTATACCCGTTAAGGCGGGTTGATACAAAATGTAAATGGCTCACTTTGAAATTCCCTTGTGGATTACGATGCGATCTGCATAGGACTAACGCGTTAAATGCTTTTTTTTATATCACATCTAAAGGGTTAACTTTAAGAAAACATACCGAGGGATTTCCGATTTCGGTTAATAGATTTGTAGTAGAATAAAAACATCTGGGATAACAGCCATTCGTATAAATTACTTGTTTTATGTCGAGATGGTAATAAAACTGAGTTAAATATAAAAGTGTTTGACGACGATAACAAATATTAAAATACACCAATGAACTGTTTTAGTTGCATATTCCAAATGAGGCGTATAATGTATTTAAAGATTTAAAATTAACATCCCGACGCCACGATACCCAAAATAGATGTAAGTACATAGGTATATCACATGACTTAAAAAGTACATTAGCAATGATATTGCTTTCATGATCATTTACCTAAAGGTAGAAACAAAATTGTATAAAAATGTTAAAATGTATAAGATTGTATATAAAGGTATTTATTTTGTATGATTTGTTTAGTACACAATTGATGTTCTATGTCTAAAGAGCATTAAAATGGTTTAAGTTTATTTCCACGCAAAAAAGAAACTACTTATTTCGCCTTAACAAACTAGCAGCCCCATCGTTGTAAAAGTGGGCGTACATAGTGCGTACTTTAACATGCCGCTAATTGTGACTCCACCTGCGTTAGTGCTTCGCAGGACCGGTGGGGAGACGTATCTGTGCAATCACTTGTTTTCCCCTACAATACCTAAGATGTGGGAGTATTTCTTACAGTTGCTTAAATCTTTAGCTTTCTATTTGCTCACCAAAATATCAGAGAACCCATATTAGATACTCGGATGTTGCCCTATTACGAATCTAATTCCTTCTAAGATACTGTGAAGCGTGAATTTAAATGCAAATCATGATTTATTCATACAAGAAGTATTGAGTGCAAAATTCACTTTAAGCACGATAACTAGATCTAACAAGACGAGAAAGCGCAATTGGATATCGCAAACCAGTAACTAGCATGCATCTAATTTATAGCCAATTAAGTTAGTGTTAAGCTAAATAAACTGACGCGAAGATAGCACAAGTAACCGTAATGCAACTGCCTGCCTTCAGCTAACCGGCGGGTTCGAGTAGGCGCGCACATAACGCTATACCTTTCGACGATCGCAGCGTTTAAATAACCCGGTTTATCTAGCAACCAGCTTTGATTATTGCGGCACCGATGACAAGTACAACAGTATTTGATTTATACTATTAACTAGCAAGCTGGAAAGTGCCCTTAAGAATTATAGCTCCGGGTAGTCTTGTCTTTTAATATTGCTCATTGAATCGACTTCCAAATGAGGATTAATAAGGATTTATGGGCGCTCAAACAGAATAGCGACTTTCTACTATATCAATAGCACTGGCTACGCTTAACTATAATATCGCGCATTATCCTACCATTCATCTGTCTCCTGTCTCAGTGTTTGTTCTTCAATCTATTTAAACGAAATTTATTACGCCGATCTCTGAAGCAAAAGCGAACTAAGATATAATGCTGTTGTCAATCCAACTTATAGACATTTTCAAGTGTCACTTGAACTCATTTCAGAGACAAAGTTTAAAACGGCAAAGTTCCCGAAACAGCAACTAAAAACTGTTAAAGAAGCCAGATGCTGCAGACAGTTGGAAACAACTGGGCCGAGTTGCCTTATAAAAAGTTAGCTTTTAAAGCCCAGCGCTATAAATCAATAGAGCGAAGTTCAGAGGAAGTGGAAGCGTAAGGCGGATATTTACGGTGATGGTTCACCCGGCGTTGCCCGTGTCGCGATAAATCTCCGGTCCAGCTCGCTTTGTAGCTGTCTTTATGGAGGTGCTAATCACTGCGAAAGGTAACCGGCTAACTGATAAACGAAACATACCGCAGACTGCTACGACGAGGCGCAGATACTGTTTGGCCTTATTTTGAAATCTCGAGTTGGCTTTCATGTTTCATGTAGGTATTTAATTTATGTTATTAATTTTGGTGGTATTATGTTAGCCTTTTGACTTTTTATTATTTTGTGCCATCAATTTTAAAGAAATAAATAATAGCTGATGCTTCAGAGATTTTGAATAGTTGGAGCATTGCTTTTGATGCGTTTTTCTTGGATGCTCTCAATGTTTTCATTTGAGTAACCTGAAACTCATGACAACTGAGAGTCAGGAGGATAAGTAATACTCTAAGTACGTCTATTATGATACGGTATATATAACCTTTAGCAAAGCATAGTGATCATATTTCAAATGACACAGATATGTTTTACTTAAACCGTTTGATTTAAGTAGAAGCGTTCATAACTTAAATATAATAATCATTATTATTTCTTATGTAATTTATCTTTCAGATGACGTCACTAGGTGGTCCTGGACAATTTAACGAGGGAAATCACTAGATAACATTAGGTAACAAAAAAATGTAACTACCAATTTGTTGCGTATCAAACCTAAGATGTAAATTATTTGTTATTGTGTATTACTTATACATAAATAAAAAAAATGTGCGTCTTATCTAAACACAAGTTTTTTGTGAAAGATAATTTAAATACTTTAATTAAACTTGTAGGCGTAAGTTAAATCAAGCAGATTAACTTTGATGCATAATGAATCAACAAAATCTGTTACATAATAATATCTCGGAGGCAAAAAGTCGGGTTTATTGTGTGCCCAGAATTAGTTACATAAAGCGATCAGAGAAAGGGATACGTATTTTTTGTGAGATAAAATCGTCACGCTCGGATTGATATCCAATTTACTTGGCGGAGGCCGATGCTACCTGATGCTTTGTCGCTAACGTGCCCGCCCATTTGTAAACGAAATAGCCTCTTATTTGTATGCTTTCTAATTAAAAGATCCAAACGATACAGTACGACAAAAGGTTATATCGTAGGAGTATTTTGTAAATAAATTGGTTCGAGTAATGAGTATCAACGAAACGATGACGGCGGACGTTAGAATATTTAACAGCTTAAAAAAAATTGATTAAATGATTTTTTCACGATCAAACATAATGCTAAAGATAACATAATTAGGCTATAAAATACAAAAATAATTATAGACATAATTGAAACCTACATCTACTTTAATAGGATTGCTAATGTTATTTTAGAAGGCAATTTCAGAAAGATAATAAAATCTGCAAATAATAGCGTACGGCTTGTAATGGCATCGTAAGGACCAACTGAAGATCGTACAGCGCTAGTTAAGTGTCTAGTAAACTGTTCTTCACATTAAATTAAATGTACAAGGGTCTTGGTTACATAACATTTTAATGGTCAAATAAATACTATTTGGAGGAATACCAACTCTTTAAACTTGATTGCAATCTTTACAAATCAGTAGATATACCGTGTGTAAATCTAATACGAGCGATAAATTAAAACATGCATGGGATTCATTAGTAATCGTGCAGGTTTTTCTTAAGTTACACTCAATTATGATCTCATAGATTTGTTTTTAAGATTTTCGGATCAGCAATGTAGGTATTACCTACGAATATTTGTTAATATTATGGCAGTTATATCTGATTTTTGAATTAGCTGTCAACGAGCGTTTAACTTGATTGTGCAACTACATTGAGCGCCGAATTATTTCGTACGCATAATTTTATTCCTCTAATTTTAAGTAAACGTTGTCTAAATGTACCTGTTCTGTCCTAAACTAACCCCCGTTAAGAGGCTCGCGTGTATCATACGTACACTCAGTATAATTTTCTACATGTAACCTAATAACAATGAAAGTAATGATTCTAAAATTGATATCATTATTACCTAAAAACATTAAGTCAAGCATCTCTTGTACAGTCACCTGCAATAGTATCTTCCTCCTCAGGCCTCAAAAATATATGTTTTTATTTTTACTAACATAAGAGCGCATTCGTATAGATTCAATTGCCAGTGACTGTACAAGTGTACATAGTAATATTATTTTTATTTCAAAAAGACGTCAAACGTTATAAGTGGTTAGGTTATACTATAGTATGCTTTGGGGGAGGACTAAAGTTCACCAGTTGACGTCATTCGACTGATATGATGAAAGTATGCTTTATTCTCGATTCTTTAAGAGGTACATGAAAATAAAGATAACTAACTATTAAAACTATCATACATAAAGAAATAAAGAAGTTTGGGAAGCGTCCGTCTTTTGGGCAAGTTTATTTCGGCCAAAACAAATCCGAGGCAAGATAGCACTCCCGCTAAGTACTTATTCTAATCCACGCTGTGGCTTCCGAAACAGTTGGGAAGTGGGTCGAAAATGTGTGAACGTGAAGTGTAAAGTTTAGCGCTAAGTTACTAATACAAGTGCTAAATGGCATATAGATGGGATTTAAGGCGTACTACATATGCTGACTTTTTGGTTTCCAATAATTGTATACAAATCGCGCTAGTTTTAATCTATAAATTTTGAAACTTCTTATGATTTTGTATTTTAGTCATGATTAATAGAAAAATATTATGATTTTAATTATGTAGAGGAAATTTCACGTGCGCAAATCTCTTATTAACGAGGGTTAGCACAGATCATTAAAAGTACTATACCTTATACTTAGAATTACATTACACAATATTACTAGCCGTGTCGTGACGACAGTAAGAATGCATTTGTTACCACACCTAGTCCTCCTGCGGGTGTGGTAAGAGTCGATTAAGGGATTGAAGTGTCACTGACCATTATCTGATAAAATATTGGTGATGGGCAGCAGCGTCATCATAGTGGACACGTTACTGCGATCGCCAATCCGCTTGCCCAGCGTGGCGATTATGGGCATTTACCTCCTAATGCGTTTATACGCATAGTTAATAGGAGAGGCCTACGTCCAGCAGAGGACTATTATAAGCTGATGATGAGGATGATGAAATATTATTAAACTGTTCAACTCACGTGTAATTAGTCACTTACCTTACTACGCGCGACGTGTTTCGGAGAGCCTAGGTAACCATTAACAAGCACTGAGCCCGCGTTCACGCCTCGCGCCATGCTCGCGAGTCGCTTGGAGACTAGATGCTTAGCCAAGTTGCCAATCGCTAGCGCTTGCTAGCGCATCGTAGTTTTCCCTCTCTGTCACTCCTTCATATTAGTGCGACGAAGAGGTAAAACTACGATGCGCAACTTGGCTAAGCATCTAGGTCTCCATTATCAAGCGACTCGCGAGCATGGCGCGAGGCGTGAACGCGGGCTCAGTGCTTGTTAATGGTTACCTAGGCTGTCTCAGAAACATGTTGCGCGAAGCGACTAAATGCACGTGAGTTGAACCGTTTTATCATATTTATAGTTATTTTGTCTCACTAAAGTTTAAATTCAATGAAACAATATCAATTCAAAACTATTTGACCCGCCATGTAATGCAAACAACAATTTTAAAAGCAGACGACATACAATAATCTCTAAATGTATACCTGTATGCTAAGCACATGATTGGCGCGACAGTATCTCGCCGCGAGATAGTCTATCCGTCCCTCTTTTGTTAATGTAGCTAGTGAAGGACGGGAGAACTATCTCGCGGCGACATACTGTCGCACCAATCTTGTGCTAAGCCTGCTGGATATTGTGTCGTCATAATAAAGTGTAACATCAAAAAACCTGTTAAAGTAATTCTATGCTTGATTTAATTTACCGCCCGCACTGCCCGCAGTAGATTTTAACATATATAAATACCCTGACTCTTCTACCTAATAACGCATCGCAAATCCAACCTTCATATCTGTTACAGCACCTAACTAAATACCCAATACTCGAAATAAGCCGGTATATCGCTTATGTACGCTTACCATGAATATGCTGTCAATAATTGCTAACGACTTCGTAAAAGTTAGTAGTGCATCTCGTTCGCGATCTATTGATGCGAGAGGGACGTACTGCGAATAAAATGACGAGGTCGATGGTGATTTCTGTTCATGAAAACTCGCCGTAACTCGGTACCGTAGCCTCGGCAGCCGTATCGAGCAAGTTATTGTGAGACGCGATACGGGTCTAAGCCAGCTTTCTTATAGATAAGGCAGCTCAGTCTGACAAATGGACGCGTCAGAATGACGTCATTACTTGGTAGCTTATCATACAAGTTATATAAGCAGTTTACTTGCGTTACATCATATTTACAATTTATGGCCGTCAGAATTATAGTATTTTTTAAATGAATAACTTTACGCAAATTTACTGTCGTTTTACGTATTGCTCCGGAAGATACCAAAACATGTATTTACAAATTCTTACATGGAGGAATTTATGTATTAAATCAAAATATAAATAATTAATTTCAATATGATGTATTGAAATTATAATTTCTAGTGATTTCTGAATTGCATTATTATTGTTGTACATTATGAAATGAAAGGAGGAAGAAAATACAAATTACCAGGCTAAAACAAGGTTTCTGGCCATGTCAAATTATTTTATGAAATAGTACAATTTTGTACAGTTCGTCTGCCTAGCACTGCTCTTATTCTCTCAACTACTCAAAGGTTAGCTGGAAGAGATCCCTTGCAGGGATAAGCTCGCCTTTGTACAATTGTCTTGTGTTTTGTGTACTTTTCTATATTTATTTGTACAATAAAGTGTTTTACTACTACTAGTTTTGTTTCTGTTTTTAAGTAGTCACTCACTAATTACTTTTAAATTTTAAATATTAGATGTCATACCACAGAAAAAGATCTAGTTCACTAACGGCTGAGGTTGGGTTCAATCCATCGGGTACACAGTCTATTTAGGTGTACATAGTTAAGTTGATATGCTCTGCCCACAAAAATACAAATATATTGCTAAATTTTGTGCGACTAAAGGCCCGTCATTATAAAAAGTACAGTAAGCTAGCATTAAATGGCATCATTGAAACCAGCGCACTAACTTACATCAGTCTCTTATCAAGAAAGTCGTGACTCAGGATCCGGCTAATCGCTGCTACTTACAACGAGTGATCCCTCTGAGCAACATACGCTGTGTCGTATCGATTTCGTTATCTGATACAGATTGGTTTAAAGATAACGTCTATCACGGTTAGTATATTTCCGAGAATTAATTACTAACAGACATAATACGATTACTTATCACGCATTCTTGCGGTACCCATTGTAATCCGAGGGCGGAGATGAAAGAAGCGCCATAAGTAGCAAGAGTATGTTTTGACTTAGCACTTAAGATTAGTGAGGTATTTTGAGGGAGTAAGCTTAAGATAAATTGAGGTGAAAGCTTTGAGTTAAGTAGCTGTAATGAGTTATTGTGAGCCTACTGTTGAGGTAAAGGTTATTTCATATTTTCTTATGAAACGTGAAGTTGGCTTGAGTTGAGTACGTCATGGCTAGAACCCATTATCTTGTCGCACTGATATTATTTTTTCGTAGGGATTTAACAATTTCTTTACCTAGTACTATTTCGATCCATGTAGGTCTATGCCAATCCTCAAAATAATTATTAAATTTAATGATATTTTTTGTTAAAAATGCTTGTATAATATAAACGTAGATGAAAAAAAAACAAAAGGTATGTAGTCATGTAGTAAAGGTAAGTACAACTGTATTCCACTACTTTGATTGAAATCCACAATCTCGAGCAGTTATCTCGTACACAGAGTTTGATCAGCTTTCTAGCATAATTGTTGTGATAAAAATAGAGTACAGACATAAACTCACTACAAATTGTATACACGACGCACATAAAAGTAAGCCAGCAACGCGATCCAAATAGCAAAAAGCCGTGGAACACGTTTAATTAATCCGGGATATCAGTGTCACTAGTTATAAACTGCGAGCAAACATTTCAGCCGTCACCATAATCGTTTAGCCGCGTTTCAATTTTGTTCGTCGTGTAAAAAGCCAATTAGAAGGATATCGGGCGCGCGCCTGACAATGGCCGCCGAGCGCGCCACCCGCACCAACAATGCACAAATTATAAACAGTCCACTTGCTTCAATACACGGACTCACATCACTTCCTGCACCCATTGTCAGTTTTCAATACAATAACTTTTATTGAAATGATCCTAGAACGCGAGCGCTGAATAGGAAGGCGGTAGATTCTATTTGTGGCGGGCGACATTGTTATGAGCTCGGCCAATTTCAATTTCGGCGATTTCCGTTCGGTATAAAAAGAATGCCTCGAACGTTCACAGAATGTTTGCGAAATGCTTCTCTAGACGGAACTACAAAGACAGTCCATTATAACGTTGGTTATTCACGACAAATTTATGTCAGTTACGTATAAAAGAATTGACAGCTATTCATTCGTACCGTGCGGTCGCAACTCGCAATAAAGTACGATTATCATAGAAGTCTTCCTTCCTTCTGTTGAAGAATTCTGTAGTGATGGTAATAATTTTCCGGTTACATTTCTAAATTGCGGATGTGGTATTTTTTTTGTTGAAATAATGAGATCTGCAGATGGATTGCTACCGAGTAATAAGTTCAGACACAAATTCTTTAGAAACTCACACCTGGTGAAGTAATGACTTATAGAAAACTGGTTTGACTCTATTCATTCGCCGCAATAATCCACTTACAGAATGTAGCATCTCATAAATTATAGGTTATCATTTTCACCCATTAGCTTATTAGTATTATATTCTTGTGTGTATAATAATTAGGTATGTTTGCAACGACGTTTGCTACTTAGGAAGTCATTGCGGACATGCTTTGGGTACGAATACATAGTTATTATACATATTAAATATTTATCTATTACTGTTCATTTACAGCGTTGATCGAGGGTCAATGCACCGGTTACCGTTATCTCAGGCGGGAGACATTCAGATCTAATTCTCAACACGTAGAACTAAGTTAGGCGTTAAATGATTAAGTTTGGAAATTGTATGTTGATAGTTTTACTAGTATTACACGAGTTTGGATAGTTTCGGAAATTCAGGATGGTTTGTCATATGATTGACAGTTAAGAAATTCGTGGTGTATTATACACTTACCTAAATAAAAACCGTAAATCCGTTGCGGAAATTCCGTCTATGTTGGGCCACGCTTAGTGTAGGGCTCCGTAGTTTCCCATTCGTCACAATATATAACAACTAAGATAAAAAAAATCTTGCATATACTGTCAAATTACTAACATACTTCAAAAAATATTGTATACAACTGTTACTCATCTTATCAAGTTCAAAATAATTATCGTAGAGAGTCATTATGAAGTTCTACTTTTGAGATATCTTTCATATTTTTTAAATGTATAGTTCAAGGTTACAAGTGGGTGAGGGCAGTTGTTTTAAATTTCGGAGCCATTATATCCCAAAGTTTGAAATTTCGAGGTCTTTTGTTCTAATTGTTCAATGCAAATGGCTACATTTTAAGACCCAAAGGAATTGAATGAAACAATTGAAGCCAACAGTAATAATGCTACATAACAAAACATTAATTCAATGTTATCGCCTACCCACTTATTATTACGGAGTTTCTATATAGAGCCTCCACTGTCTTTATTACGAAGGAGCCACTAAAGGACCTAATTTTCATGCAACATCACACAATGATGTGACCGCCAGAGATTAGGTACTTGTTACTTAAGCGGCGGTTCTCTCGTTATGCGTGTTAACGATATCCTTATCTTATATGACTTCCAAATCATAGTACATGAAACCTTCGTCTAAAGTTCAGTTCAATTATTAAATCAACGGTTAATACGCAGCAATATTATAATATTACTGTATTTTAACAGCTATTTTCCAATAAACATAGTTATAAATATTTAATAACTACGATTGTATTTCTCATTAGTAGTTTAAGTAGGTTCATAAATCGTGAGGTACTTCACTGCTACGTGATGTTTTATACTTACTGGCGAGACTAGGTATAAAGATTCTTAACTTGGTAACAATGTAATGGCGCTTCCAATCTTTTAATCGCCCCTGGCAATTATATAATAAATCCTGCAATAAACATACAAAGAAACACTAAGAAACTGCCTACGCAAAAATACTCCTCCTTTTAATTAAAAAAAATAATTTATGCAAGGTTGCGTAAAGACTGCATGGGGTAACAATAAGAATACTTCATTCCAAACTTAACGTCACATAATTCGTGGGTGAAGAGGAGTCGCAAATAAAATAAAATCCTTTTTTAATTTAAAACGAAGAGACAATGAGCAAACACAGATGGCGGAATGCAAAACGAAGTCGAATAAAGAGAACCTCACAAGCATGGTGACGCCGGCCGAAGCGATCCTCGGTAGCCGAAGAGCGAAGTAATTTATGGAAACAAAGTGCCAGGAATAAAAGAATTGTCACGTCACGTGCGATAAACGAGTGCTCGGTTAGGGGAAGAATGAGCAGGGACGAAGCAGAGGCCGCGACGATTGGCGGAAAGGCTTTTTATTTAGTGGGCAGATAAGTAGCAACGGGACAGCGGATGTCTGACGCGGCCCGATAGCCTTGTGATACTCACGACATCAGATAAACATTGAGCACCCTCAAGAGACTTAGGAAACGTGATCGTTAAACACTCATATGAATTATTGTTGTGACTACTGCCTTCTATAAAGTTTGACCAAAGCACTTTAATTAACACGCAGCGGAAACGTCTTCACGATATTTTAGCATAAATAGTCGAGTTTGGTTTAATAATCCATAACATGATGTTGTCAAATAAATACATAGGTACTCGTATGTTCAAGTTCAAATGATTAAATCTTACTTATACTAAAAAATAAACCAGTATTAAAAAAATCTTTTGGAATTGAAATTACAATAAATTCAAAATTTGATGTGCGTACCAGAAATTCATTTTGAATTTATCGTAATTTCAATAACAATTGAAACGATACATGAGTGAAAAAGAAGGTTACCTATTTATGTTTAGGAATATATTGGATATTTAACGTACAATAATTGCTGGAGAGCGTCACAAAAGTACTAATAAGCAGTCTGCCGTTTGGATACAGCAAGGCAAGCCTGAACAGTGAACAGCAGGAAGCCTTGTCAGAGCCCGTGCGGATGCCGGGCGCCGCGGGCTGTGTCCGTGTTTACGACACTCCTCCTGTTCTTATTGATTGACTTAGCCACAAATTAAAAAGTTTATTGCTCCATTCCGTACCCGACTCGAGATTTTCTGGTACTCTCTTAATAAACTTTACAATTTCAATCGCGTTGAAACGCTCTCCGCTGAGACCGATACACTTACAATTTCTGAGATTGTTCTGAATCTTTTGTTTGAGTTCGTGGTTAGTCAAGCTTAATTAAAATTTTGTAGAACAAAACCATTCGACAAATCGAATAGGTACGTTGTTCTGGTTTCTTAATACCGGGAATCTACAGCAGACATCGAAGTGCTAATGCAAAGTAATGAAGCAAAAGAAACAATGAAATGAAATAAAAAGACAATAGTAGCTATTGTGTAATACGATATGATTTTACGACTTACGAAGCCATACGGCCGCTCGCCGACGATGCATTGAGGTGTCGTTTTTAAAAGTGCAAGTGAAATTCGCCGTAAATCATTCATGGTGTACCTATGAACATTAATTATAAAATTTAAACGTAAATATGAATTATTTAACATTACCGAGAGATACGTCCATCAAGTCGCCAACCCCGTAAAAGAAAATCTCGAAGACGTCAATTTGTATACGAATTACGTATAAATTCGTTCCCAAAGACAAGGCATCTCGTGCGGCGATGGTTGCTGGGACATTTCAATAAAATTTACGATTGTGACTTAAATGGTGTGTCCGAAGCACAAAAATTTTCATCGTGTGTTTCTTTTACGATAGGCATTTTAAGCTTTAAAATATTTTGTTCTTAAAAACGCCTATGTTCAGGAAACACAATACATATCCGTATTGAGATTACCCAGATGACAATATATGTATTTTTAGTTTTGATTTGACTGACGTGAACTTGTTTACTATAGATTTTAATAGTCAACTGTTCACTGCATGAAAGTGCCTAAACCCCAAAACGAAATATCTAAACGTGACACTATCTTCTACAATTTTATTAATATATTAATCTTACTTTAAAGACAATCCGATTCCCTATTTATTTATAGCACTGTGTTGTTAGATTCCAAAATAAGTGTGTTTCGAGTGGCGTGGCCAACTGCACGCAACATTGATGTGTGTTATTGGCCATGACAGGCGACTCCGCGAGACAAATCTACCCCAATCGGTATTTTTGTCTGGAAGTGGTGTACGGAAGTAACGTCGTAAGTACGGTGTGATATAGGTACATTTTTCGACCAAGAGGCAGTGTTCTCAGCATTTTGTGTTTGTTCAGATGGATCGGCTTCTAAAATAGGTCCTTACGATTTTAAGGAACCAGTTTATAATTTCTGTTAGTTAGTTATGGTAGGAAAGTAAACACAATAGTTATTTGTCTAGTTTTGTATATTCGCAGTAAGCGAATGAATAATACATATCCATAAAACATTAGGAGTGATTGTTTAATCGACTATAAAACGCTTATAATAGTTATAATAATAAATATTGTTTTATAACAAAACATGTCACAATGTGGCTAACTAACGTATAAAAAAGTTATAAAGGAGCACAATCGAATCTAAATGTCATTTCGCTGTGGGTTGTTCATTTAAATACGACACTTAAAAATTCTGAACGTTTTTCTCGTATGTCGAAAAAAAGGTTAAAAGACATATTTCATTATTTTTTCCTCTTAAAACAACGGGGTGTCGGTTGTTTTTTTGTTAAAAGAATGCCAACTGTGCCACGGCCCACGCGAGTCCCATGATCGCTTCACACTTTAAGTGGCAGTACAGTAGTGATTTAAAACTACTCGAGCTATTTTGAAACTAAGACGATGTAGTTTTTACACTGTCGTATATTTAACAACGCACACATGGTTCAATTTAGAAATATAAGTTTAAAGTATAAGCACTAAATATGTTTAATATACACGGTGGAATTTAATCGGTGAACAGGAACCCATTTTTCTAATTCAGTAATCGATGGCGGTCACGTTTATGTAGTACTTAAGTGGAACCAAATTTTTTTTTAGCATAACAAATTTTTATGTTGAAATTAAACTTTAATTAAAATTTATTGTCACCCTACTAATGGTTTAGTCTGAAAAGTTTAATACCTCTTTTCAAACTATCAGCCATGCATAGCTCTTATTTTACATAGGAATAGAGTCTATCGCAAAAATTAATGAGTGGTTATTGCTCATTTATGTTTTAAGTTTCTATGGCTGATAGTTTGAAAAGAGGTATTAAACTTTTCAGACTAAACCATTAGTAGGGTGACAATAAATTTTAATTTCAACATAAAAAAAAATTATGCTAAAAAAAACTTGGTTCCACGTAAGTACTACATAAACGTGACCGCCATCGATTACTGAATTAGAAAAATGGGTTCCTGTTCACCGATTAAATTCCACCGTGTATAACAAATAAAAGAGACTGAAAAAAAATTCTATCTATACGCACATATTTATGTTTTATCTATATCTAGAGACTCAGAAAACTCAGAAACAATTTACTAATTATAGTTTATTAAATCAAAAGATCCATAAAACCAACGAATTGTAAATAACGCTTTGACAACTACGACATAGTCTAACGTTGTATCGACACCTCTAGGAATTTTGATCGCCGTAGATTCAAGCTTTAGATAAGGGACGGTTCCTCCATCAATTTCGTACAAAATATTTGGTAAGATCCAAAGATTCGTTTTTATGGGTTTTAAAAGATTAATGCTCAGATAAAGAGATTTGGGGCTGCAGACGGAACGGTTCTGGAGACAATAAATTTTGACACCTATTCCTATTTAAATATTTCTTGGCTAGTTAAGATTTGTAGTTAATTTTACGGCATTTTACATGAAAAAGCTCGTTCCAGTAACAGTTTCATTAGTTTTAAATTGGATCCCCCTTTTTATACCACACCACTCCCCTTTGGAGTAGCTTTGGCTTGCGTGTACGCATTGCAAAGGCTAGGCTCCACCCATTGTGGACATCCTACTATGCTTTGTTTCAAAAAACAAGTTCACCGAGGCATGAAGAATATGCAATCATGGGATTGAGCTTAGACCTAAAGATTTAATTTTGTTTTTGATTTGTCAATATAATGTCATCCATTTACTCGGTACATTAATTCCGTAAGATAAATGTACTAGCAGAGATAACAAAATTTTGGTTCAAATGAAACGGAAAAATGAGGTTACAAATAGATGCCTTAATTCCAATGTATTTTTTTTTATTAACATTTAACCGGATTTTGCTACAGTTTCCATCTAAAGTGTACCCATATCTCCGTTTATCCATCTTAAACTTGGCTACGAGATTACAAGTTGGCAAAGGGTCTACGTGGCCCCTTTGTAATAACTTAATATTATAACGATTAGTGTACGTATGAAATGTGATATTACCAAATTGAGCACAAAATTTAGTTTCAAACTTACGCAAATATCCCGATGAAAGCGATTAGTAGATCGGACGGCGGAGTCTCTAAACGAAATTTACGAGCATTAAAACTATCTCCATTTCATCGGTGGCTGCAGGGCTTGGTGTGTGCCTTCAGAGAGCAGCTGGTTTTAATCGAATCCCAATCAACTTTGAAACGATGGTAAACAGTTTACTAAAACATTAAATATGTAATTATAACGGTCGCTCGCGCTCACAAAACTATTAAAACTGACAAACTGTTTCATAATTTCTAATATTTACGAGATTATCTGACCCGATCGTGTTTATTTTACTGATACTTGTTTATGACATCACTTCTTTACGAGTAGAAACATTCTTCTGTTGATTGTGATTTCGGCAGTTAATACTGCTCCTCTTTATTGGCATTCTTGTCTAATGATGCATGTATTTAAAGTGAATAGCGCTCAACATGAAGATCTACGAAAAGATATATCAGCACGACAAATCATTAAATAGGTGGGCAATTGATTTCGAACGAAGATACAGATAGGCCATTAATTTCTTATTTACCAAACCGTGTGGGCGGTGGTAGGAAACCGTTGATGTCAAAAATCGGACGTCTACACAATGGTGGTGGAGGATTAAAAGCGAAGCGGTGTAGTAGCGGGCACATCATTTATCAGTAGAACAAGTCTTCCGCGAGCTTTAATGTCGCTAGATGGGATCTGTGAGGAAAAACACACACTCGGAACGGCTCGCATTAGTAAGTCCGGGTTTTAAAACCGTCTTGTTTTGTGATTTTTTTTAAGCATATCATTAATAACGATTTTACTTTGGAAGAACAATCAAATGCTGATTTTCCGTTACAAAAATCGAGATTTTTATTAAAATACTTTATTCAAATAAATACATATCTCACAAAATCATTAATCAGATCAGATAAATCATAATTACGTAAATAAAGTAACACCTTATTTATCATTAGTAGTAGTAGGTAGTAACAAACACAAACGTGATATGTAACAAAAAGGAAAAAAAATACTAGTAGAAATATAATTTTTTGATTTAAAAATATATATTTTGAAAAATAACACGTAATATCAATATGTTCAGTAAATATCTTACAAAACCAATACCTACTTACAGAATTTGTCAAAGGCCCATGGATTGCCTTCTACTTAATTTACCCTGGAAACCGGCTTTATCGCCGTATCGCGTGACAAGAAGCTCTACGTCATTTTTGGGGATAACGGAACATCATGTAATTTCCAGTAATGATGTGTTTCTCTTACTGTCATCTGACACTGTGCTGATATATGGCGCCTCATTACCCCATTTAGAATAAGATGTCATTTTATCTACTTAATGTGGTTCAAGTTCAACATATTTTTGATCGTAAAATTGATACGTCTGATTAATCTTTTAACACGATTTATTAACAAGTTAATTTGTATCTCATTTCAGAAATTGAAAAGTAACTCTATTGGTGTTTTGAGAGTATATCTATAATATTTTTTATTATGAAAATAAATCCGCATCATCAACCAAGATTGTAACATCAGCTTATTGACACCGAACAAATAAATTCATCGCCTTATCTTCAATCTTTTAAGTGAAACCCGAAACCGTAAACTTGTACGTTGAACATACAGTGTTAACTATTCATTCAGCGTCTAGGGAATATATTGAACAAAAGACGGGCACAGCATCTGACTACACTATTTCTCACTACATCGGTGCGATGTAATCAGAGAAGACGACGTGTCGCGCTTATTTATGTATGAACAGGGCGCGGGCGAGGGTGGGCCAAACGTGCGGGATACAAACAGAATAATATTGATGACACTGCGCTACGAGGGGTCATGAATCATTAATCGTCTGCTCTCGTCTACGGCTCTATTACGACTGCCTTACCGGATAAGGCAAGACACCCTTCGCGCGAGATGTGTAGATGTAATGCCACCTCACGACACTTAGTCCGATTTGTCTGACCTTTTTCATAAATTATCGTCTCCAGAGAATCCGCAAGCTACTGCCATCGCAAAACCAAGGATAACTTTAGGTAAAGTAAGTATACAACGCCACATTACATTAATCATAATGAAAAGAATGACTAGCATTTTACATTTCACTGGTAAACTTAAAAATTATAGCATCCTCAGAAATAAAGCAATACTTTTAAACACAAAAAGCGAAGGCAATTTAAGATAATTCAGTAAGAAACCGACATGGCTACTTCCAAATGAACTCAAACGTAACAAAAACAAATCTTGAACAAAAACGCAGGTCATTTCGACGTTGACTTTCTCGTTTATTTTTTCTAACCGCTGCGTGGCCCGAGGACGTGCATCCGAAACCTTCACTTTTTTTTCGATTTTCCGTCGAACAAAATTTTTATTTTACCTCTTGTGCATGGTTGAACACCGATAAAATAATAATGCTCACTCTGGAGTGGCCGCTTCAAAAGGAACCATAAAGGAAGGTCGGAGAGTTCCTAAATTTCTAATCGAGATTTTATTTCGCAATCGCCCGGCTGGTTCTTTATGGTTTCTTTTTTGCATTATTTAGGGTCTCAAGGTGAAACGGGTATTTTGGATTTTTTATTGTGTTGACGTAAGTAGGTACTGCTATTGGGGGCAAGGTATAAATCTCCCTTGTCATTTTATTTAGATGAATATAACAATTCCAAATATGGCAGGTGAAGAGACCATGCCAGAATATGTTGACATGTTTTAGAATATCATTTAAATATTTTATACGTCATAACAAAAACCTCCTAGACATTCTAACAAACATTTAATAACATCTCTTTAAAATTCATATCATGTTTCTAAGGCCCACGATGGCAGCCAGGGGCAAGCTTTCTCCTTACACAAAAGGTTACTAACCAAAAACAGGGCAGAGAATAGAAAATGTACAGAAAATACTTTACCTAGAGATATCTCCATTCTAAAAGATATTAAACAATTATTATGAATACAGTAAAGAATTACGTTGTACAAAGAATTTCTAAGAATGTTGCTATTGAGGTAGCTATATACTTTTTTAAATATAACACATTTTAAACAGCAAATAGCTACCTTATCCTGTTAGTTTCTATACAGAACCGTAAAATTAAAAGTTTGCAACATTCTTTGTCAATAAAAAAATCCTATAAAAATTACAAAAGGTTCAAATTCAGCTATTATAAAGTTTGCATCATTAGAGGTAATATTTTTTTAGGCTAACCCACTTCCTGATTATACGGCTACTCTAATTTTGTGAACAATAAAAGCCTTTGCCTATCCTTCCGCCCTTCGAAACGTCACGCACATCCCTTTGCAAACAAAATGGAAAAAAGTTAAAATGGCTGCTCATTGTGCACAACCATAGTCCTTTGCTTAGTCGCAGGTAGAATAATAACAAAAAAGCGGTCAAGCACAAGTCAGAATCATGCGCCGAGGGTTTCGTATAAACCAGGTACCTTGAATAAAATTATATGACGTGCCTAAGTGTAGGAATTTAAAGATTTTGGTTCTAATAAATAAAACATATAGGTATACCTAAATTAGCGATGTACGCAATAAATTTTTTAGTCTTCAGTGCTTAAGCAATAATGCCGAGGTATGTTTTTAAGGCAACGGAAAATAAAAGTATTGTCTCCGTAATAATTTAAAAATCTACATCAAAATTCGGAGTATAAACGGCAGTCATTTGATTATTACGAATACTATAGTTAAAACTACTTAGTTATATTAAAATTCTTACATATTTATGCTTTAGTTGCGGGACTCTAAAAAGACGGAACGCAAAAAATGGATGAAGCGTGATCATACCCAAATTCCTACTCGGATTTATCAACATACGTCGATTTGATCCACACGGGATTGGCAGGACCCATATCATGGGTTTTTTCATCAGCTGCTGATATCTGACATTTGGCTTTAATTGTATTGGTTCTCTGTGATTTGAACCTGCACATGTAGAAAAGGTATTGGCTTGACTGAAATAAAAAAAAATGAACAAAGGTCCCGTTGATTCAGGTCATCATGAATGTATAAGTTATTTTTATTAATGTATTGTGTTCAAGTTACTATAGTAATATGCTTATTCAAAAATGTTTTAAAATTAAAATACAAAATTTCATAATCTACCATACAATTTATTGATCAATCTCACAAGTAAGACTGAAAACAAATAAGTTTATTACAATTCGAAAGATAGATACAAATACATTTATTGTAGCCGTTCTCAATACCGATAAGCAAGCAACCTGTTCGGAATGCTTCAAATAAATAACGCAACCTGTTTAGATAAATTGTATCTGTAAATATTGGTCGATATAAATCGTACTTATCGGTTTAGAAAGCAGGAGATAAACATTACGGTTAGCAATTGTTTCATGTAGGTATGTTTATCGATTTTTTTGTCGCGCATAGACGCAGCTTTCTGTAAAAATTCAAATGAGTAATTTTTCAACAAACTGCCGTCGACTTTTCGACAGTATAATAAATTAGACTCCCCTACCACGACAGTTTCAATATTTTGGTACGAAAGGTGAGATAAATTATAATAACTCTGCCGTGATTTATGACTCGGGTGACTACGTCGGTATTTGATTACTTTTAGGTCCCGTTCCAGCATTGTTTTAATTGTGGAGTTTTATAGCAAGTAATTAAAAGTTAAAACCGTTATAGATTTGATATTATTAATGTTACTATCGCTTGTTTATATCCATAGGATGCGATTGATGCACAGAGAGTAGTATCAAACCAATATAATTATTTTTAGAATGACATTTTCTCTGTCTATGTTTTATGTAGAGACTGGACATGAGAATATAAATTATTAATCAATTATAATCTACGTACGTTTCAAAAGTATGGAGACTAAGTAAGGATGTATTTTAGTATCTAAGTGTTTCCCAATTTTACCGACGTTCTTATTCTATTAGTAGCTTTTCATTCGTTATGGAATTAAAAATCCTAATTCAGAACACCGGCATCCAAATATTGTCTCTACAGCGTTTGAAAATGCGAAATCTCTTGTTCAACCTTTTTACCTTAAAATTTGAAGCACTATTAATCCCACTTTGTCTTCAAATTATTGCCATTTGTCGATTTATATCAAACTTTCCAGTACAAAATCTAAAGTCACAAAATACCTTTATAAACTCAACAAGAAAAAACCTTTTGACGATTTCCGACGCAGCATTTAACCGGATCGGTTCTTTGATCTATGATCTGTAACGATCCTAGTAGGCAAGCAGCTAATCAGTTTGAACACCGGATTATCGTGGGTCTAACGGGTAACGGATGGCCTTCCCTGCGATTGATTGAGGGACAAATGGACAAAGCTGGGATTCGGGAGTCCGGGACTATTCTAATTGGACCATGTGGGTTCTTTTGCATAAGCCATTCGCTCTCTAATAAGGTTCACTACGATTCCATGGCATTCTTCGGCCAGGAAAAGGATTCAATTTATTTTATATATTAGGAGAAGCGGGGATGGAAGTTCTTACCTTTTGCAAGCATGTTGCTCTGCACTGCGCTACCCGTAACGGTGACGACACCTCCTCTTCAGCTAACACCCCAATCCATATGGCCGACAACAAAGTGAAACTATACAAAAACATTTTGGCACACATTATCTTTGGTATCCTTGACTCGGAATAAGAGTTACGGTCAAAGCTCTTTCCTTATCATAACGCACACATAAATCCAAGTGATATATTCCTGGTCATAATAATACTGTCTTCAAGAAATCTTCAGTTGCTAACTGCGAAAATTTTCAACAGTTTTTCTTGACACAAAAACATGTTCCTTTTTAGTTTTAAATCTTCTAATATCATCACAAGCCACGGTCCAAGTTTAAAACATGTAGTTCCATATTAAAACTGGATAAATCACATTAAACCGCACAAGAAAAATGTTTTCACAACTCGAATCGTTCGCCAGAGAGCAGTTTCAAAGAGCCAACGCTACCGCGCGCGCGGTTGAATGCGGACTAACCACCCCGCCTGAAGAAGCTCGGTTCCTCTCCCCTCTGTTAGTTAATTTCTGTTTCTCTCTCGGTCACTCATGAGGGTTCTCGACCGTCTCTCTCCCGCTGAGGACAAAGTATACGTCCGTGGCTACTACTACGTATGTCGCTCTCTCTGTCGTCTCTACTAGTGCATATATTTTATTCTATCTCGTTTCATCTCGGGCGGTTTTACGTTGTTTTTCGTTGATGCAGTTTAACGGATAGGAATGTAGTGGTTATTGTTAGACAAAGACAGTGGTAGGTCGTAGAAATTTAAGGGTTGTTCAAAAGGGGTGACAAAGAGTCGAGCTAATTCAGGGCCTGCGTTTTTATGGGAGCTCAGGCGGTAAAAAATATCCCGCCTCTCTCGTTTGTTCAACTTTATGGTTCTCGCGTCATGAAGCCATATTAATAATATTAATGGCTGCCGCATCATCCACACTATTTTTTTATTTAGTTTTATGAATATGCTATTAAACAGTGCTTGATTCTTAATAATTAGTTTTTTTTAATATGAGGATGTGATTTAGGGTGCAACGTTTCTTTACCATAATAATATCCTCATTAAGGGTCACCGTCTATAAACTACTTAATTGGACGTCATTTCTGATTCGTCGTCATAGAATTGAGTAAGGAATAGGCGTCATTATTTTCCAGTAATGACGACAGGTAATTGCGCTTATGTTGGTCTGGCTCTAATGACGAATTAATTTGTGCCACGATAACAAACGGTGAGAAAACAAAACAACTTTTCAAAAAAGCTTTCATTCATAGTAATGTTTGATATTAGCTGGGAAAAATAATAATTGCGAATTTTACTTAAAAATGTTACAATACATAATACAATGACATCATTTTCTAATTTAGGTAATAGTTCGCAGCAAAATGATAAAATTAGGTATAAGTAAAATGACATGATGTCTTCTTCGATGTTAGGTAGGTATTACTATATTTTTTTAGTGTCCAGAATTTATTTATTTATTGTAATTCAATTAGTGTTTGTTTGACTTTGCTTAGTGGGAAGAAATTCAGTGAAATTGCCAATCTTGTTTTCGAATTCGAATTTAAGTTTTTATTTTCGAATCTATGGAGAATAAGTTTGCTTGTTTCACTGGGAAGAAACACACTAAAATACCCAATCAATAATTTGTCTTTTTTTTAATTCTCGAACACAGGTTCGAGTTCGAGTAAAATGAGTGAGGCCTGCAGACTATATTGTACAAAACAAGACCTGCATTGCAATATTCAGCGATTCTGCAAAATCCAAATGGCCGCTGACAAAACCTCAGCAAAAAGATTAAATAAAAATACAGTGTACGTGACAGCGCACAGGCCTTTCTACGTACAGGCATTTTTCGTTTTCTTTCTTTAGGCTGGTCCTATTCATGCTGCTGTCTTTAATCTTCCAGTCTCTTCCTAGACTTTGTCTAGACGAAACTCTCCAGGCGTGCTCGTGCTGCAAATTATAATACGCTTTGAACACTCCATCTATCGGAATATTATCGAAATATTGTATCTAAACTATCCGTATAGGAACGTAGATGGACATTTCTTCTCATATAAATAGTCTATCTGTAATGTCAACGTCACAGTATGCAACAAAATAATAGATAGGTGTAAAAGTGCAACGTTGCTACATACTCGTACTTACCTATAATATATGTAAACGTGAGGAGGTTTAGCGGCCCTACCGCGAACAGCGAATAACGCCCGAGTTATTTATTACATATAATGCAATATTTTCAAGTATTTTCCAAGAATCCATAAAAATACAAATATGCACCAAAAATGGTAAAATTTAATAATTAAATTCTTATATGGAGGGGTCTCACAAGTTTCGCGTTTTTAATTCAAACATTATAGTCATCTAGTGGAAAAAAGACCGTTTTGAATCAATGACAATATAAATTTATCTCAGTTTAACATTATTCAAGAGCTAAAAAATGGATAAAAAAACATCTTACTCTTAAGTCTGCCAAGCAACGATTGATTTCAAATCTATGTAGGTATTTTAAACGTCAATATATTATTTTTTACAGTGGACTCTTTATTCTATATAAAGAGGTATACTCTTTATTCTAGCTATGAATATGAAAACAAATACCAGTGCAATAAAAAAAATTGTAAAGGCCGAACGATTGGTGTAATTGGTAGTACATTAGAACGCCAATCCAGAGGTTGTGGGTTCGAGTTCCATGTCAACCAGGGTCGTTCACAGTTATTTTTTTCATTGTACAAGGGATTTGAAAAGCTGAGACAGCCATGTAAGGGTGCATTCAGACCAAACGAGCATTAGCTATTTTAACCCCCAACTCTACGGAATTCGATCGTTATACAAAACGTGATTCGTTGATTTCGTAGAGTGGGGGATAGAATAGCGAATGCTCGTTTGGTCTGAATGCACCGTAATAGCACGCAAACTATGTGAAGCTAAGAATTAGATTTCCCATCAACTCCGCGGCATCCCTTCTAGCTCAGAGCACTTATCACCTAAGCCTGTATCTAGTAGCCCCGCTGTTCGTAATTAGCCCCCTTGTCTTGAAACAGAATTACGACGCGCCGCGATCTTGCGTTCTTTTACTGCCTTATTTCTTGTGTGTGTGAGAGGCAACTACGAAAGTTTTTTTCTCTGGGGGTCAGGCACCTACTTCTAATCTCCTTTATAACGTTTTTCAGGTTTGCATTTTTGATAAAATGTTATTGGAAATGTACTCTGAATTTTTTTGAAAAAAAGTAATATAATATAATCAGAAGAAAAACTTCCAGCATTAATTAATGGCCTGTTGATATTATATCCTTACATTTAGCTTTAAAATATTACGAAGTTGGAAAAAATACTGATACTTATTTCCAAGATCCCATTAACACCATTTTTTTTTATACCACGTCGGTGGCAAACAAGCATACGGCCCGCCTGATGGAAAGCAGTCGCCGTAGCCTATGGACGCCTACAACCCCAGGGGTGTCATATGCGCGTTGCCGACCCAATAAGAACTTGTACACTCCTCTTTTGAAGAACACCATACTGTAGTCCAACGGGAAAACCTCGGCAGGGAGCTCATTCCACAGACGAACCGTCCGCGGGAGGAAGTTCCTCTGAAACCGCACCGTGCGCGACCATTTAGGTTGCAATGTGTGAGGATGAGCGCCCAGTCGGTGGCGAGCGACCACTTTATCACCACTTTATTTTTTATTATCAACAACAACAACAACTTTGAAATCATTACGATAACAACGGGATTTTCTTAGAATAACAATAATATTAGTTACCTACATTAAGCGATATCTTGGGTTTGAATCCCATTAGAAGCGTTATGTTTTCATGTTGTGTATGTATTGTATCTGTATAAATATCTACTCAAGTATATCATTACATTCATAGTCACGTCAAAGCATATTTTTATTTGTCATGGGCTAGATTGAATTATGTATGATCACAAAATTAAAAATTGAAAAAAAAAAACAACTTCAACCGATTTCTCTAAGATCCTCTCATCATACTGTGACTTGGTGCCAACGGGACCATCTCGGTTTGTTTTAAAGTCAGTTAAAAAAAATATTATCAAAATTGGTTGGCGTGATATTGAGTTATTTGCCCATTTATCGTGTATACTTAAGTATGCTTAGTGCACATTAATGACTTATATGGTTTTCACATGGATCCCACGATGTGTTCGCATACGTCTCCATATTTTTGTCAATCATTTTCGTGAACAATGGATCGATCGCGTAAATAATCTCGTTATGAGAAATTGCGTAAAAATCTAATAACAGAAATTAATGAAGCTGAGAAATAATTAAAATATATAAATAATTAAACAGTGAAGAACGAGTCTAGTTCAGCCTTCGCTTCGTCACCATCGGAAATAAAAATCCAAGTGTTGGAAAGTGTAAAAAAAAACAGATAAAAAGCTGTCTTTTAGCAAATCAATACCATATTTTAATAACTAGCACAATGAACATGTTGTCGATTAAAAAAAGTTGTCTGGATTTAACCCTTAGGTGCATATGGTATCACATATTTTATTTTTGAAATGACTTATGTAAACAATCGATGCCAATTAGAACTGCTCAGTTTTACAGTTTCAATTGATTACTTATTTAGACTTGTGTCATTTCGGTCGTGTCTTTTTGATACTCTATACACCTAAGGGTTAACATTATCCCATCACTAATAGTACTGACCGTACTGGTCTTTACCCAGTGCAGCGTGGGAAGTATATTCCCGTAAAATTAAGGGTTCGGAAAAACGTTCATATATTTTAAAATATGACACCGATCCAAGGGTGACGGCAGCTGTATATGCACAAAGACGTGGTTCTTCGATCAGAAGGTTTTTTTTTTCAGTTTCCGTAATATTCCAGGGCTAAAAAGACCTTCAAAATCAGGTCATGTCGTGGCATGCCGGCATGGAGGCGGACAGGAAGTAGCGCACGAGTTTCACATGGGAAGCATATGATGCTTCCCTATGGACTCTTAGTCCGGTCCGGACTCGTAGTCTTAGTCGAGACCAACAGACTCTTATAGCCCTGGCGATAAGTTTAGTTTTGGTGCTGACGCATAATTACATTATTGTAAAAAGTAAAATTGACAAGGTTTTTCACAATTAAATTATTGCTCAAAAATAAATCATAAACCGCTTCACACTGTGAATAACAACCAAAATATAAACGTTTTCCAGATATAACTTCGACGTCAAAATGTAACAAACAACAGGTGATGTGCAGCAACAACAGATTTAATATTCTTGAACATTCGAAGAGCATTCCGGTTTAAAATTCCATTACGACCTACGTTAATCTCTGGAGCAGAAAGCAATCCGACTTGCAGAAATTTGGCGGAAAAATTTTGCTGGCAACGAAAAAAGGAAAAAAAAAACGTGTGTTTTGCAGAATCATCTGGTATGCATAAAACCGCCGAGGGAGGTTTTTACATATACCTATACCTGGATTTTTGGTTACGTATGCGTAATCTGACTAATGTCCAGTGCGAAAATATTTGATAAGATTACATACAAAATACCTAATCAGAGAATTCACAGGGTTGGGCATATCTAGGGCTTACCTAGTCTTAGTAACATTTATTTTTCTAACATAGTGAAACTTTATTTTTTTTGTACATAATTAAACATATTCTAAAAGAATATTACTCGGTTTATATGATTTTGCTTAGATTATAAATAATTATTTCCAATTAAACATGTGTAAATAAGCAATTTACACACACAGTATCAAAACAAAACATAGCTTACATACAATTATACATAATTATGGACATTTTTCATTTATTTATAGATAATCCCAAAATATAATAAATATTCGTATTTAATTAGTTATATCTTATAACTAATATTATATTTTTACATAACATTGAAACCTTCAAAGATTCCAGTTCAGAATTGTCATTATAGCAATGCATACTTTCGTTGGTTTTCCTAGTCTTAGTTTTTATTTCACTCGTTGTTCGCTATACAATACAGACTTATAGATAATCAGAGGCCACATATATTATTCAGGAATACATTTTCAATAACATTTTTTCATATTCTATGAAGCATTAGGTTCAAACATTCACAGCTTTGATCATTTGAAAATTCTGTTTTAAGATTGAATAAAGTATTTTTTTAAGAGTTCACAGCTCACAGCAAGCAATTTTCAATTAACAAACCTTAAGTGATAAAATATAAGATACGCCTACGCACGCCTTAATTGGGACTTACTGTGGGACTATGCGGATTTATATAAGAATGCTCCATGATATGTATTTACTCTCTTATATTTGAAAACAACCCAATCAATGAAATAAAAGTAGGAGAATCCGTAGTTTAAACACCCTGCACTCAAGTTAGCTTTTTATTCCTAAGCTAGGGTTTTTACAATTAGGTAGCTACACATAAGCAATACAAATAAAATTACATTATAAAAAGCCTAAACTAGAGAGTTGCAGCGGCGGTGCAAGCCCAAGCTTTACGGTGGTTAGAACTGAAGTGAGAGGAACCGGCGAACTATCCGCACGGTGTCCAGAATTACTGCCTTCTGCATCTGACTCTTGATTCAACTGTCTACTGAGAAATATTGTTCAAGTTTTTTGGCTATGTAGGTATTAAACCGTTCGCTATGTATTAGGTAATAACTATCGGGATTATGATTGTCGAGTCAATTTCCCAAATGGTGGTTGCCTCGTGGGCCAATCAAGTATTCCAGTTAAAGTCCTCTTAGCTTGATGGTTTTATCCCGTTCTATTCTAATTTATATAAACCAATTCGTATGTAAGTCCCATTTTAACAGGCAAGAAAGACAACATCGCTCTGTTGGTGCTTTAATACTGTAAACAGCGAATTGGCAATGCCTGCGTTCTTTCATTACTCTGCAGCGAGAAATGTTTATAGTTGGGAAGATGGAACGGTTACTCTAGAACAAGAATAGAGCCATCTTTCCTTATTCAACAATTTTTATAGCATTATTTTTTTATGAAATGAGGTTTGCAGATTTTAGTGATTGTAAGAACTCTCGTTGGCTTGCGGCATGATTGCTTTGTAACATTGTTACTTGGTTATTTAAAGATTCGCTTCTAAATATCATTATTTTTCTGCATTTTATGTGCAAACTTTAAAGATCTCAAGAAATAAATTGCAAGTAAAACCTATGTGGAGTAAATATACTTAAGTACGTATTTATTATAGGTACTTAAAAATGTATAAGGCATTTGTAAAAAAATGCTTGAGGGATAAATAGAGGAAAAGAACTATGAATTAAAGGTAAACCCAGACGCATGGAACAAGTTATAGAAAAATTGGGGGTAATGTCACAAGAAAGATAAATCTCAAAATACTCTGCACTGTCTTAGAGATTACAACTTTAGTTTTGTGACAATGATGACGTAAAAATAAATATGACGAACTAGTGATCTTTAGTTTAAATCAATATGTGCTTGCCAATTTACATTGTTAAGTTATCGATAGTTTATATTGATTCATGGAGTAACTTAAGTTTCTCTTTGTTAAAGTAACCTCATTAAAATTATATTAACTACCATCGACAACTAATTCTACTCGTAGTGCTCAGTACCTGTAAGTGCGTGGTATTGTTAACATTTTTTACTTTTAGCAGACATTTTTTATCTACAATTTAACTCTAAAAGACTTTGCTAAATAAGCTTCACGCTCAAATAAAACCTATTTCGCGTTCTCACAGTCACGTCTAACCTTCGTTACATTATATTCACCGGTCAAATACCTTCTGGAAACGAACCCTAGAAAAACTCGTATTTCAAAAGTTCGCAAGTTACTCCTTTGAAGATATAAAAGAGTTTCTGGTCTCAAAGGAGGCGATGAGCTCACGTCGTTACTTTGATTAGAACTTCTGCTTATTGTGTTAAAGTTTTGTCAGGGTAGATGCGGGTACCTTTAATTTAAATAGAAATAATTATATAACAGAGGACCCTGTACTACTACGTTGAACTTGGAACTCCCACGTTAATTTATGATCTAAGAAAAGTTTATTTTTATACGTGAAAGGTACTTGGAGAGTACTTACGTTTCACTTACAGTGTCGCGAAAAAAGTAACCTGCAATAGCATGACATTTTATGAACGAAGTTACACGTCTTCGTGAATGAGGTGATCTATCAAGTATTATAAATTCCATCAAAAAGAGGAATGTGAAATGAGAGAAAAGTTCAATATTATAATATAATATTTACCTTGGTTGTAGACTTCAAAAAAGTGATGAGATCTGTTTTTGAGTTATGATGGAGTCAAAAGTAGCTCCAAATGATTCGTGTAATATTACAACGCTCGCCAGTTTTGATTCCTGAACTTAGCTTGACACGCGGGAGCGGTAGATGTATGCAGCCCATCTGATGTTAAACAACTGATGTTACTGTAGACTATGGAGTCTTGTAAAACCAAAGTTTTTTTGGTACCTGGATGAGCAGTGATAATAGAAAGCTATAAATACATCAAGGAAATAAAAACCAAGATCACCAGTCTGTCATCGCTAAGCCTATGGGAACAGAATACATATTGTACAGGGTGAACGATATGAAGTGTTACCAATTTCAAAGGACTGCGATTTTTAGTTGCAACAATTTATTACTATAAGTAAGAAAGGAACAAGAAGAAAAATATTACATGTTGTGTTTAAATTTACTTTTAGTAAATATACTACCCTTTGCCTTGACCATGGTCTTCAAATGATAAAAAAATATTTACTCGCAGGACGTTTGTGACCACTGGGTAGGTGGTATGTGCCAGTGAAATACGATCGCTTTCTTCCTTGCAAGTGAAGTAAATACTATCATGTTTAATTCCTGTCACCTTTCTCTTCAAAATAGACCGGATAAAAAGTCCGAATCACAATGCATTGGAGAAATGACACGTACAATTCCGGTTTCAGCCATTTTTGGTTCTTACGATCTTTATAAGCCGAAGCTCAGTTTCGTTCTTATGTTTGCGGTCCTACAACCCAAATGTTTGCGTGCAACTTCAATGCGGTGTCCAAAACATATATCCGATAATAAGCCGCTATTGCTTTAACACCAGACTTAATTAAATCTACTTGGCAACACTTCATAATTATCGTTCACCCTGTAGGTAGGTACCCTAACTAATTCACACACCCAATATGGCTTCTGTCGCGACTATAGCAATATAAATCTCTGTCGCTGACAAAGTGAAGCATTGCAATATCAGCGTTTGTTAGAAACTTTTCCGAGTTAGGTACATTTCAGCCTCATATCGGGGATAATGCGGAAATGCAATTTCCATAAATTTTACACACCGTGGGCATAACCGGGACGAAAAGATTGGACGTGACCACGCCGTATTAACCCCTTGTCCACTTGATAGGGGTTTGATAACGAGAACTAATATTATCTGCATGGGATTATACAAATTGGTTATTGCTTTCCTTATCATGTTTAGAGAATATTGTCTTTTCATTTAAAAGTTGATTACAACACAAGTGCAAAAACATGAAATTCGAAATGAGCGGAGCCGTTTTAAATTGACACGAGTTACGAATTTCCTTTTTGCACGTTTCTCGTACAACGTTTTATAGTACTGATGGCCCTCTGAAGTTTTGGACCTGACGTAAAATGAGCCACTTCTCACACTAGCGCGTAAAAAAGGCACCATCTGTACTAAAAAAAAAATTTATATTTTACTACCTGGGCTTTTTGTTTCAAAGTTGTCACCCCAGTTTTTTTGGATTTGGAACTTTTATTACGCATATTAGAAATGTGCCATGACTTGCAGCTATATCTCTTCAGACCGGTCGCTATGTAGGTAATTATATATATTTTTTAATTTATAAAAGTTTGATTAGGTTTACTAGAAACACTTTACAAAATGACACACCGTATATTACAGGTTTATATCTCAAAAGATTATGTACGTTTCCTTGTTAGCTACAAAGGACGTGCGGTCGTAACAAAGCAAATAAATTATAAAAAGAGATCCGGGAGGCAAGACAGGGCTTTTCTGAGACAAGTCGTAAATTTAATGGAAGGAGAAATTCCTATTTCCTTAGCCTATTTTCGCGGTTAACTTGGCGAAACTATTTTCTGTGAGAATACCTTAGTAGATTAGAAATTTATTGTGTTACTGCAACTTCAATTATATTTAAAGTTCAATCATGTAGAGCTTACTTAAATGTACATATAAGGACCTGTTTCATCATCTGCGATTAAAATATATCGGTCAGATAACCGTTAGCTATCTTTTTCTTTTATATAGCAGAGGAAAGAGGATAGTGGTCCTTTTTCTGGTGGATATATTTATCTGGGATTGTTAAAAAGGCCATAAGAGACGAAATTATATTTGGATCGATTGTAAAAAATGTACACTATACATGGTGCCTATGAGGACATGAGGAAGGGGAAAAATTTAAACAGCATATTCTTGGTCCTATTTTAAGACTAAAATGTCGTATAGACCTTTTTGGATTTCGCCTAGATTCAGAGTTATAACCAATTGAAAAAATATATTTTCTTATTGTTACTCAGTACTAAAAGGCTTTTTTAGTGGCGTTGGTGTTATTATGCAGAATAGTCTCACTATCCTCATCGATAGCTATCAAAAAGTGAGAAAAAAAACCTTTCCAAATGAGGATTTTAGAAAAAAAATCTTAAAAATAATTTGAAGGGCTAGTTTTACGAATAACATTTACTTCTTATATGAAAATACATTTAAAAATTGGAAAAATAATTATAATTTTTTTCGTGCCTAATTTATCTCATTTGTATTTTTTTTCTTTCTTTCGGCCTCAGAAACGCGTGATTAAAATTATTCCGTTTCCTCAAGGGCACCTTCTATAATTTAAAGGCCTTTAATGAAAACAAAATTTAGGTCATAATTTTTGTGTTACGAAGTTAAATTTTGTGCTACAACTTTTGACAGTGAAAAAAGGCGACAAATTTAAACTTCAACCCCTTAACTCCTTACGGTTATATAAGCAATTAACATTTTTTTAAATATTACGCCTTTTTGTACCTATTACCAAAGGTTGCTGCGTAGAGTACACACTATAATTAGTACGAGTATGGCTATCTTTCGTAACACAATTGACCGAGATCGTGATTTTTAATTTGATTAATGGCTTAAGTATATACAATTTTTTAGCAATCGACCCGTTTGACTCAGTGATCATAAAATGCTCGTTTTTAATTTACAATGCTAATCGCTTTTCACGGCATTTCTTACGATTCCCCAGCATTTATACTTTTGTGTTGTATTGTATCCTAGCCATTTTCCTTTCGCAACTCGACATCAAACGTGCCTATTTTGCGTGGTCCCAACGCTGGCTCAGTATTTGTTGGGGACTTCACATACACCCTTGAATTTCTTCGCAGGTGTATGCAGGTTTACTCGCGATGTTTTTCTTCACCGTAAAGCACTTGTGAATATGAGATGATATTTCTTCCATAAGTTTTTTTTTGAAAAACTCATTAGTACGAGCCGAAGATCGAACCCACGACCGCTGCGTAGCAGCCGTGCGTTTTACCGCTAGGCCCCAAGCGCTCTCTGTAGGTAGATAAAATTGTATGGAACCTTCTTCCACGTGTAACTAACTCCCTTAATTAACGCAGTCGTTCTCCCATTCGGCACAGAAATTGCTCCATTGTACAAAATTTGTAACGTAGTAAAATTCTTCGACCGCAACAGAATTACCACGGAATCACGAGTATAATTTAATTAAGACATAACAGCACCTTTAATACCAATTAGTCACACGATCCATAGTTTGGGCGTATTGGGTAATTTGAGAGCTTGATGGGTTTATGCCGGCTTTGGGTTTACCACCTCCTCTGAACTGGCCAATCAGGTGCGACCAGTTTTTGGACTTCGGAGGCTTCTCTGATTTATCACAACACTTGATGAGTTTCTCTAATAAAGCCAATGATGTGTCTATTAACGCATTGGTAATAAAATTTACTGTGGAATTAGTTTCATCAACTTTTCCACGTTATTGCATGTTATAAACATTAGAGATTTGCCGCGGATTTACTTAGGTACCAGTCAATAATTAAAATACCTTTAAAAAATATCTATAAAGTGGCCAAAGATATAGTAGGTAGCATATCGTGTTATTTAAAGATTCCGTACTGTTTTTATTATTTTCTAATTTCATAATAATAAAATACAAAATCATTCAGTTCTCTTTATTAAAATTTTCATGTGACTACCTAGGTTAATAGTAAGCTCATTTAAAATTTGTGTTGCTGTTTGTCTAAGCACCAATATAACTTAAAGCATTTGAACATTTATCCCAAAATACTACTTTAATAATGAATTGTCTGATTTTAACATATGAAAGCAGCAAATACGTAAGCGATCAAAAAGCAAAATGTGTCAGAATAAAATCTCGTAATGTTCGTCTTCTGGTTTAAAACCCAAATCGTTGCGATAAATAACTGATGTTTATGAATATTATATAAATGCAAGTAACCTTACTTACTGTCTGACTGGCTAATCAGCCCAGAACCGAAACTACAAGTGTGAAATGTTCACAGAAGGTTATTTATTTATGTAATGTATGTAATGTTTACGATAAGAAGCGATTTTGAATATTACAACCCCGAGAGAGTTGTTAAAATCCGTATGAAAATGATGTTATTTTAAAATTCTTGACTTAAAATTTCCTTTAGAATTCTAATAAAAAAATTACAAAAGTGATTGCAGCTTTTTTGATGTTCATCCCACTAATAAGGTTCAAATGGTGTTAAAAGTTTTTATCAAAAGCGTGTAAATATTAAGTAAGTACATCATAAGTAGGTTCAGCCATAAAGTCCAGTCCAGTCCGTCGTCAGTATAATATATCTTGTGGGTGTAAGATGAAAGCAGTGTAGGACTACACTGCGTTTGTCAAACCGCGGTTAAGTACCTACTCGAACACTTTTTGACCTCATCGGCCATCTGGTCAAGATATATAAGTACACGAAATTGTTTGAAGAATATTATAGTACATAAAATAACATGTTGGGGGGGGGGGGGTTGGATGGGGTTATTTCTTTGACACTACGCAGGGCTGGAATTATACACATCATCATTTTCTCAATCAAGACCCGCAGTAAAATACGTTTGACGTAATTCTTCTGCCTTCCATTTTGCAGGTGATGGTAATAAATATACCTAGGCAATGTAAATCGTCCCCAAGACCTGCGTGCTGATCTTTCTTTCCATTTCACATCACACATCATCAGCCTATTGCAGTCTACTGCTGGACGTAGGCATTCCCTATTAACGAGCGGGTTGACGATTGAAGCCCCCTACTCTTCCCGCGGGTGTCGTAAAAGCCGACTAAGGGGTTAAAGTGTCACTGACCATCCTTTGATACAAGATTGATGATGGGCAGCAGCGTCATCATAGTGGACACATTACTGCGATCGCCAATCCGTTTGCCCAGCGTGGCGATTATGGGTATTTACCTCCTAATGCGTCTATACGCATAGTATAGTTAATAGGAGAGGCCTACGTCCAGCAGTGGACTGAGATAGGCTGATGAAGTGACGATTGAGTAATGTATCCACTATGATGACTCTGCTGCACATCATAAATCGTTTATCAAAGAATGGGCAGTGACACTTCAATCCCTTAGTCAATTCTTATGACACCCGCGGGAAGAGCAAGCTGGGGTGATGTTAATGTATTCTTACTTCTGTCACCACACCACACGGACGAATTCCATGCAAGTGATATGTTCACTATGTGAAATGGCCTACTCTTTCAGAGATTAAATAAATATGAATTATACATATTGGATGTCATATACCAAAGAAAAAAAAACGACTAAGATCACCAACGTCCGAGGTGGATGGGAGGTGCTTTCCCATTTCGGATTTTCTTTGGTATATGACATCCAATATTTATAATTTATATAGTATTAAGTAGTGTGACTACTGGGGAAAAATAAAAGTACAAATCAAAATATTTAGTTAATATAATTTGATTTATGTTTCACAATTACTTTAAATAAATATGAATTTAAAAGCGGAACCATATTTAAATATCCAAGATGTGCTTAGCAGACTTTATTCTTAAAGATACCAGCGGAGGTTTTCAATGTAATTGCCCCGGTTCCTTCAAGAGGCTGACAGCTCAAAGGCTGGCTTGTGACGTGCTCATTGTGGTACGCCTACGGTTTATTCGAAGTTTGCCAGTATTTTTCTATAAATACGAATATAAACTACTGATGTTTATAGTATTAGTTATGTTAAGTTTTGTACAACACAAATTATAATTAGCACAACAACAAGGTAATAATCGTTGATGCTTAGAGCGTTTCATAATGGGTATTTTTTTTTTATGTTGTGTGTTTTAGTATTATCAAAAGCTCTTTGAATTGATTTAAGATTCTGGTCGTATGTATCTTCAAGTGGCGACAAATGATTGCGTATCGAATAGATGATTGCTACGAAGCCAACATTTTATCGCACAACGTTATGATTTATAACAATAGATTTATTGCCTTCTGATGCCGGATTAAACTTCAAGTCAGTTTTCTAATAGTCATAAAGCAGTTGTAAAAAGCTTGATTAGTGAGACTAATCAAATCTTATAATGGAATTTTGTATAAGAAAGGTTTAACTGTTTATTTTTTGTTATTTCTGTCCTGTATATGTATAGTTTATTGCAGTGAGCTGCGGCGGTTACAAAGCTATCGAAAAAAATCTTAAGACGTTTGCAGATGCAAGTTAAGCCTTATTTGTACCTTAAGTCTTATAGGTAAATAAAAATATATCCCATTATTACCTACGACTTCCCACCTCTTCGACTTTAAAAGTAAATAGAAACAAATTAAGATTGTTTCAGGTTACAAGAACATTGTACGCATTCGCAACATGTGTGAGATGAGTATATCTACTGTATGATAGAAAGAGATTGGTGACAGATCTCTTGGTGACGGCCAATTAACTTATTATGAAACCTTACTTTTAACTGGTCTAAAGACACGCAAGGCTCACAGCAGTATTGAGAACAATCATACAATTTAATTTTCATTTCTTAAGTAATAATTGTATTTTATTGCGCAAGTCGTTAATCTACCAATAAATTTCTAATAAATACAAAGCCAGCACATTCCTTTTTACAGTTGTGGTTCGTAAATCGTATGACAAAGTTCATACAAAAAAGAACCAAGACGAATCCATTATTTCTCTTGAGTAACCTGATATTGCTCATTCAGTTGTTTTCTGGCTGTTTGGGTATAAGATTACACAAAGTTATTTCAATATGGCTATCGAATATGAGCCCACATTAAAATTTTGTGACCTTTGAAATGGCATTGCTAACCAATTGAACAATTCAATATATTTTTACTTGATAAGTTGGATAGTAACTCCTCCTGCATAGCTGGAGATCATGAGTTCGAAACCCGATGAGAGCATTTGTTATTTTATAACAAAAATATTTTTCTACAGCCATTCATGTTTTCTATGTAGGTATCTATATTCATATTATATCATAACTTAACCACAGCATGTCTAAATTTAGCATCAATACAGCATGTCTAAATTTAGCTTACCGTGAGACTAAGACGATTTATATAAGAAAGTCCTATAATATTTATTTATTTGTTAAGTGCGATTCATATATTCAGATTTCTATCAAGACATAATATTAAGAGTAATAAATATTATATTACCTTTGATGTTTGTTCCAGCCTCCCGAACAAGCCGGTTTCCGAAGAGGCTTTAGTACCGTAGACCACATCCATACGCTTCGCCAGGTTATACAGAAGACCGAAGAATATAACCTGCCCCTCTGTTTAGCGTTTGTGGACTACGAGAAAGCCTTCGATTCGATCGAAACATGGGCAGTACTACAGTCTCTCCAACGGTGCCAAGTCGACTACCGCTATATCGAGGTGTTGAAGTGTTTGTACGAGAGCGCCAAAATGTCAGTCCGACTCCAAGACCAGAGCTCGAAGCCTATTCTGCTGCAGCGGGGAGTTAGGCAAGGAGATGTCATCTCCCCTAAGCTGTTTACCGCTGCACTGGAGGATGTCTTTAAGACTCTGGACTGGAGAAGGCTGGGTATCAACATAAACGGCGAGTACCTCACTCACCTTCGATTCGCTGATGATATAGTAGTCTTGGCTGAGACCTTGGAGGACTTAAGTACTATGCTCGTTGACCTCAGTAAAGCCTCCGAGCGAGTTGGTCTTAGGATGAACATGGATAAGACGAAAATTATGTCGAATTCCCATGTAGCACCAACTCCCGTAATAATCGGAGACTTTACACTCGAAGTTGTAGACGAATATATATACCTAGGGCAAACTATTCAGTTAGGTAGGTCCAACTTCGAGAAAGAGGTCAATCGTCGAATCCGACTCGGTTGGGCAGCGTTCGGGATGCTACGACACATATTTTCGTCCAATATTCCGCAGTGTTTGAAGACGAAAGTCTTTAATCAGTGTGTGTTGCCAGTGATGACATACGGTACTGAAACGTGGCCGCTTACAATGGGTCTCATAAGAAGGCTCAAAGTCACCCAAAGGGCAATGGAGAGGGCTATGCTAGGAGTCTCTCTGCGTGATCGGATTAAAAATGAGACCATCCGCAGCAGAACCAAAGTAATCGAAATAGCTCTCCGAATCGCTAAACTGAAGTGGCAGTGGGCGGGGCACATTGCGCGTAGAACCGATGGCCGTTGGGGCGGGAAGGTTCTTGAGTGGCGGCCACGTACCGGAAGGCGTAGCGTGGGTAGGCCCCCCACAAGGTGGACCGATGACCTGGTGAAGGTCGCAGGAGTCCGCTGGATGCGGGTGGCGCAGGACCGGTCATTGTGGCAATCTTTGGGGGAGGCCTATGTTCAGCAGTGGACGTCTTTCGGCTGATATGATGATGATGATGATGATGATGTTTGTTATCGTCGTATTATAACACGTTTTTATTATCCCTTTTGAGTAAGTCAAAAGCGAGTTGTACATTTTATATGTCAATTTGTATATAATATGTTTAATAATGTTTTAATAAATCATATAGGTAACATGCTTAATATAGTTACAATAGAAATATTGAAAGCAACTTAATTAACCGTTGTTATATTTTAATAAATAGCATACCTACTTAAATCACTTATAAAACCACTTGTACTAGTCATTCAATAGATAGATCACATACTTAAATAATATGCGATGTCTTCTCAAACAAGAATAATTATTGTTTTTACATCCCACGGCACCACGACAGCGATACGTCCCCGTATATAAAGTGTACCATTAAATCATTCCCAGTAAACTTTAATCGCAAAAAGTCTCCAACTTTTTAGCGCTCCCTTTTTGTAGGTATCGATATCGGTACAATTATCGACAGAAGCACTCGCGGACGGCAAGATTGCAATCTCCCGATAGGTTAGTTTAATCCATAGATTTATGGCCTGAGCTACCACGCTTTAATCCGTTCGCCGAGAAAAACTAACGTGTTTGCCTTGCCAACTTGGGAATATTCCGTTAGGTAAATTTAGGGGTGTAAACAAGCCAGAAGTATGTTATTGGCTTACTCGAGTTCGTATTTAGCTTTAAAGTAGCAATTTATTACTGGTTTAGGTAACGGTATTGAACCCAGTGGTTACTGGAATTCTAAAAAACCAAAATATCAGTGGCTATTGAAGTTGTACAGTTAGTCGGCGTATTGTTCAGGTTGCCTTGTATGCCAATTGTTCAAGTTGCCAATTTCAAAAGTAGAGTATCTATAAAACAATCACCGATGACTCCGAACCGGTATGCTTTAGAAAACGAAAGATTGCACAAATAAAGAAATGTGCCAAATGTGCAAATACTTTCTAAACAATAGATCTACATCGCCAATTTCCAAGAATAATGGTTAATAGTTGCGAAGTTCTGTGTTAACAGTATTTTATTGTATGCAATAAAACGATTGCAAATTATTTGTCCGAACCCGTACCTACCGATAAACTAAACTGACTTGTATCCAAAACGTTTTTACTAGGTACCAATGAAGAGACATTATACTCTGTTTGGTTAGGTATTTAAAAAAAAAGGTAAACAATCTTGCAGTATCTTTTTATTGAAAACTACGAGTAGAAAATAAGTTTTAGCAAATATACATAATATACCTAACAAGAAAATACAGTGATTTACAATTGTTTTGATTCATTAATTGTACCTAGTTTGGTTTTTTAAATGCATTTTTCAATAAAAAGATACTGCAAGATTGTATACCTTTCTTTAAATACCTAACCAAACAGAGTATAGTTTTAAGCCCTTCTGACCGATGAGTCAGGTACAGGTAGGTAAATGTATAGACCTTTTTCTCGAAATATTTAATAGCAACTTAAGCATACAAAGTAATAAGGATATTTTATACATGTGTGGATAACCAAAGCATTCGTGCAAAGGGGTGGCAAAGAAAATATGCACGAATGACGAAAGTAACAATTATTTAATAAAAAGTAAATTAATTTATTAATCTTGTTTTATTTTTATAGTTGATTAAATTAGGCATGTTTTTTTGTTTATGTTTCGTCTTTGTTTCCGAGATGCTTGAATGAGATGAGATGATGAATGAATATAAAAGTATAATACTAATAACTACTGTATTTAATAAAAAAGTATAAACATACTAATAATACACGCATTATTGATTTTGTGTTTCTCTTGATTCATGGACTTATAAATCCTAGTCGTTTGATAGGCTATTATTTATTATTATATTTTATTTTCAACCGACTCTAAAAAGGAGAAGGTTAACAAATCGCCGAAATTTTTTTTATGTATGTTCGTCGATCTTTTGAAGACTTGGGCAGATTTGAAAAAAATATTTTTTGTTTGAAAGGGTAACCTTCGTATTGGTCCCGTTCCATTGTCATTTGGGTCCAGATCTGACAATAAGATCTAAGATAAAATGAGGGAACGTTTCAAAATTTTCAGACGCATGACGACATGTATGTCTGGTACAGAGTACCTTCAGGCTTGCGGCCTTCGAGTCGCTAGACTTGACCGCCTGGGTTATATATCCTCGGGCCTTTGGCCCTCGGGTTCGCGTGGAGAGTGCTATCGGCCCTCGACTTGATAAACTGACAGCGTAGGTTTACCTGTCGGGCCTGCCGCCCTCCGGTCGATAAACTGGTGATAGCCTGGTGTCGCTTTATTTGCATGCTGGGATGTTGTTTAGCCTTTAAAATCTCTTTTGAAACTCTGCACCATCGGCTCTACGCGGAGTTTGGCCTTCGGCCATCGCTGACCTGAAGCTACCCGTCGTTCCTCGGGCCCTCCGGCTCGTTTGTTGAGACAGTTGGGACGGGTAATTGTCGGGCGTAAGAGAGCACTGAAATCGTGAGGCTCCGGGCTTTCGGCCCTACGCGGAGCTCGGCCATCGGCCTTCGCGGGCTTGACGTCTTCCCATCACAGCCTTTCAGTCCTCAGACTCAGTTCAGCGTTCTACCTCCCATCTTGAAGCTCGCTTAACGTAGATTTATATTGTCCTGGTAATGTTGCGTACCAGGATCTCTCCCTCCCGTTCCTGTTCCTGGGTATTTCTTATTTAGTTCGACAGGTGTGTCAAAAATGTTCAAATTATAAGCCCCAGTGCACTTTAATTATGTGTAATAAGAACGTCGTAATATATTATTAATATATAAAGGTGCATTCAGACCAAAAGAGCATTCGCTGTTCTATCCTCCGCTCTACGAAATCAACCAATCACGTTTTGTGTAACGATCGAATTTCGTAGTGGGAGGTTAGAATAGCGAATGTTCGCTTGGTCTGAATGCACCTTTATATAATATATTATATGCATTTATAGGATTCTTTCGATACATATTTTTGCACTTGACTGTTCGAAGCCCCTGCGTCGAGCTTTCAGTTGATACACAATATAGAACATTTAGTTAAGGTAACGTTAATTTTCTGTATGTACATGTACAATGTACATGGCTGTGACAACCCACAACTCTATATGAGAAATACCCTCCTATTAAATATTATATTGATTATCACTGTGACAAAGTCCGAAACGGCACGTTGAATCATTTTACTGTATTTCATAATTACACTACTATGACGCAAAAAAAAAAACCACCCTCCAAAATACGCTGGAACTAAAAAGATGCTTACATCTACTTAACATTTTCTACCCAAAACTTTAAACTTAAAACTCTTATTTCGGTATTTTTATGAAAGATAAAATAAGAATTAGGGTAGATCGTACTATCACTCCTTTATAAGCTGTAGCGTACCTTCTTAATGGCCTTCGCTAGATTCAATTCCAATATTTTTACCAGTAGGTACGAGTAGGTATATCTTAGGAAAGCTTTAATGCAAGAAACAAATAAAGCGAGGCATAAATACCTACTGGCAATAATATACAGAAACGGTAAAATTTACCTTTAAATTTAAAACGGTACGAATACAGAATGCTAAACATTCAAGAGAAACAGTTTTCTCAATTTTCTCACAAAGATTAATTTTATCGCAAACATAAGGAAACACTATAAGCTCGATAGTTATTATGATTAGCAAGTACTGCTCCCATCCGGTGGGATTAACTTTAGCTGGCTTGTAGTAGTTATTAGAACATCCTATAAATAAGTACATAGTAATTACTAAAGTACACGTCTCGTTATTTTTCCTGCAAAGAAAATCACGTAGATAAAAGCTTTTTGATTTTAACTTACATAAATATTTTCATTTGAAAAGTGTTACTACTTATGGGGACTAATTAAATTGGTAATGATTATAAAATTACTAAAATACTGTAAATGTTTAAAATAGATTCAGATATTATGTAAAATATAAAGAATTATAACGAAAATTGCTTAGGATAAACCATAACCATTAAGGATAAAAAATAGTCACTAATAATAATTCTCAACCATAACGCTGGAAACGAACCAAAAATATCTGAAAAAACTCCTAACAATAAAAAGAAACTTGTACTTGCACTTTTTACTAAGTACATACGTGACTGTTTAATTTTAATTTAATGGCATGTCTCTAGCGATTACTTATAAACTAAGTTTTTTTATAAGTTTACTTGATCATCTGTTTCAAAATAAATACGAGTTTACAAATAAATAAATAAATATCTTGGGACATCTTACACAAATCGACCTAGTCCCACGGTAAGCTCAATTAAGGCTTGTGATGTGGGTACCAGGCGACGATATATATAATAGATAAATAACTATAGATACTTAAATACATAGACAGCCATGACCAAGGAACAAATATTTGTGATAAATAAATACACAAATAATGCCCTCGCCGGGATTCAAACCCGGAACCTCCAGCTTCGTAGGCAGGGTCGTTATCAACTCAGCCACGGAGGCTGACGTTTAAAGCTTTAAATAGCAATACTGACACTGCGTCACAGAAATGTATGAAACATAAAGTGAATAGCGCTCAAATTGAGGGATTTTCATAGAACAAGTATCATAAAAATGTCGCAACAGTATGAAGCGTCCTTTATATTCATACGTAAGTTATGTAGAAAAGGGGTAATATTGTACTGAAACGGGAATGGCGGTTTTCATTTGAGTAGTCAACTTGTTCTGTTTACGTTATAATATTTTGCACAATGGCAGAGTGTGGAAGGACTTTTCAACCGTAGAATATTTTACTTAAAATCAGACATTTTAATGACAAGTGAAAACGAAATAACCTATATATTAAAAAAAAACATGAATCCGCATTAATAGTCAATAAATTAAAGTTATTTGATCAGTAAACTAAGCAAAATAGGGAATTCAATTATTAAGTCAAAAAGTGCATAATATTTTCGATAGAAATAAAGGTCGTAAATCAGTTTCTTTTTCAGTATTGGCATACCTACTACATTTCTAAGAATTTTCATACTGAGATATGTTTGCCAACCGACGATTTACATATTATGTAACTCGAAAAATTCCCCAGGCCCCTATTTATACGTGATAACAGGTGCGACAATTATAAAATATCACTGTTACTGACATCACAGGATGCTTAGCCAAGTTGCCAATCTCTAGCACTTAGTAGCGTATCGTAGTTTGTAGTTTTCCCTCTGTCACTCTTTCGTATTAGTGCGACAAAGACAGTTAGCTGCGTTTCGTTTACGATTGACGATTAAGCGTTAGCGATTGGCAACTTGTCTAAGCACCCTGGCCTCCCCTACGGCTACCACATACTGTCAAACGAACCGTGTGCCCGTCATAAAGTCATAAAGTCAATACACCTGTGGAAACTACTTAATACAGACAATCATTTTAAAAAGTAATAAGATATTTATTTACTCATGTGTCTTCCAGCGGTCGGATAGCTTTGATATATTAATAAAAGGTCATGTCGGACGAAATGGGTAATTACACCTGTAAAACGTTTATAGCCTCCCAAATGTGCACTGCCTTATCTTCCATAAGCCAACTGCCACAAAAGCAACCTTCTGAATACAAAATAAGAGCTTCGCTAAAAGATCGAATACGATTTTCTACTTAAGTCAGTTTACAACTGCGGTATAAAGGAAACAAAGATTTATTCTTATTTAAATAATGTCGGTTTACGCGCTGTGCTGAATAACTGAGATTTCAAAATTATGGATTGAGTTAAGATGTTGTACCTGTTTTCGTACCTGGTAGTGTATCTAAAAGCTAAGTGATTCTGATTTTATCCTGGTTTAAATGGGTTAATTCTGAATCAACCGGTAATATTAATAATACTTAGGGCTAGTTTGCTACTCGTTTTTTTACATAAAGTTCCAAATAAACACTTAATTAAACCAATTAAAGCGTATCTCCGTTGGAGTCACAGTCGAGAGCCAACGCAATCGTTGCGTCGATAATTATTTTATACTTCATCAATTGTTTCCTTCGACAATTTGTCCGTATAATTATTTTCTTACGCTCAACTAGCGCTAAACAAAGACAGGATTCACAAAACATATTTTTTTACCAGTAACTGTCCTAAGTACATAGCCTATCCCCGACATTCATAACAGCAGCACATTAACAGAGTCCACAAAATGCTGGTTTTATTTGAGATAATGTAAGAACTCTTTTTTGAATATCGTATCTGTCTTTCCTTTGACCTGGAGCGTTGGGCCGTAAAATCGACAGATGTAAAATAATAACAGAAAGTTACTAAGTGATTTACACAGAACAGCAATACAGAAAGATCAGTTGACAAATAAACATTTGCTTTACGACAAAATATTATAATCTAGATAACTAGGCATTTACTATTTGTACTTACCTAGCCTTACACCGACTTCGTGGCAGCTGCCTTGCTTAAAATGCTCAGCGTAGTACCATCGCAATTAATACAACGAGAAAATGTTCCCAACTAACAAACAAATAAAATAATCATTATTGATTTACGCCCTGCTTCGCAATCCCGTAAAAAAATATCCGTCAGATAAAATATCAGTATCCTTTTCCCGACGCATCAAACGCAAAAGATAGCTAACATTTATCTGACAGGTATCTACACCGTGTCCAATAAATCCGAATACAGAACAAATATCGAATAAAACAAATAGGCAAAAAGATCCTACAATTATTATTATGTATTATGAATGGCACACTTATATACTATACTCACAACAAATATTTTGGAATAACTCCAGCTATAACTTTTTTACCAGCCTCAAACGCGTTTCAAACGGATTTTACGCGGCACGCACCATTTTCTTCACATTTGACCCCAAATACCCCTGGTAACCTTTTTGAAATGATCTAGGTTCCTGATTTTATAAAAATGTAGTCTTTAAAGCATGTATTACCATTCAAAATAATCTAATACACCTAAACCTGGAGGACTGCATGGCAATTCATGTTTCGGCTAAAAAAAACTGCCAATTTAGTCTGAAACCACGCTGGAACGCCCATTGCCGTCTGTGCTGGAGCTGCGTCTTGTTAGAACACATGATACTCTTTCCCAAGCACCTTTTAAACTTAGGAGCATTTATCTTCTCCGCAAATTCGGTTTTATAGAAAAAAACGTTAATTTTAACGCTTTTATCTAAAAGTACTGAAGGCAGTGTAACTCGCTTACATACTGCATCCCACGCCATGGTCGATAGTGAGCTCTGGAACCTAGGGCCATTTTTCTGATAGCCCGGAATGTGTTCTATACTTGGTACCCACAATCGCCAATTTTGAACATGATAAGTCTGTTCTACCCCATACGGATTCTCGTAATAAAAATTAACTCGTCACCTGCATGCCGAGCAAGTATTTTGTTGGCACTTTATACTCTTTTCTTCTTAGACACTGCGGATATGGCACATTCATTGTGGTTGTATTTTATTAAGTACTGATTTTTCAATCCCCTGTTAACCGTATCAGTCAAATAAATTTTAGCTCTATCCTTTATTGACTGATGACCTGAGATAAGGATGGTAATAATTTTAACTAACATATATTTTTAACCGAGGATTGAAAAATCAGTCCTAAGATGAAAATACTTTTTACTTTCCATTACTATTTGATAACCTGTGATTCCTGTATTTTTAGAACTGAGGTAAAATAATATGTGTATTCGAACTTATTGGACACGGTGTATACCAAATGATAACTGTTTGTGTTATATGCATGTATAACTAATTAGATAGGTAGTTTTAAGAAAAAAAAATGCATGTCGTCACCCGACAGGATACATACTTACCTCGAAACTGTTTGTACTTACGATCTGTACCTAAATTGTAAAATGTCTTGTGTATCCTCAGCAAATAAATCTTTATCTTATCTTATATTTTATTTGGGATTGATGAAACAGGCATTTAAGCACATATGAATGCCATATAAACATTAAATAACGCAAGCTGCCTTCGGTTAAAAAAAAATTTTTTTGGCTATATGTTCAGCAACATCCTCGGTAACAATCCGTAAGGGTTTTTTTTTATTTAATTGTCACGGTGCTTAAAATTAACTTTATAATTTATTACTTTCATAATTTTGAATATCTGTAAATACCTATCTCATAATAATTTGGAAGTATCAAATCTAATACTGGGGATATACATACATTAACCCCCTTATTCAAAAACGTTTGCTAACTTAACAAGCCGCTAATAATTGTTTGTCTCTTTTGCTCTTATGGACGAATTGTTAAGACCGAAAGGGACAATCAATTATTAGCGGCTTGTTAAGCTAGCAGACGTTTATGAATAAGGGGGTAAGTATAGTAGTGTCCTTCAATGATAACTATTTATTTTCGATGAGACGAATAACAGGTCTTAACAAGGCCACCATTTTTCTACGAACCATTTTAGAAAGATTGAAATTACAGGTAAATATTTTTAAGATGTTAAAATTGACCTTATCGTTGTAGTAGGTTGATTTGTATAGGAGTATCCCAGGATACTTTATTTATTAATTTAACCTACCTACTAGAAAAACCTTATACTTGTAAATATCTTTAACTTAGATAATTCCTCTTGTAACAGTGTTTGTATTCCATGACGACCCCGTTTTTAAATTACAACAAGAATTGGGTCGCCAGTACTAACCTGGCGTTAAATAAATTTCCTAACGAATTAAAATTCAATCAAAACGAAGCTGAATGTAGTCCGCATAATATTATTTACGTAAACCCGTGAAGAGATTCAAGACTCTTAATTATTTCCCCTTTTAGAAATTCGCTGACTTTCCTGTTTTACTTTGAGGCTTACCTCTTTTGAGAAACAAATAATTTACTTTATTGAGTTGCTTACATTTAATTTGTATAAACGTGAAAAAAGGTTCACAAAATCTTCTAAATAAAATATAACGTTCATCTGGTTTATCAAAAAAAAAATGCTAATATAGGTGTACCTTGATCTGCAATACGTAATAATTATTACACATTCATAATAAATATGTATAAAATTTCCATTGAATGTATTTAACAGTAAAACAACAATATTTAAGACGTATTAAGAACCTCGCCCTTTTTGGAATCGGTTATAGGTCGAATATCTATGTAAAATAGGGGTCCATATTGGCACTTATACAATTTTTTCTTCGAATATTTTTACTAATACCGTTTTTTACTCATAATCATCATTACTCCGAAAATTTTATCTCATACTTTTTTTCTTACTAAAAATTATACTTCTACCTACAATGTTCATAACGATTTTTATTTCGAAATTTTATCCTCCTAAAGTCGTCAAGTAGATTAATCTATACTCATAAAGTTATTTGAAATAAATTGTTTACTTATAAACATTTTCCCATTAGGTTCACTCTGTTGTGGTATAATTCTTTTATGAATAACATAAACTATGTAGTCATAATGGGCTTTGTGCAGAAACTGTTGTGGCATACTCAACTTTAGCATATTTCTTTGTGGCAGATTTCGAGTTGTTCGAATATTATTCGAGCATAATTTCGATGCTCCTATTTATGATGAGGCATAATCTGGATGTGCATAAAAAGTATCGGCATAGTTTGTTTTAGCATAACAGAGAAGGAATAATTACATCCTCTCAATATAATCGAGGTAGTAGTAATATTTTGTACGTTACTTACTGTGTTACTGAGCTGAGTACTTTCTAGGTTGCTAAAAAAAAATAACCTCGAAGACTAAGGCGGGAGCAGAGCTCCCGCCTTAGTCTTCTAACCTAACCTATCCGAGTCGGATCTGCCCCGGAAGGTTTTGTTCGCTCGCTTCGCTCGCTCACTGCAGAAATTTCCGCCCTCACAGCAAATTCTGCCTGACGAAAAAGGCAAGTTTCGAACAGGCAAAAAAAAATACAAATCTAATTTCTGTCTTATAACACTCGGCGTAAATAATGATATGCCAAGATAGTTTCGGACAAAATAATATTCGAAATATTGTTATTTAAGCCAAGTGATGTTTCTGTCTCATTAAGTTGATGCCAAAATAGATTATACCAAGTCTGTTATGTCCTAAGCGTTTCGGACAAATAATGTTTAGAGGGAACCCGTTTAGTACAGTACCTACTCTGCCACAACCTGATTTGTGCAGGTAGCTAGTTTACAGTAATAGTACGATTTATATTTAATTAAACAAAAATAATTCATACATAAAACCAGTACAGATGAAAATAAATACCTATAACATTAGAATATATAGCATAAAATAAGTATAGTGAAAAATTATATAAACATAAAAGTTAGTACTAAAAATATGTATGAAAAACAATATTATGAACATAAATAATTCTATGTGATGATAATTATGAACAAAGATTATTCTAAATACCGATCATTATGAAGTTAAATTGTATAAGAAACATTTTCGGAGTTCCAATAATCTAAGTTGCAATTTTATAAATACTTTGGCGCACCCGTAAAATAGAGTGCTCCTAAAGCAATACGAATTTTCGTCCGGTATGGACGTAAGCAGAGTGGCGCAGTGGAAGCGTGCTGGGCCCATAACCCAGAGGTCCGTGGATCGAAACCACGCTCTGCTAATTTTTTTTTGTTTTTTTTTGTACCGGAATATTAATTATTTTTGTGTCCTTTTTGAGAGAATAAATGCAATACGTTTAAATTAACAGTGTTCACTTCAATTCTCATCCCCCATAATTATTTTGTCATATGTATGTAACTTTAATAAATATTTAATTCTCTTTATGAAGTATATTTGAATGTCAATAAGATACAACTCTCTGTATTAATCGTTATATTGCGTTCAAAATCACGCAAAAAAGGTGCGTATGACGAACTGTGGCTACCTACTTTTACCTGCGTTTTGGGTTCACTAAAATAATTTTACGACTCTATGAGCGCCCTATGTAAACAATCGTAACCCAATTCAGAGAAATATAAATTGCACTATAAAGACATTGTAGGCATTTGTTGGAATTTTTGTTGTACAATTCCCAGCAATGCTGTTTTTGCTCTTTCTGTGTAGAGCCGCCACTAGTGATGTGACATCTCTGTGAGGAATATTCCAGATGGGGACAAAGAGTTTGACTAATTTTGGTTTATTTGGGAATGATGTCATTATATAGTAAGACGTGTACGTTACGTCTTAATATTAATATTCTTTGGTCACGTAGCGAGGAATAAATGCGATAACCTGGAAAAACTCCTGGTGACAGGGAAAATACAAGGCAAGCGACCAAGAGGTAGAAGTCCTATGCGGTGGACAGATCAGATCCGCGATACCACCAATACAAACGTCCACGAAGCAATACACACAGCCTCAGACCGTCAGAAGTGGAAAGAGATCATCCGGAAAATTATTCATAAAGGTCACGACCCTCAGCAATGAGGAACACGACACAAGGAGGAGGGTACGTCAGGAGCTTTGAACTTAGCGCATTTAAACCTTTAACGGGCAGGCCTCAAAAAATCCTGAATTCAAGCCTCAACGCCACCCTATAGTACAAATTTTGTACAAGAAAAATACAAAAAGATATTGATACAGGGTGGTCGTGTTTGATACCGATGCCCTGTAAAGAGTTAATGGTATTTTTGTAATTGTCCTTTATGAATATTATATTTCTCTACGAAAAATTAATAAATATTGTTTTGAAATACACAATTTGAAGGGACACTTCATTTGAGCATTTTCAAACAATATCCCACTGTGTCTGTAACTAGGGCTAGACTTTAAAATTACCTTTGCCCGTTTGCCCGATCTTTTGATTGGGCATTTTACATAAGTCATTAATAAAAATAAAATATAAAATGGGTATATTTCCAATGTGTTGAATTTTACGTTATTCAGAATGGTTCCAAATAGATAATTTTGGTGGTTGTTGAGATATTTTGACAATGTAACAGAGAGTTGGAGGGATGGACAGGGTCTTACCGTCAGGTTTCCTTTTGTCTGCAATAGCGTTGCCAACGACAAGAGGATCTTTATCAAAAACAAAAACTACCTATATTATTTTATTTATATGTAACAGTTTGGTTTGCAAAAAATCGCTTTGTACGTAATCAAACGCCATAACTGTAGGACGATTTATCGTCGTATATTAATATTCGTTCACTTTTTACCGATAAGAGGGTCGTTCTCATAAAAGTGGCATCGGCAGGGTAAAGTAAATGAAAAAAATTAAAGTGGTTCTTTTTTAGATTTTAAGATTAGAATATGTTTTTGAGTTCATCAAAGATACCAAATTTGTGAAAGGGAACGAACTAGTCGTAAAAACGTAGAAGTTATGGCGAGTTGAAATTTTAGACATACAGGAGAAAGTGACATGACAGGGTAGTAGGGAAAATGTGGCAGGTTAAAGAGAGTTTAAATAGAAAAAAACAAGTGTACCACTAATAATTCAACTCTTTTTTTGAACCTTAACTTAAAATACATCGACCGTTATGATTTTACGCCCTAATATTTATATATATGTACCTATAGTATCCGGGAAAATGTATGTGAACTCAAGGTTGGAGGTTTTAAGATGATTGTGTTCTAAAAGTGCGTGATTATGAAATAATACAGGTTTTTAGAATTGTTTACATTATTGATGGACGCCACCCTTCCCAAACGTGCTTGCAGCATTACCGCGCTGAACGGCAAGCGTGATTCTTTGAACACGGTGAGAACTGAAACGGGGAACAGAATCGTAAGCTGGTTCCAAGTTACAAGTTGGTTTCAGATGCCTGATCCTGGCAGCTTTCTCAGCGGTCGCACCTGGAACCTTTGCAATGTCTGTGACAGATGCGAAGGCCCAAATGTAGTCACACACGTAGCATCCCACAGCAGGTATCGGACAAGGGGCCGCTATGGCACAGGTAATGCCCAGGGAACCAGCGTTAAGCCGTCCCGTCTCTTGCCATCTGTACGGCTCAAGTCCTGAGGCTCCGCTATGCAGGGACCATTCGCCGAGAGCCGCGATCAAGTCATTAATCACGTGGTGTCTCGAAAAACACCCCGTAGAACGAGAACAACTCAGTCCTTAGTGCCCATTTACCTCTACTGACGCTCCGCATATGCAGAGGTGGGGTTCGCACACCTTGGATCCCAGTATCAAGGCAACACCCATTCTCAATGTATTGTAATCGAGCACCTTTCCTAGTTGTGGCGACAGTAGTGTATGCAACTAGGCCCAGAACTCGGGCTGCCTAATCGCTTTACACCGGTTAGATATCCTCCACAACACTAGCACCTTCCAGCATGCTGCTAAATTTAATGAGCGCAAAACATCAGCCCATTAACTTTTGAGAATTAGGATTATTCGGATACGCTTCCCCCCAAAGAGCGAACCGATCACACGTCCAGAGCCTTCCACACAAAAGGTAGGCTTACAGACAAAATTTTAGCAAAAATGCCGACTCGTGACAGAATTCTTACCTGTCCCGCATACAGCGAATCTCAAGACCTCCGAAATGAATTGGGAATGTTACTTTGCACTAACTGTATTTCGCCAAATTGGATGTTTAAGACAGTTCCTAACCTTTGCTTAAGCGAATTGTCATATTTAACTGCCTCCTGTTAAAATATCCATTTTGAGGTTACGGTGAAAGTGTAAGTTATGCGCGGTGCTGGTAAGGCAGTAGCGTAGTAGCGCCAACGGCACATGTGCCGATAGCCTGTTCTAAACGCTCATAAGCAGCCCTCAAAGCCACCGTCTTAGCCTAAAGCTCCGAGCTCACTCCATCCAACTACTACTCTGATGATGCCTGTGACAAGACAGATTCGAAGTCTGACAGGGCTACACTCGCACTTCCAAGAATTTACGTCTAACTAAGCCTATTGACCACAAGGTTGGCGAAAGTCTACGGTCGTCATTGACAACGATATTGGAATCACTTCTCCATCATCCAAATACCAGACGTTTAAAGGTGACTCCAATATTGTAATCAGGCCCTGGATCGCCAAGTAGCACACGAGGGAACTCAAAGGATCATCAGCAGAATACTTAGAGATGCATAATACCGAAAGAGAAAGAGGAACCAAATGGAAGTTGACAAATGTTAGTATGCCAAGTGAATCATCTGCGAAAAATGGGTTGTCAGGTGATATTCGGGAAAATGAAATTCTGTAGAAAGACATGATACCCTCAAACATACATACTAATTACCTGCACATAGTGCAAGTTAGTGAAAACTTTGTATCGATAACTTTTTTCACTTTATCCTGTCAACAGTAACTTTACCCTGCAGAGTGATTGCAGGGTAAAGTTACACAGGGTGCAGTGAAAAGTCGACTAACTAAATAATATCTCCTAAACTGTTAATAATACATATACCATAATTCTAGTATATGTAGTTATACCTTGAAGGAATATTGAAATAGTATAAGTAAGAAACCAGCCGTATTAATATTTTAAAATAAGCATGCCAGGATAAAGTGTACATACCTGTTACAAACTCCGAACGTCACACTTCAAAAACATGTCGACACAAAACAGGTGCACCTTGTGCAGAAACCTTTCCACCAACGGCTAGAACCATACTGAAGACGTGTTTTGCATCATTTAGATTCTCAATAAGACTTTCTATGTGTGTGTGAGGTGCAATACCGCGAACGCACAGGATGCAGAGAAAATATCGCTGGACAAACTTCGAACGTGAATATTTATGTTAAAAGTAATCCAAACATCCTGTGTAACGTCATATTTAATAATGTTATAGTATAGTTTCTATTAAAAACCAAGTTTCATTATCATACAACTGTAGTTAAGTAATCTAAAGAGCTAAAACTGGAGCAGTGTCGTGTTTGGACAAGGCAGGGTACAGTAGAAAACGGTATTCTTCATTTTTTTTTACAAAAGTACTATATGTATAGAAAAATACTGTTTTGGCCTCGATGTGTAATATTAGTGTCTATCTGTAAAAAAAATATTACATGTGCAACATACATATTTCATATACTTTCTATTCAAAAACATAACGGCAGGGTACGATGCCACTATTTTGAGAACTACCGAAGACCGTCTATTGCATAACATATGTTTGATTGTATAAATACAATCTGTTAAATTGTCTTTGTAATATGAAATGAGCAATAAAGAGTTATTGTATAATAGTATTGTGATTTTTTGTTTCTAATTCATTAAACTATAATACTTGTATACATTTTTGGAATATTGAGAAATATGTACCCATGAAATATTCCTGGGAACGTCACTAGCGCCGCCTTACGTCAGAGGCCAGTCATTATTGAAATGTGTGCCGCGACCACCCAGTCCCAGGACACTTTGTATAAACTAGAACAGGTGTATGTTTAAGTTAATCGCTTGATTATTAATGTAATTACGATGCGTAGGACACAAGTCTTTAAAAACTACTTTTGCACGATATAGGATAAAATTCAGCTGTGAATTCGCAGAAGCGTATGACGATAGAATTTTATGTACCTAACATATCTATCCAACATAAAAAATCTTTGATTAATGGAGTGTACCGTTTCAAGATCGTTCTTAGGGTTCCGTAGATTAGAAACACTTGTAGGTTGCGCTATGTAAACTGATATTAGTGGCTTAGTTATCATTAGTGCCTATTTGAAATTAACAATTAGGTATAGGTATATTAGTCATGCCGTGCAAAATCCTATAGTGTGGGGTATCATTAAATAGGTATAAAAAAATAAGGGTCCTAAAAAATTTTTTTAAAGTCAATATTTTCGGATATAACCACTCCAGAATTTGAAAAATATGTGGTTTCAAATTTTTGACTCTTGGGTCGAAAAATCATGGAAAAAATCATGAATGAATCATTTCGATTACAATCGACCTAGCCATTTTTGAAAAATTACTTTCGACCGATTTTTTATGTACCTAATTATAAGACTATTACATAAATTACTTCAATAGCGATTCGAGGCTCATCCGTCATATAATAATAAAAGTAAGCATTCAATCAAGTCAATACGTAAGCATTCTTATATTTTTGGCATCTACTACGTTTTAGTTTTACTTAGAAACTCAGTCCCTGTTTAATTAAAGTTCAACAATGAATATTATCATTCCAATGTCTAAATCTTCAGATAACTAAAACGCAATTAATTCGAAACGTTTTAATTCCTAAATGACCACACATAAACAGACTTGAATTAATCTAAAGAGTTTTAAAACTGAATTAAAAAAATCGTGTGTCGCTGGAAATTAGAACAGAACCACCAGTCTTGAAATGAAATACATTTAAGTAAGCGTCATATTATTTTACGACATTTTGCTTCTAGACGGGACATAATTCGTGAAACAGGACTGCTATTGTCATAGCTTACTTAAACTTCGTCGCGACCAAATCAAAATACGCGTGATTTCCTGGTGGTAGGCCAGATAGGGATGATCACTATACGAGTAGGTACCTAGATATTTTTCTAGCAGGAACGAGAGATTGACAAAATTAAACATCGACATAATTGATAAAGATAAATCTTGTAGTAGTCCATGAATACAGGGTGTAAGTCTAATACGGGTGAAGCTCTTAACTGGGGTTAGCTTAGGACATAATTTAGATAGCTGTTACTAAAAAGCAGAGCTACTAGAGCAACAAAATTATCCATATAAATTAATTCGGCGCGCAATGTAGAGCATAACACATAAGTTTAATGCTCGTTGACAGCTAATTTCAAAAGTAGATGACATAATTGCCATATCAATATTAACAAATGTTCGTACCTACATTGCTGCTCCGAAAAGCTTTAAAAAAATCAGTGGAGTCATAATAAAGTGTAACTTAAAAAAAAACCTCGTAATCCATGATTACACTGATGAATCCCTTGCCTGGTTTAATTTATCGCCCGTATGAAATTCACACACTGTATACTTAATAAATAAATAATGCGCCGTAACCTAGAGATAAGTTCAAATTATATTCAAAATGATACATTATTATCTTATATCATGTATTTAATGGCCATCAAAAGAACAAGGACTATTAAAAAACATTGTAATGCCATATAAAATAATTAATTTGAAGTATTGGTAGACGTATAAAAATAGAGCCAACCAGCTTTTATGAAGTCAACATCTTCATGAGAATAGAGTGTACCTTATCGATGTCATTTATTGTCGATGTTTAATTTTGTCAATCTCTCGTTCCTGCTAGAAAAATATCTAGGTATAGTGATCACAGATCAAACTAACTAGTTCCATCTCAGTCGAAGATTTTGTAAGTGATGAAAATACAGGACAATGTCTCCACCGTTGGTGGCCGCCGACGAGAATATTCCAAATATTTCGCAAATTGCAAGATTGCCGGCGCGACAGCGACCGAGCGACAAAGCATCGATGGCGACAATAGATCTGGCAACTGCCGTTTCGTGCAGTCGGTAAAAACGAATCTAATTTCTCTCCCAGAAGCCGATAAAACGAGCATCCTCGTGAAACAAATAAACTAAAAACCTGGAAAGGATTCGAAGATGTTTTTAATGTAAGAATACAACATAGCAAGTGAATTTATAAAATTTTGATCTGTCTTAACATCGTTCACTATCAATTATTGAGTGCATTAAAATTAAAACAAAGTATCTAAATTTGCAAATTCACAATGAATTTCATGGTTGCGTACGAAGCACGGACTAAAAATTCAGTTTTTTGTAATAGAGCCCTAAAGTATTTTTTTATTATAATTTACCAATAATGCGATCCATGTTTCAGCTCTTATTCTGCTAGTATTAGTGTATCTACATCTTGTAGGAAATAATTAAAAACAGTGATTCGTTTAAGTGCTCATTAAGTTTTGTATTTCGATAAGAAAAAAGTTATTTTTCTTTTGTGTAGGATTGACCTATTTGAGCAATGCACATACAAAATAAATACCTATTTTTGTTCACGAAAAAAGCACGTTGTCCTACTTTATTCGACCAAGTCCCACGGTAAGCTCAAGTAAGGCTTGTGACGTGAATCCTAGGCGTTGATATATATACGAGTAATAGATACTTAAATACATAAGCAGCGATGGCCAAGCCAAGGAACAAATATGTGTGATAAACAAATAATTCCCTTGCCGGGATTCGAACCCGGAACCTAAAGCTTCGTAGGCCGGGTTACTACCAACTAATCAATAAAATAGTTAAATAGTAATTTAAATATTTAACAAGTGTATCGAACGACTTTTTTCATAACAAGTGCCTTAAAAAGCGAAATTTACGCAAACGAAGCGTGTGCAAAGTATATTTTTCCGCACTAGTTAGGAAAAGTAAGCCTTGATGGCCTCGTATTTCCCTAAATGGGCATTTTATATTCTAATTTTTATTTATATTCATTCCATCCTAATAGAAAAAAAAAAACAAAAAATGCCTTACTTTTTTGGATCTTTCCATTCCGATACAGGCATAAAAATGAGGATGACTGAGGAAAAAATCTTAGGTTAGCTACTAGGATTGAAAGAGCCTAGATTCTAAAATAGGAATCATAAAGGTGTCAAAAAAAAATATTATGGGCCAACTTTAAATAAAAATTCCAGAAAACAAAAAAAAAATTAAACAAATAGCAATAACAGCTTTCCATAGCATTTGACATCTTTGATACATATCGTGAAATACGTTCGCAGATATATTTTTACCTTAATAATTATAAATGTTAATGATTTTAACTAAAAATGTATGTGAACTCAAGAAAGGTTTTAAGTTGGTGATAAAAGATTGTGTCATAAAAGTGCGTGTTTATGAAATAATGAAAGTTTCTAGGTTTGGATAAATTATTTTTGTTTTCTAAGGACGAACGGTAGATATAGGTACAATGAATTCGAGTGTTAATTTTTTTTAAATAATAATTATAGGCAATAAATATAATATTGTTGCTTATTAATGTAGTTACATTGTAGTGTTATACGTGGAAAAAATAAAGGTACCTATACATATTTCATGCTAACGAAAAGTCGACAACCGGCCAAAGTAAAATCTAATTATAATTAACCTCTTTCATTTGCCTCTTTGCGTCCACTACATGAATACATCAAATTGTCTAAATAAATAACACTGAGTTTTCAATGGAGTCGGCTTGAAATAAATCAAATAACTCCACTGGATTCGCTGTCGTTGGCAAATGTGTCTTCATTCATGACGGTACGCTGAGGGTTTCGGGACCTGTGGAGATGCTTGCTGAGTATTTTAAGTAATTAATCAGAAATTGAGGACCCACTTACCTTAATTAAATGAAAACGATCGGAAAACACGCCCTAGTTTTTACCTTTGTAGTAAAGAATTTGAAGTTATGAAACCCATTAGATGAAATTAGGGCAGGCTCAGAAGTCAAGGGTTTTTAGGATTGCGTACCGAAAATGTCAAAAACGGAACCCTTATAGATTTGTCATATCCGTCGGTCCATCTGTCACAGCTCGGAAACCATAAGTGCAACATTTATTAAATTTTTTAAGGAAAAAATATATATGATTTGTCTGAACCGCTGTATTATGACACTTTGAGGGTTATGTAAACAAGTTGGAGGTTGTGTCCTTCATCGATGTACAAAAGCGTGTGGGGTATCAGAGGATTTTTTTTAATGATAATATAGATTTCTAAAAAGCGTTTTTCTTAATAAACCGTTTTCGAGATCTTCGCGCTTAAATTTGTAAAAATTGTGTCCCTTACTCTCTTTACTTTTTAAACTACGAGGAACAAAATTATAAAAAATGGAGGTGATGCGTATATTGCGTATTAATAAATTCTTTCAGCGATGTCTGACTCACGCTTAGGCGGTTTTTTGTATAATAATTAAATAACCATAATTCATCTTTATCAACCGTATACTTCACATTAAAAAAAAAACATTTCTTACTAGTTGTATGTACTACTGATATGATGTTTCTTTAGAGCTTTCAAAATGGCTCCAAATAATTTTGACAACTATATTTACTATATTCCAAAGCAATGTGTTATTTTTAAATACCATAATAGCTATAGGGTCTATAATTGATAATTTTTAAATACTTTGAGTTAGGTTTACCAAAGTCCGTATTCTAAAAAAATACTCACAGAAACCGGATCAAAAAACAATGTACCTAATAATCTAAGCATAGATTTTAAGTATTCACACTAACAGACAAAGCAAATCTGATACACTTAGTTACTAGTTCGAATGCCAAGATATAATTATTTTTACCAACTCCACGTCATTCGATGTTCTTGACAGACACGGGCAGGTTTGAGCAAAAATAGTCTGCACCGGTATCGGTACTGACGGACAATGCGTTCATTATTGAGATGCAAGCCGTCCGTCGCTCGCGACTCGCGAGATTGCGACTACCTACTCGTACAAATACTAGACGGCAGTAGCTGAAAGCAGTCCGTACACCTAACATTTAAAATATAATACGTTAAATTTATACTATAAAATTAACGTATTATAATTTAAAATACAATACGTTAAATTTATACTATAAAATTAACGTATTATAATTCAAATGTTAGGTGTACGGTGTGCTTAAGTATTAGTACCTCATCATCATCATCATCATATCAACCGAAAGACGTCCACTTGACTGCTGAAAATTGGCCTAAGTTATCTTATTTCACACACATTTTTCAGTTCCTGTCATACTAAATGTTATAGATCTTAACATAAGCTACGAGTATCCAGAGATCCTACTGTTTTTCATTATTGGTCAACGTTTCAATTTGGCCGGCTCCTTTAATGGATTAATTATTTAGGCATGCTAATTTACAAATTTTAATTTTAATTTCTATTCATAAAATATGGTATCATCATCATCATCAGCCTATGATAGTCCACTGCTGGACGTAGGCCTCTCCTATTAACTATGCGTACGAGGTAAATGTCCATAATCGCCACGCTGGGCAAGCGGATGGGCGATCGCAGTAATGTGTCCACTATGATGACGCTGCTGCCCATCATCAATATTTAATCAAATATGGTCAGTGACACTTCAATCCCTTAGTCGACTCTTACGACACCCGCAGGAGAAGTTGGGGTGGTGACAAATGTATTCTTTCTGCCGTCACCACATGGCCAAATATGGTATACTAAGATTGAATAAAAACTACCTATTTTGCGCAATGCTCCCGGTGCAAAGGTGCCCATTACGCTCGCTGCGTTACCGCGTTGTGTTGTAATGGACAACCTCTGCATCAGGAAAAATCCGGATCGGGGGTCAAGGTTCGTTTTGAAGTTTTAATAGATAAGTTTTATTTTTACGGTTTTAACATTAATCATATTATTAATTATTATTAGATTGAAATCAGCACAACTTTCTACTTAATGTAAACAAAAACACGTGAATGTGATCGCTTCGAAGCGCTACGGCATGTAAAGTCAAGGGCATTAATATATATACACTTCTCCATACTGATTCCTTACAAATGTGTCTATATATTAATGCACTCGACTGTACTTGTAGCGGCGCGGTGGACACGCGGAGTGACACCCCCATGCCACCCCCACCGTCCTCATCAAAAACTACTGTTTTAGGTCGTAACTTTCAATATATATACATTAATAAACAGTAGTACATAAATAGCAGTCCAGCGCAGCACTGCGGCCAGCCTTCTGGGCACTCTACCTCCCCAGCAGGACCTGAGGCAATTTTTTTATTTATGATTTATTTTTACTCTGTTAATACTTTATTCTTGTGCTTTTTGAAATAAATAAATTTCCTTAATAAACGAATATATCCCGTTTTACAAATTAATAAATAATAAATCTTGGGACATCTTACACATGTCGACCTAATCGCATGGTAAGCTCAATTAAGGCTTGTGATGTAACTACCAATGGACGATGTACATAATAGATACATGTAGATGCTTTATACATAGACAGCCACGATCAATGAATCAATATTATATTTGTGATAAATAAATACACAAATAATGCCCTCGCCGGGATTCGAACCCGGAACCGCCAGCTTCGTTTGCAGGATGACTACCAACTGTGGAAAGCATGCATGCCTCCTAATTAACTATGCTATACGCATTAGGAGGTAAATGCCCATAATCGCCACGCTGGGCAAGCGGGCTGGCGATCGCAGTAATGTGTCCACTATGATGACGCTGCTGTCCATCATCAATCTTTTATCAAATAATGGTCAGTGACACTTCAATGCCTTAGTCGACTCTTACGACACCCGCAGGAGGAGTTGGGGTGGTGACAAATGTATTCTTACTGCCGTCACCACACGGCGGAATAAAATATATGATTATTATTTTTAATAATTCAGTGGCTGTGATTTGTAGCTATATTGCGGGTATTTTTCATTATCTGATCGGCATTTATGGAGGATTTTTACTGCCGTTAGTTTTTTGTATTAATTGATTCGTTTTAAATATTAATTGATCTATGTTAATTGGCATGATGACAACGGCAAGATTAATATACGTATGTAACTACACACCGTCACCACACGGTGGAAAAATAATGTTTATTTCCAAAAGTATTGATAACCCGCCATTCTCTTCCGAAACACAAAAGAAACAAAACCCAAAGATCAGTGTTCGACGACTAAAATAGTGTTGGACTCAATTCAAAACTCTAAGGAATTACTACGCTATTTGTTGCCATCGCCCATTCAGTAACTCAACGGGCTTTAGTAATTTGTTTCTGTGGAATTTGGTTATTAGATGACTATAAATTTCCCATGTCCCAAGGGAGATTGTTTACATAATATTTTTTGGTGTAAGTTATGTTTTATTTATTGAGGCTTCGTTTTTAATGTTTAGCAAAAGTTCGTGATATTTCCGGGAAAGATTTGGTTGCCACCTGAGGAATATGATTTGAGTTAAAATAGAACCGTGTACAATATCATATTTCGTTTGAAACAAATTGTAATCAATTACATCTTGGAAATTTTAAACCCAATGCTTTATTTATATCTTGAATTTGGTTCATATAAATAAATATAATATATGATGTCTACGAGAAATATTTAAGATTAAATATTTGAGAGTCGGTGGAAGAGTTTCAATAACATAAAAATAAAAACCGGCCAAGTGCGAGTCGAACTCGCGCGCGAAGGGTTCTGTACCATTATCAATTTATGATTTAAAAAATACAGTTAAATCAACTTACCTCAAAAACTATAGGAGATAATTTAATCAAACCAAAAATCGTTGATAGAGTTTATTAATGTGCATAACATATATTTTTTTGTATTTTATATTGCGTAGTTTAAAAATAGAGGGGGGGACACATTTTTCAGACTTTGAGAGCTGATATCTCGAAAACGATTTGCTTAAATAAAAATGAGATTTATAAACCTTCATATAATTTTCAAAGACCTTTCTATTAATACTCCACACGCTTATATACAACCAAATTTTTTTTTTCTATCCCTCAGTTACATGTATGGAGGGCACCCACCCAAATTGTTTTTTTACAATTAAGTATCATAATCCTGTAGCGGTTCATACAACACATATCCTTACCAAATTTCGTTACTGTAGCATTTATAGTTTCCGAGTAAATCGGCTGTGACAGACAGACAGACAGACAGACGGACATGATGAATCTATAAGGGTTCCGTTTTTGCCATTTTGGCTACGGAACCCTAAAAACATCTTCTATTTTTATCGCTTTCAAAATAAATGATTGACCTTGCCAAATCTAGTGTGTAATGTGTAAATTATGTAGCAGAGCTAATATGCAACTTTATTTGGTTCTAAGAACCGAAAAAAAATATTTTGAATTTTTATGAATACAATACAGTACAGTTTGCATGCGACTATTAGAAACAGAGAAGCTAATTTTGCTCAATAAATATTTACACAGAATCCAATCTGTATTAACAGCATAACTAAAAACTCACAACTAAATGAGATGTCCAATCAAATGCCTATCCCTTACAGCACGAGAAATATTTTTTTGGATTTCATATGTGAAATTATGTTTTTTATTGCATTTAAGCCCCATTGAATGACAAAAAAATAGAAAAAAAATCTCCCCTCCCATAATTTAGGTGGAAACCCCCCCGCACGATCGTTTCATTTCGTAACGACCCCTTGAAATATATATATTTTTTTTTATTTATCTCGATGCAAGTTTTAATTAAAAAACAGTTTTTAAAGACGTAAATAATCTTTTATTTAGTCGTTTTTGGACGTTTTACATGTAACTTACATGAAATAACAAAAAAAACTTATTTTAGTACTCATCATTTAACAGTACCTAATAATTGAGATATTGTGCCAGTCTTTAACCAATCTGGCATCTTATACATAAAAAATCTATAAAAAATTGCTTCGCATTATACACTAACTAACAATAAAAAAAGTTAATGATATCATTTTGTTCATCTATCAATATATTGTATAGTACAGCATTGATAGCGGGTTGTACTTTCCAAAGAGGATTAGTATTACCTGGTGGAGCTGTATAGTTGAAACCACATGAATATTATGCCGGAGCGAAAAGAAACGGTCTCTAGTCATTACACAAGCAATCATCTCCAGTCTCATAACTTGGCGCCAATACATATGTATTCGGGGATAGCTAATACAACCCATCACTAACAGTACTCCGAAGAAATTTTTAATTTCGGCCGCCGTAGTTTTTAGTTCTTTGCCTGTTGAACGCATGTAATATAGATTCGTACATTCCGCACAGTTCTTAAAAAATCATCATTAAAATAATCCGAGAAGTACCTACTCAAGTGGCAACCGGACAACGCCAGACCAAGGTTGAGGTGGGTAAGAATGATCTTTATCATCATATGTCATTAGTCTCCACAGTCTTGCTCTAAGTGATGAAGGCGGGTCGGCCGATAGACTTCTGAATTTGGATCGTTCACGAACAGAGGTGCAGCCTCGGGTAGATGACGATCGACCACGACCTCGTCGAGTACCACGGCTACCAGTTCGGATTCTGCTAGATGACCGACTACGACTGGATGATGTGCCTGGTTGGGGAGAATCCAAATGTGGTATATCATTATTAGAACAACTGTGGTCTTGTACAGAAGATGCTCGTCCACGTCGTCTACCTCTCCGGGGTCTACGGATACTGTGATCACGGTTGTTACATACCCGACCATAATTGGATGGCGAAATCAATTGAGGCAAATCTAGAACTTGCTTCGGAGGAAATGGGCTGGTCCTGGCACTAATAATCATTTCATTTTCCACCGAATGGCTTCTTCTAGGTGCTTCCGTACCTGAAGTGAGGGTAGGTGACCGATTACGACGAAATGAAAGAGATCTAAACTCAGGTTCAGTTAATTCATCGCCACTTACATCACTTTCATCAGAGCTAGTACCGCAATTACTAGTTTCTGCGGTATTGGGTACAAGGTTTTCAAGGTCGGACTCATCGAGGTGCGGTATATTTCCATCACCAATGATTTTAGCCACCAAATAGGATGTTAAAAGCCCTAAACAAAACACATTCATATGTTAGTAATACAATTTATATTTTTTGACTTGCGTCCTGACCTGCACGATCGTGCTTTATAACTTTAGGTACGCATAAAAATCTTGAAAAGCTATAAAAGCGCTAGATTACTCCCACACGGGATACTAGAACGTTTAATCAAATCAAAAACCAATAAACCACATTTAAAAAGCACATGTTAAAAAAAATTGTAAATGCCTACTTTTGGTTCGGCCGTCCGTCATGTAGACGTCCATGCTTGACGCTCGCCTCACTGGCGAATGACCCGCGAACCTAGCCGTGCGGATTTTGCAACGAATAATAATCAAACGTACGATCGATCGATGCCGTTCTGAGGCGGCAAAGTTGATTATGTTTGAAATTAGATTTTTTTAAAGTTGAACGCACGGTCGTATTAGAGGGTGCTGAAAGGGCTATAGCATTTTGAAACATTAATTAGGACTAGTGAAATAGTAATACAGCGTTAAACAACAGGCAAAAGGGTTTGTTAATCTGATTTGTGTTATTGCATCGCAACTTTCCAAGGGATTTATTACAAAGGAGCATTTAAGAAAGTACCTGGTTACGAAGACGGCATCGCGAAGCTGAATCTGCAAAATAAAGCGTTAGAATGCTTTAGCCGTGCCTTGATTTATCGAGCAGACTTCGAATTTGAGACAGAGAAAATACAGCGACCGTATTCGAAGCTCAATCATTCGTTATACACTAACCTTGTAGTTCTCTTACCAAATGAAAGAGCAACGGAGAAAGCAGCAATGTATGCACCTTTAAGGAAGGGTTTATTGGTCAATAATGTTGGCGAATTACAAGACTTAGCGCGGACTCACCTTTGATGCTTACGCGAACATTGCTGGCTCGTGCAAAATGGAATTCTAGTTTCACACGCAACAAATGTACTCATTATCTGATGAACTTTGCTAGTGGTTGGGGATATAAATAAAGAGCTAATGTACAATAATGGAGATGACAGCTGTGAAAATAATGTTCAACAAGATTTCTAATACTAATCCTTACACCCCTGTGAATGAAACTACGTATTATTTATTAAATGAAATGCGAGTATTTGTAAAACTTTAAATGAAATGTATTATGTAATATTATGATTGCTGCAAATTTTGTGGTAACACAGATAAATATCATTATTTCAATTGGTAACAAAATAGGAATCTTAAACAGTCATTGTAAGATTTGTCTTACTTAATTGTGCACTGTAGAGATTGTATGACATTCGTCTACTAATTGAATTGAATGAATGATAATAGGTATTGGGAAAGTATGATTATAATATTTATTATGATCGAAATTGGTATGCAAACTGATAAATCTTGCAATTATTTTCCATGGGAAATAACAATATTAGCAAATATGACTAATATTGATACATCAAGATTTTATCAAGTCCATGACGAGAGAACTTACGACTCTAAATTGAATTGTGATAAAAAAACTGGAGGAACATGTTTTGAGACCACTTACATCAATATTTTATTGACAATAAAAACAACATTTTAATTACTAATATAAAGAAGGTGTCTGGAAAGAAGGTTATTGGACTCATATTTGTTTGAAATATGAGTTTTAAAATGAGATATTTTGACCGAAATGGATTAATCTGACATTTAGTCTGCTGGCTAATTAATAACGAAACATTTGAAAACAAAATTATGATCCTTTGGTAGTCATAAGTTTTAGTCCATCTCCATATTCGCTCTATAGTAAGCAATTCTCCATAGTATGTTTATCAGGACCGCCTGGTGTCAATTCGTGTATTTATTACCATATATAATTGACAAAACCCAAAAAAAAAACACACAAATCATATGACATAAATACTTTTAAAATTATGTTAAATGTATTTAAGTCATTATGTTAAATTTAAATTATATCTTTGGGTAAACGACATGTAATGTAAAAGAAAGAGACCTGGTCACATTATACCTTATGTACGATAATATGTAGCTCTTAAAAATGCATACCTATGAATATTTGCATACTTTATACACGTACGTATACTCGTACCTACGTTTTTTTTATCTATATTAAAATACTACGTCAAACATATTTTCATCTCTTTGGTGGACACTTTCGATTCTAAAGCTATACCATGAGTGGTCAAGTAACGGATAGGTTAAGTTTTACTCGATACGTACAGCATTCTATCGCGCTCGCACTGATTTATTGGAGCGAGCGCGATTGTTTGCTTTACCTACGTATCGAGTAAAACCTAACGCAATCATTTCTCACCAATACATGGTACGGCTACTGAAAAAAAAGTGGAAATTTAAAAAAAATTAACGGAACGTAAAATTGAAAGGCATCGATTAATCATGCATTATCCGTGTAACAGAGGACCATTCCTCTATTAACACTGAACCCGATTGTTACCAAGATCATTCGTTAATCATTTAAGGTAAGGTGGGGGGGTCGGTATCAAAACGACTGGTTTCTCAAAACGGCCAGAACCACATAAAGACTAGATCGCAAAACGACCACATCTGCAAAACGCCTGTTTCTCGTAATGACTTTCTAGTAAAACGACCACAAAGCATAAAGTCTGAATATCAGAACGGCTAACTATCAAAATGACTTGTTCGCAAAACGACCACTTCGCAGAAGGTATAGATCTTAAAACGCCCTAATAGCAAATTACCTACATCGCAAATGAACTTAATCTCAGAATGGCATAATAGCAATTAGTCTTGTTAGTAAAATAGCATGAAACTATTCCATCCGCGTCATACCATCGCAATAAATAAGTACCTCTCGTGTTTCAGACTTAACTTGTTCCCAATATTAAGTTTTTTGTGAAACTCAATATTTATTTTAACTAAATATTTTGATTTGCGTTTTAATTTTTTCCCAAGTAGTCACACTACTTAATACTATATAAATTATAAATATTGGACGTCATATTCCAAAGAAAAATAGACCAAGCGCTCGGCCACTCGGTCTTAGCAACTACCAAATAATTATTTCGGGTATATGCAATACCTTACAAGACTAGGCGGTACAGGCATCAGCCGCGAAAGCTGATGGGTTCGATTCCCACCGCGGACGTTGGTGATCTTGTTCTATTTTTATGACATCCAATATTTAAAATTTGTTCCAATTTCTGCAAGAAATTTCGGAGATCAAGTTCAGCCCAGCGTGGCGATTATGGGCATTTACTTCCTAATGCATCTATACGCATAGCTAATAGGAGAGGCCTACGTCCAGCAGTAGACTGAGATAAGCTGATGATGTGTATGTGTGCCTAAGTTTAGAAGAAAAAACAGCAATTAAAAGAAAAAAAACTTGAACATATTGTGAAAACACAAATCAAATTATTTATTAACCAAATATTTTGATTTGTACTTTTAATTTTTCTCCAGTAGTCACACTACTTAATACTATATAAATTATAAATATTAGATGTCATATACCAAAGAAAAAAGACCAAGATAGTAGTAGTAGTAGTAGTAAGCACTTTATTGTACATAAGATAAAATTCGACACAATCATAAAAATAAAAATTACAAGGGCGAGCTTATCCCTATAAGGGATCTCTTCCAGCTAACCTTAGAGTAACTGAGTTGGAGAGTAAAATAATAGGATAGACAAACATACAATGTACAACAAGTATACCCAGGAAGAAACAAAACATGTATATTAATTATATACCATAAATAAACCCTATATAAAATCCCTATATAAATATCACTCTAAAAGATAAATACGCATAAGTATAAATAAATATATATATATATATGTGTGTATATATATAAGTATATATACAGTATTCAACCTAATCAAACTATATTGGACAGCCAAAACTTCTTCAAATTAACCTTGAGTGATGCTACAGACTGGGATTGCCTAAGTGACAGGGGCAGCTCGTTCCACAGCTTCACAGCGTACACCGTGAAAGACTTAGAGTAAATACGGGTCTTATTAGAAGGTATAGCTAACGTAATGTTGGTACTCGAACGCAAACGGTGACCACTTCCTTCAGCTAAATACCTAAATCTCTCAGTAAGGTAAGGGGGGGAAGCTGGGTTGAAAAGTATGTTGAAAAGCAATGACAAGATATGCACATCTCTGCGCCGGCGAATGGGTAGCCAACCGAGTTGGGACCGAAAGGCGGATACGTGGTCATACTTACGTAGACCAAAAATATACCTTATACAAACATTCTGTAACCGCTCAAGTTTGTCGAGCAACTCCTCAGAAAGATCCAAGAAAGCAACGTCACCGTAGTCCAGGAGGGGAAGCAGAAGAGACTGAGCAAGCATCAATTTAGTATGGAAAGGGAGGAAATTCTGCAGTCGCCTTAGAGAGTGAAGGGATCCAAACACTTTTTGACTCACCTCAGCAATGTGGGGGGACCAAGAAAGCGTTTGGTCAATGGTGATACCCAAATTTTTGACAGAAGGGGAGAAAGGAATAGAAGTGCTATCAAAAATAATATCAGGTATCACCACATCCGAGAGCATATTTATGAAATAAGGACTACCAATGACAATTGCTTGCGATTTTTTAGCATTGACCTTTAAGCCATATCTGCATGCCCAACTGCGTATGAATTCTAAGTCAGTGTTAATTTGGCTAATAAGAGCTGCAAGATTATCAATACTAGCCGCTGCGTAGATCTGTAGGTCATCAGCGTAAAGATGATACGAGGATGTGAGTTCTGCGGTAATGCTATTTATAAAAATGGAAAAAAGAAGTGGAGAAAGTACACCTCCCTGCGGGACACCAGCGGAGAGGTCACACCACTCGGACAATTTGTCATCAACCTTGACACGCTGCCGCCTACCAAATAAATAATTACGGAACCATGAAAGTGAGATTTCTGAAATGTTAATAGTACGAAGGATACCAAGGAGGATGTCAAAGTCTACCGTATTAAAAGCACTACTAAAATCTAGGAGTACCAGGACAGTAAGCTTTTTGCACTCAATATTAAGGCGAATGTCGTCAGTGACCTTAACCAAAGCACTAACCGTACTATACCCAGGGCGGAATCCGGATTGCAAGGGATTTAGCAAGGAATTTCTATTAAGATGGGACATGAGACGTCGATTCACGTAGTGCTCAATAATTTTAGATAAAACAGGTAGGATAGAAATTGGCCGATATTGTGAAAAAGAGACAGGATTGGAGGATTTGGGGAGAGGAATAACATGTGCATATTTCCAAGCTGCGGGAAAGGACCCCATGGACATAGAATAATTTAGGATATCAGAAAGGATGGGAGCAATGAAATCCGCCACAAGCATAAGCATATCTATGCTGAGGTTATCATCACCGACGGCTTTCGTCTTAATAGACTTCAGAAGCGCAAGCACCTCATGCGACGAAATGGTACCAAAATCAAAAGGAGATAAGTCGGGGTTTATAGTAGTAGATGCAAGAAGAGATAATGTTGATGATTTAAGAAGCGGGTCAAGAGTAACAGGTGAAGAACTGAAATGTTGATTCAGACCATTTATATCTAAAAAACTAGAAGGTGGTAACTGAGATTTGCCTACCCCAAGAGACTTTAAAAACGACCACAATTTAGAAGGGGGACAGTCCTCAATCGATTTGTGGATATAACGACGCCTTGATTCCCTACAGATCTTGTTACAACGATTACGCAATTCGATGTACCTCGAACGATTAGCATCACTTGGCTCCTGCCGAAATTTGATGTGAGCCCGATCACGCTTGGCCATATGTAGTCTAATATCAGGCGTGAGCCATGGCGCTGGGAAATGCTTGACACGGGCAGGTTGAAGCGGAGCATGTTTATCGAAAATCGCAAGCAATATGTCATTAAAAATCTTAACCTTGACGTCAATATCTACTGCCAACTCTACAGCTTGCCAATCCATGCTGGACATGTCCGCATACAGTGCGTCCCGGTCCACGTTCTGGAGATTTCTCCGCATAATTATTTTGTGTTTTCTTTTAGGAGGACGAATTTTGAAAGAAGCATAGATTAAATCATGGTTAGAGAAGCCAACCGCGTTTATTTGCCCGTGAAAGGAAACCAAATCTGGGGAAGAAGTTAAAATGAGGTCTAAAAGAGAAGGAGGGCCATTATGCGGGAAATGTGTGGCATTGAGCGGTAGTAAACTTAAATTCAAAGAAGTAGCAAGACAGCGAAGCTTCGAAGACCGGACATCGTTCTTAAGGAGGCAGGTGTTGAAATCACCCATGATAATGGTATGGTCAAACTGGGGACTTAAATCAGTTAAACTGTCATGTAAAGACTCAAAATAATTAATGTTAGAGGATGGACTATAGAAAACACCAAGGAGGACTCTGGAATGGTGTAATACAACTTCTAAGAAAAGATGCTCAGCAGAACTTGAGTAGACAGATGGAGACCGTGCGACTATTCGACTGGCAAGATTACTTTTGATGTACATAGCAACACCTCCACCACGAATGGGCCCCATTCCGCCGTCACTAGTACCGGTCCTGTCATTACGTATCAAACAATAACCCGGTAAAGAATAAAGTGTTGATGGAAGGGAGGGTTTCAGCCACGACTCTGAAATGAGAATAACATGAATATGATTATTACTGCTAAAAGAGGATAAAAGTTCAGGGTAATGAGCTGGTACACTTTGCGCGTTTATGTGGACAATATTGAAATTTTTAACAGAGGAGTGAAAGGTACAATTCAAACGTTCACATAGGTCGGGCATATCTGAACCATCACTCAAAGAGTCATAATTGCTAGAAGGAGACAGTGAAAAGAATTCACTATTCAAAGAAACGTTAAGGTCGTCGGACATATTAGGTTGGTTGAATAATAAATATATATATAATAATATGTAATAATAATATAATAATAAATAAATAAAAAGTATACCTAACAAATATCTTCACTAATAAAAATTTCCGAACACTAAAAATCCACCTCACTTGCTCGCCAGCAGCTCACATAAACAAAAAAAAAATGGTTAAATAGTTATTTGGTTCAAAATGCCACAATGAAAAGAAGATAAAAACAAAAAAAAAATGTAAACTAAAATATGAAGAGAAAAATACACCACACTAATTTTTGCGGAATCTAAACGCCACAGAAACGTCAGTTACAAAGTGACATTGACAATTAACTACAAGACTATGACAAATTGACAATTAAGTTATTTAAGTCCACCGCTTTTAGCACAAGAATATAAAATATAATTAGATGAATAGTTACTTTGTGACGTAATAAAAAGTTAAACCAATAACTAGCACAGTAAGAAAAAGAAACGGATCACTGAAGCCAACTTTAGCGCTTTCCAGAGCCGGAACCCAAATCGACCTTGTTAGGCCTTGCTTGACGAACGGGTCTAGGTGCCACCGACGACTTTGCTGCTGCCACCGGCTCCGCCGCCGGCCCCACCGGTGTCTCTAACACCTCAGAAACCTTCGCAGTACTCGTCGGCGGCGGCAACGTCTCCAGCTCAGCCAAAGATATAATTTTTCGGCGTACACCGTCATGGCACTGCACCACAATTCGACCAGCGCTGGTCCAGCTACCTTTCACGCCATATATCTTCCGAGCCTCGACAAATACTGCATGCCTGGTACTTGTGAGAAACTCAGACAATGTTTTACCCGAGCCCTTCAGCATCTTCTTGGCGGCCCATACTGCATTCCTAATCCAATGACAGGCAAACTTCAGGAGGATAGGCCTAGGTTTAGACGGCACAGAAAACTTCCCCAGGCGATAACATGAAATAAAACTATGTGCAGATACACCTTCCACTTTGAGATTGCCCTGTATTAAGTCCATCGCAGCGGCTGAAGCATCCTCATTTTGTGACTCCGGTACCCCATGAAGAAGAAGAATATTCTCTCGAGACCTGGTCTCCATCTCTTCCAAAGTTTTAAGGACAAAGCCCATTTGCTCTTGAAGACTTGAAACAGACTTCCACAACAGGTCCTTAAAGGCATTGTACCCGCTAGGCAATTCTTCAGTCCCCCGGCTAGTGACAGAACTCTCAAATGAGGCCATTTGGGATTTGAACATGGCCTTCATGTCTTCCATGCTTTTCTGGAGATTCACTAGGTGGTCCATTTCAGTGAATATTTAGTTTATATAATCAAGTGAACTTTGACCTTAACAAGTCCACTAAGAATATTATAGAAAAGTGTTGATTATTAGCTGTGGGTGCAAATGAGGGAGTAACTATTGCATGTAAGTGATTTTTACATTAAGAAAATATAAATAACTATATTTAATAAACAAATAAATATGGCTCTACAATTTCAACTTGTTGTTTGTTTGGCTACCCACACCAACATCACACCAAGATCACCTATGTCCGAGGTGGGGATCGAACCCACGTACTCAGCTTTCGCGGCTGATGCCTGTACCCCTCGGCCACTCGGTCTTCGGAAGACTGAGTGGCCGAGGTCAGGTTATCTTGGTCTTTTTTCTTTGGTATATGACATCTAATATTTATAAAAAAAACTTGTTTAAACGCCTTTTTCATATATAGTTCCCACAGCCTAGAGCTGGAGATTGGAGATTATTTAATAGTCTATTGTAGTTGCTATTCTGATAACTAGTCGTTTTGCTACCATACATTGTAGTCGTTTCTCTATTTAGTCCTTTTAAGATCTAGTTATTTTGCTTTTAGGGCATTTAAATATCTATACCTTCTGCGAAGTGGTCGTTTTGCGAACAAGTCATTTTGATAGTTAGCCGTTCTGATATTCAGACTTTATGCTTTGTGGTCGTTTTACTAGAAAGTCATTACGAGATACAGGCGTTTTGCAGATGTGGTCGTTTTGCGATCTAGTCTTTATGTGGTTCTGGCCGTTTTGAGAAACCAGTCGTTTTGATACCGACCCAGGTGGGGTAAGATGAAAAGGTTTTTTTGAGGGGTAAGACAGAAAGTCGTCGTTAATACTGTGCCAGAAGGACGATTTTTTGTCTTACCCCTTTTAAAAAACCCTTTTCATCTTACTCCACCTTACCTTACACAAATCTCTACATTGTTCACATTACCTACCGAAGTACATAATAAGGTACATAATATATGTATATCTATAAAATATGCAGGTAATAATATAAATCGTTTATCCACCACACAAGTAAAATAGATAACTAATTTGGTTAACAAAACGCACGAAAGCAAATTCTGTTCTGAGAATGCCTCTACATGTTTTCGCAAAGTAAATTACATATTTCTAAAAACTTATTATAACAAACCGCTGCTGGCACTTAGAATTAGATCAGGAGCGAGTTTCGGAAAGTATAAAATGTGAGCATAACATAACTTTGCATGGAAATTATTCGGAATTACGAAAATTAGCTCAAATTATCGTCCAGTTTCCGTAATCTGCGCATATCGGTGGAGCACTAAGGGTCGCCGCAGGCGCAACTTTGCATGACAGCAAAATATTAATAATTACGGAATAATTGCCTTTGATCGAAACGGTTATTCTGACTACCAAATTCCACGCTTCTTTGTAAGTCACATTAATATTATGGGTACGAAATAATACCCGTTCTTATTTTACGAATCATGAGTAATTATTGTAAAGGTGCATTCAGACCAAACGAGCATTCGCTATTCTATCCCCCACTCTACGAAATCAACGAATCACGTTTTGTGTAACGATCAAATTTCGTAGAGTAGGGGTTATAATAGCGAATGCTCGGTTAGTGCGAAAGGTTGCTGATGTCAAAATATGTTTACATTTTTGTACCTATTTCCGTTGGTTTCCGGTATATTCCGGTGTTGCAACAGTGTAACTATATATATACATAATTGTATTCAACACAAGTTTCTTTCCTCCGTTCAAAAATGCATAGAATTAAAATTCTGGCTGATGACATCATCTGTACGTTGTCTAAATATTTAGTGCACAACCACAATACATTTCATAAACAAGGAAAGTATGTAGTAGTAGCTTTTTTAACATAATGTTTTTTTTAGATTTAGATAAGGTACATACATATTCGTAAAATACATCTAAAATACCAGCTATCTGCTTACAGGTTTTGGTAGAAGTTAATAATAATAATTAAGTTCATTATCGGATAACATAATACATGCTTAACATAGTTGTACATAGTTGGTATTTGCAGTAACAGTAATAATATGACGATAATATATGCTTCCAGGGTAAACGCTGGCTTCCATCGTTTGCCTATTACTTTGTATGCGTATTACTCGCTCCAATCTGGAAAAACGAGCGGAAACCTTACCTAAATCTCGTTTGTCATTTATCCGGTGCAGAATCATATTCTTTTCCGAATATACTGTATTTTTTGGATAAATATTTAACAAAATCCGAAGCATCTAAAAAGTCGCTCATTGCTCAATTCATATTATGGAGAGCTGTAAGATGTTAGTTCTTGAAAAATGGAAGCAGTGTCCTAGTTATTTTCTTCCGTTTTTGTTTGTCAATAATTCAATGTACTTATGCCCTTTGTCTTGTACACGTTAAAATACTGTTCCTGTATGTAATTAAATTTAAATACAAACACAATAAATGCGAAGTAGACATCGAACACTGGTGAGAAACTGTCTTCCGTCTGTTAATCATAACGACAGCTCATTAATAAAAAACATCGATAGTTTCCAAGTATCAAATATTTTTATTTGTGTGGTCTTTTTATCAGGTGACGAAGATTTACTTACAAGTGCCGGTCGTACGGGGATTATGGACCCATCTCAAATTTTTAAAGGGAAAAAGTTTAATGTAAAGATCACTGACAAATTTGTAACAGAACAATGAATCGGATATTAAAGTATCTTCTTTCTTGACACGGGCGAGCGGATGGGCTTTTAGGCTGTGCATATAGTGACGGACAAGTATAACGTTTAAACAAATAAGCGTATGTTCACTTACTCTTGACCCGCTTTAAGACTAAATTATACTATAAGTTTAGACTACAAGTATGTAAGTGGTGTTAAAAAGTAATAAATTAACGGATATTTGATATGAAGTTAAAACATAGTACGGAAAATGTGTTTCATCCCTCTGTTATTTTATTACATTGATATTGCAAGCCGTAGGTTTTATTAATTGTAAACCAAAGACTAACCCCCTTATTCATAAGCGTCTCCTAACATAACAAGCCGCTAAGTATGGTTTGTCCCTTTCAATCTTATGTATATATTGGTGTGACTGAAAGCGACGAACAATACGTATGAAAAAGGGAATAAACATATTCTCTTGATTATTCCGTAACAAAGCATATAATTATTTACAAAATTATGCAAACTTATATATATCACCTACAAACTTATTAACCTCAAGAATGTTTGATACTTCTACCTACGTTCATCGCATGCAAGTTCCGACCAATTCGTTTGTCTCGAATAAATATACAAAGCGGTAAACAATAAAGGTGACTTCAGCACGGTGCGTGACATCTAGTAGTCTCGTTTACTGTCGAGACAGGAGCCTTACTCGCAAAACTATCGCTTTTCGTCTCCTTACAAAACGCTATAACATCCAAGCAAAAGCAGACAAGAGAAAACCATGAGACTTGTTGCAAGCGTTTGAAACTGTTCATTTGTTTTTTGCGAACTTGTGTTTTTCGTAAAAGCGAAGCAAATCGGCAATGTCCTTCGGGCATCGCTCATCGCTCCGCTTAATGCTCGGCTCTCACGCAATCCGCTCGCGAACCTCCGATGCTGTGGTGTTAAATGTATCCGTCGTCTCATATCAGGTTACCATACCAAGGCGTGGGCATTGACATGTCCAACTCGTTTTGTTTCGTTCAGTCAACCGCGGTAAAGGTTGACTTTCTACGCATCGATGTGACGTTACCGCCGGTTGAGTTACGTTAAACTTTATAGGCGACACTTGTCAAATGTCAAGGGGACACGATTTTTAGAAAAATAGACAGTAGGTATTATCCAGAGAGTTTTATATTACAATACTCCTTAAGTAAAAGCAATCAAACAAAAATCTATATAAAATATCCAGCAGCCTATTGTTTTCAATGTTCAAAGTTTTGTAAATATAGATACTATTATATTTTAGACTTGAAAACAATTGTAAATCATTTGAGCAGGGGCGGTTTTCACATTATTATGATATTTCTTCCGAAACTGGTTAAGGACGTAGGTAGTAGAATTATGCTGGGTCCCAAAACATCCTCCAAATAAAATTGAAGTGTTTATCAACGTAACAAGCAAAAAGCCGCTAATTGAATTCCCTCTTAATTTTTCGCTGCACATCTGAATTAATGCAGCCGTAATTTTTGCAAGAGCGCATTCGAATTCCACGTAAGTTGTCACTACGTCGAAAAATAATTATAGTGTATATGGAAATACGTCATGCTGCGCAGACATGGACCTTCAGCGGATTATTAAGATGTTAGACCGCTGTGTGCGCATTTAACGGGTTGTCTCTGCTGACTGCAGATTGTCTCCCATAGACACCGCACCAACTGTTGTAGCACATATTTTATTAAAGTATTTATTTTTATTTTTATTTACAAACGTTTCATTGATTTTGTTATTCAATCAATTGCTTTAGTAACCGTTAGTTATATATTATAGAGTGACGGTACCATAGGGTTTAAATAGTCCTGGCTCCTTTAATGCTGCGTTATCTGCACACTTCTCAAGTTTCTCAAAAGCACTTGTAATTCCTAAAGTACTTAAGGTACAACTGTAATTATGGTGTTACTTTTTCGCTAATATCCTGTACTAACAAATAAGAACACCAAAAACCTATCTTAACAACCTAGTTTTCATGCAAATTTAAATTAATTGAAAAATGAAGGTGAATTTGTTACTATTTTTCATATATTTTTTTGGCCTAGTGTTGAAATAGTTGAGTCAAATAATTAGTTTAATTTGTTTGCTCATGTAATGAGCTCTCTAACGAGATTTTATTGCAAAGATAGAAGCGATAACAAACGTATAATTCCAGAAATACCTTATGAACCTGTATAATGTCTGTTTGAAATGTTAAAATTGCCGCCATTTAATTATTGTTGGCACAAAAAAAAATTGCATGGTAATTTATCGATGAAATTGATTTTAATTTTAAGCCCTTAAAAGCTCCGACACCGCTGACCAAACACCCTGTATATACAGTAATTATGTCATCATCATCATCATCATATCAGCCGAAAGACGTCCACTGCTGAACATAGACCTTCACCAGGTCATCGGTCCACCTTGTGGGGGGCCTACCCACGCTACGCCTTCCGGTACGTGGCCGCCACTCAAGAACCTTCCCGCCCCAACGGCCATCGGTTCTACGCGCAATGTGCCCCGCCCACTGCCACTTCAGTTTAGCGATTCGGAGAGCTATTTCGGTTACTTTGGTTCTGCTTCACGCAGTAATTATGTAAAAAGTCATAAATATCTCCTGCTAGCAAGTGACTTAATGCTATATTATGCGATGATAAAAATTAGTTAACTACTTATAGTATTTTCTATCAGTCTAGTGGAGAATAGTCTGTGGCTGACTCAGAGATAATGCCAAATGATAATCTGAACAAACAAAGTCGAAGCGACGACTTATTTAATGCTTGTCGCTTCGAGTGCAGCATATTGGGCTGCTCATAATTCAATGTTCTTTTTAATTTTTAAAACAAGTAACACTTAAGCACTTTGCTGTATTAAAGTTCTATAGTGGCGTAGGAAGATCGGATTGAACGGGGTAACTTTTAAAGCTGTTTGGCCTTAATCGAAGCGTGTTCGAGGGATATTAAAGAGTTTGGTTTGTGTATAGAAAACATAAACGAAGCATTTATTTTACAACGGACAGCAGCATTTAGTTTTACAAGTCACACGGCTAATATTGCTATTGGAGGGCGAATGTTTGTATGTTTCGATATTTTGATAATCGTGAAACTAGCTGAGTTGTCAGTATGCGATAGGTAAGGTTCTCGAGGTTGGCAAGTAGCTAGAAAATATGTAAGTATTTGTTTAGCGTAAGACATTATTAGACGTTTGGTATTTGAAAAATAACGCGAGTGCCATTTATATGGCTTGTATATATTATATAACTTTAGTTGACTACTGCACATAGCATCTTAAGTTTTTCACTTATACATTCATCATCATCATCATATCAGCCGAAAGTCCACTGCTGAATATACGCCTCCCCCAAAGAATCACAATGACCGGTCCTGCGCCACTCGCATCCTGCGGACTCCTGGGACCTTCACTAGGCCATCAGTTTACCTTATGGGGGGCCTACCCACGCTGCACCTTCCGGTACGTAGCCGCCACTCGAGAACCTTTCCGCTGAAACGACCATCGGTTCTACGTGCAATGTGCCCCGCCCAATATATGCTTTTGATAAGTATGAAACATTTCATATGTCATTTTCAATATAGCTTAGAGTGCTTACATCTTTATTCTGATTGATGGAGCTCAAGTGTTTTTATATTCCGTATAAATTCTTGCTACGACGTCATAAAGAAAATAATCAGGTTTAAAACATGCATCATTTATGAGGTGATAAGGGCAAAGAACTCTGTTCATGTTGTTTCTACAAACTGCGGTGCAGCGCCACTGATGCGTGAGACGATCACGTTACCCATTTTAGATATACACTCGTCAAATTTCATTTTACTACTGCTTAAGAGCTAAAATTGCTTAACTGAGTGGTAATGCGTCTAAATGTTTTGAACTAAAACTAGGGACTACACTTGAATACATATTCGGTTATCATGCTGATAAGAAACTGTCGCAACTTGAAATTGTTAAAGCTTGATCATAACGGTCATGTTTAGAACGCGCTTTTGGTATTCTTATTGCAAACATGTGAGACGTGAGTGTTATTAATTTAGGAAATAGCCTTAATTATTTGGCTGCTATGGTAATAAAATATAAAGTACTGTATTTCACAAATGTTATAAAAAATAAAGGTAATTTGCAGAAGAACTCATATCTCCTCCTAAGGAGGAATCTACGCTTTATGTTACGACGTTACATTTCATATAAAGATGTCAAAAATTATAACCTCTCATCAACTTGAAAACTACTATTTTAATTTGAAACACCGCAAATAAAGAAGTTGGTTCACTTAATTATTTGTTTACGTATTTTTTTATTCGGTTTTTTACTGGTTATCATTTTCTGCTACAAATTTAATGTAACATTTTAGGAGTAGCAAAAGAAAAACATTTTTCATCACACTTGCTGTCTAATTGCGCCATTGCTTGCATTCGTAGCGGGAGTAATAGAAAAGTGAAATTCCCTAGGGAGTAATAGAAATATCAGTACGTCATTCAATAATATTTTGTCTTAAAACTTATTTTTTGTCGGCAAGTGTGATGAAAAACATTGTATGTATCACGGTCGTTAAGCGGAATACTAACTCGAGTCATTAAAAGCCCTCCGCCTACGGCGTCGGGCTTCTAACACTCTCGTTAGTAATTCCGTACTTACCTCCCTTGATGCACAATGTACTAATAAGTGGGATACAGATTTAGATACGAGTACCTAATATTAACTAACTGTGTGAGATATAAGATGCTTTCAGAAAAGTATTTTTTTTACGTTGAGAAAGTGTTGGTCTGGGTGCAAAATATTCGTTCAAAGACTCTTTTAAGATACCCCTTTAATATACACATTTTAATATTTTCTTAATGAAATCTGGTAATGCCTTTACCACAAAAGTCTTAGTCTTTTGCTTTTATAGTTTTTGTATTTATGCACAATATAAACCTAATAATATCCCGTCTAGACAGCTAATATCCATCTAATAAGATTTTAACGAGTAAACTTGGTTTTAGTTTTTTCTTCTTTTAGAATAACAATACGTTTTATGCAAAAATTGTGGAGTTCTTTCGAAATACCTGGAGGGTATTCGCTGCTTGCGACGCTGCCAGCGAGTTGCGGTTAAGATACTTGTATTCTAAGTTTTAATAAGTTCATCTTTAAACAAAGTAGAAACATGGTATCAAACAAAATCGTATATGATCTTCAAAAAGCAACATTTGAACTACTTATAGGTACTATGCTCTTTATTATCATTTAAATGTCTTAAAATACCAGCTAACATGACAATTGTTAAGATAGCCACAAAATTCAGGTGTGTTGCATGTTTGTAATAATTTTTATCCTGACCAAGGTGAAGCACCTTGGTCACCTTGGTCAGGTCATAATCAACAAGGATGCTGTGGGCATTAGTAGGTTAGGCATTTGTTTTACAACAGTCAATTTACAACCGTAGGCTCTTAGGATTAAGGTTGAAATGTCCGTCATTGGTGCCTGTTAGTTAAAAGTGTCCAACATTGGTTCTGTCACTTTACTTACTGTCAATGCCAATTTCCAGTCTATGCAGTCAGTTGACTGACACGATAATTTGTTGAACCATACATACAGCACCAAAACAGAAATCGAATGAACTTAATTAGTAAAGATATTATGCAGACACTCGACTTAATAAAGTTTTCCCGCAACGTATAGGTATATTAATATTATAGCCGTACCGTAATAATCATTGCTCCTTAATCCAAAATAGATCTTGATGAAAATTCACCACTGTGTCATCTAGAGTGCTCTGGGATATCCTTGTGGTGTTCCACAAACTGAGCTGCTGACTTGCAACCACATTAGACACATAATTGCCATAGGTACTTGAAATACAGCTTAAGCAGTCACCGTCAGTTGTATCGTTCAAGGAGAAGTTAAAAGAGTTGTGGTTATATCGATACCTCCTACGTATACTGGTGCAAGTGCAAAATCAACATTTTCCAGGAGAGCTGTTCAAAGGTACAAAGTTCTGTAACTAGCTCATAAAATGAAATAATTTCGTGATATTTTCAATAATTTATAACTAATACATTTTAATACAATCTACATATTTACTTTTTTGAAATAATTAGTAGTTTTTGAAAAAATGGTAGTTACACCAGTATACGTGAAATTTACGAGTTCTTGTTTTTGATAAACTGAGACAACTACCGTATACGTAGTATACTATGACTCGATGAATACGGATATATTTTTAGTGCCTTTGATGTATATTTTGTATCATGCACCGTAAATATCTAAAGAAACCGGAGTTGTTGCTCTGATGTTTTTTATTGGTTAGTTTTCGCCTAATTTGTCACTTGTACCAGTATACGCCTAAATTGATTAATCATGTACCAGTTTACATTGAAGCTTTTTTTGTATGTTATGGGCCTTGCAGGAAGTCTAAAAGTATATAAATACAAAGAAAAATAAACGCTTAAAATTAAAAAAATAAAACTTATTTACCATCATTTTTAAATAAGTATAATTTTTATTATTCTTAGTGTCCTACCGGATTAATGGTTACTGGATGAAAGTCTTGAAACAAACACATAGTTTTAATTTCAAGTAATCAAGACATGCCTTACAACATCAAAAGGCAATATAACAATTGAAGCGATTTGGGCTCTACTTTTCACTTACGATCAGGTGGAGTGGAGCCACTTTGTTGTGCCAACATAAAAAAAATGAAGAAATAACATCAACATAAATATTTCGGCGTTGCTTTTACAAAATAAATATACACGAATTCGATGCCATACTTCAATACTTCTTAGGTGCGTTCAGTAAGACGTAACTACTTAGTAATGAATTTAAGACTCAAATTAAAAGAAGTATATATTGGAACTACTAAGTAGGTTTCTTTCGTTTTAGTGTAAGTATGTCAAAATTCAATGTCTTTATAAGTAGCTGATATACTGTTTTTACTGTCTGGGCTATCAGACTTAAATTTATAAACGACGTGTCATTCGTCCATCCAATACTGGTGGTAGGTTTGAGAAGACGATATTATTAAATAAATTATATAGGAAAAAGAAAACAATTTTAATGGTTACGAATATTATCCACTTGTTATTCAACATGGACCAAAGGGAATATTGTAAGCTCTGATTTCATTTAGTAATAAGAATTCTTAATATCGGCTCGCAAAGAATATGTATGCTTATGAGCAGCCGTCGGTATCTTCTTACCCCTTGACTTAGCGTTCCGATAAACATAGTTTGTCCCTTTCGGTCTTATCTATACACATATAAGGCGGTTAGCAGGCAAGCGCTCTGTCTAAGCTTCTACATTGATGTACTTCTAATATATTGTTATTGAACACGGGACACTCGAAATACATAAGACGGTTATGAAAAAAATGTGGGAAAATTAAAGAACGTCATTTGTGTTGCTGTGTTATTACATATTTGAAAAACACACTACCTAATTGCTGGCCAGATTAGTATTCGTATTCGGCCTTGCTAATATTCAGCTATCTATATTAGCTTAGCTGGCAAGCAGTAATCTACTATTTGTTTATATTTAGTTAGGTAGGTAGGTTACGCATAATTCATTTAATTTAACATAACAACTAATCAAATAACAACAATATTGCTAAATAATAAGCAATAGAGCCTACTTTTATGTGTAGATTTTAGAGTGTTGCTCGCGCATACTGGTATAACTTTCGCCCGCGGCGATAAGTGTACTGCGTATAGTGGTACAAGTCACTTACCTCAGTATACGACGTTCGAAACAAAAAAAGGTGTTAGTTATATCAGTATACGCCACTTTATTTCAAAAACTAGCGGTAATTTCGCCACAAAAATTTTATAGCTTGTAGATATAAGTATTTTGAACCCAAATATCCAAAAAAACGAAAATGGTAAAAATGTCACTTGCACCAGTATACGTAGGAGGTATATATGATGCAGACTAATTTAGTTTATTAGCCCTTCGGTCTCTGTTTGTGTTCTCTCTCGTTTATCAACTCCTCTCTGGTGTTATACATGAGCCCGTCCTCGAAGTTATGTTTGTATTTATAATTACTTGCTTACTTTGTTGTACTTACATGTTACTACTATTGTCTACTATAAATGTCTTCTCTCATCTACTCCCAGGTTAACTCAAAGAAATGCCTTATATAAGTTCATCTTTGTACTTCCCCTATCCTAATGTAAGTAAATCTCATATAATGTGTTTTGTACAATAAAGAGTTACACTACTACTTACTGTTAGTAAAGCTTGGCTAAATATAATATTTATGTAGGTGCTTATAAATAACTATAACAATGTAGGAAAACGAAAGGATAATTGCAGTAAATGAACTTTATTTGAGGGCGTTGCTGCAACAACAAGTTGGTGTTGGTGTTGTGTTGGTGTTGTTGGGTACGAGTATTTTTAGTTTTGTTTCAAAAAAGGGCTTATTTTGCTTCCCTAAATCTCACTGGCAGTACATACACTTATTTTTTGGCAAACCTGTTACAGGTATATTTATGCGCCCATAAAGCTTACAATACATGTTAACAATGTCAATTACATAAGTAGTAATAACTAATAAACTGAAAGAGAGAAAGCCGTCATAACACTTGGTCAACGGAAAAGCCAATTCCTAGATGACAAATGCGTCCCATATAGTTAGTGCTGTTTGCATGCGGAGTGCGCACGCTGACAAATAGCTTGAGTTTCTTAACCGTGCCCCCACACTGTTAACGCGGGCTGAATAAACAACTACATTATAATAAATTAACGTATGTCCTACAGGATGGTTCATAGGAAGATTTGAAACATAATTTACTCGTTACAATTTATTGACAAATAAATACCGATACTCACTCCACAATCTTTTTCGAAACGCTAAAACATTTTACAATGATGCCCAATTCGTTTATTGCAAAACTAGTTTCAAGGAATGCTATACTTGAGACAAATGTAATGAAACACAATATTCTGATCGCCAATAAATAAAAACCGATAGGAATGAAATACTAAACAGGGTGAAATGTAATAAAGAAAACAATATTCAAAGACAGAACAAAAATAGTAGTAAATAGTATAGTAAGTATAATTATATCACGTCACGAACTTAAAATTTGTCGAAAGTGCAACAAAAAATTTGATAAATATATAAAGAAGATAGCGAAGCACAATTGAATAAAATCACATCTATTATTTGTGTACAGCCGTTAACGACTATAACTTTTCATGCGCTTCTAAGGTTACAGCAGCACATTATTTTATTTTCTTGGAAACACCTCACTGGATAAGCCGCACGCCATACGTAACAATGTTCTCATTAACCCTTAGCTAATAATGTATAAGAACAAGTTTTTCTTTTTAAATTATGGAATAGGAGGCAAGCGAGCAGACGTATCGAAACGATCACTGTCGCCCATGGACACTCGCAACACCCGTGGATAACAAGTGCGTTGCCGACCTTTAAGATGGGAATGCGCTCTTTTCTTGAAGATTTGAAGATCGTAACGGTCGGTCCGGAAACACCGCAGGCGACAAATCATTCCAGAGTATAGCCGTGCGACAAGTGCGTGCAGGTTTCTCTTATTTTTTTATTCTATGTTGAAGTCATAGGTCCTCGCTTCAAATATGACGGCCAATGGAGCCATGTCACAGTGATGCTACATATCAAATTGTAAGAAACTTCTTACTACTTGTTATTTTGACAAGGCTCTTCTTGAGCGACCCAGAGTTGCAATTGGTTGAGTGTACATATGAAATGTAAGTGCAAGTAATGACGATAGGCACCACAGGCAGGACCATGAAGAACCATGAAGATAGGTGCCACATCCAGACAAGGCTGCTCCGTATAAGCGCGACAAGCTGGGCAACACTCGAAAAATACAGGATTATGTGAAGTGTGACACACTCTGTGATAAAGGTGAACTGTTATAATCATCAAAATTAAAATTTAAATAAAAACCGACTTCAACCGATTTCTGTAAGATCCCGAAGAATCGGTTAAAAAGCAATATCGAAATCGGTTGGCGTGATATTGAGTTATTCGTCCATTTGTCATGCACATGCTTAATACAAATTTAGGATTTATATGGTTGCCATAGTCAGAACTGGGCCAAATTAAAATGGAACCAATCGATGAACATCAGCTTTCAAATGAAAAATAATCATCAAAATCGGTTAACCCAGTCGGAAGTTCAGAAAAACCAACATAAAAAAATTTGCAATAGAATTAAGAACCTCCTGTTTTTTTTAAATTGGTTGAAAATTTACCGGCTATGTATTTAGTTGTTACCCATTATTGAACAAACGAGATATTGTGAAGAGTATTGAGTTTTAGCTTAACCCGCAAATAAATCAAGGTAACAGTAAGTTAATACCAGTTCTAGTTCCTTGATATTCAAAATGCTAGTATGTGATAAGTGATAACAGGTTAACAGGTTAAATTGTTTAAATGTTGTAGCTGTGTTCTTATCATCTTCATCTGAAATAATATCATCCTCCTCTTTTAAACAGCCGTGTAACAACTCCATACAGACGTAATGACTTATACACGCATAAGCATAACTCTAGCCAAGAATTAAAAAGACAGACTTGCCTGTTTCTTTCATTAACCATATCGAAAATAAATGGGATTGTAACTAGTTATAACTTTTCAATTACCATACAGTACTTGGCCACTACTTTCGTGCCTATCAGCAATGTCATTAAGAAATACTCAAAGAAGTACTTTAAGTTTATGTATTATTTTCGTTGTTTTCACTTATACTATCCAGTACACTAAAACGAAGTTTAACGGTTACAGTGTCAAAAATGTATGGACATCTTTAACCAATTATACCCGCGTATATTTTAAAAAGTAATGATTTATCATACCGCCGGTTTAAAGGCAGAACCAACTATTTCGGTAAAACATCTTTTAGCAAATAGTGTTCTATGTAACTGGCATAAAATACCATATGTCAAAACCAACTTCAAGGAAATAGTTGGTTCTGCCTTTAACCCGACGATACCTGCCTCAAAAGTGAAGCGCTTAGTGGACTTATACTTCAAAAAAACCGGCCAAAAGCAGGTCGGACCATGCTCGGTAAAGGTTTCCATAGCTATTAAAAGAGGCTAGACCGATTATTTTCTAAATATGTAGTTTTCCTTTAAAGTACCTATCCTATATATTTTTTATATACATAATTTGAACCACTTTTTATTTTTATCTAACTATACAATGAATTTATTTTTATACAAAATCGAAACCTTACGTAAACATGTCAATATTTCTCCACAATAATAAAAAGCAATACAAAACCCTGTCTGAAGAGTTTATTTCTTTAATGTATAAAATAAGACTAAGCATAAGTTAGGTATAACAACAATTTCTAGCAAACCGTCAACCATAAAAATCACTCTGTTTCCCCATTACGTCCAAATTTACCAAACAAATTCATCCCATTCACGAAACTATTTCACGCCCTATTTTCCCGTGCGCTTTTCTAGCCCACAATTGAAAATCTACGGCATACCAGCAGCTTTTGTGTGAACTTTTTATTACACACTATTTTTTTCTGTGGATAAATGACGTTCATTGTTAATTCAATTTAGGGCCGTAGTTGGCTAACACGGAAATACGAAAAACAAATTTAGCAACGCGAGCGTAGGCTGAACTTGTACAATGTTTGCTGCTTAAATGGTTACAGGCAATGATTGGTTTAACGACACTTAAACAACTAGACTCATGCGGGGTCTGATCAGAGCAATATACATTATTAGTTTTCTGAATATAAATGATTGAAATAACGTTTTTCATTAAATAAATAAAAACTGCTTTACCATTGTCTTGTAGGATTTTTAACCAACAATTTATTTCTTTAGTTCTTTATAAAAATACCGAGAAATGTTTGAGAACTGTATTACATTACTATCCAGTAAATTTTCTTGCAATTTTAACAGCACTATTTAGTTACATAGATACTTTTCATATTTTTCTAAGGAGTTTCATATACCTATTCATATCATATTCTTTACCGAGTTCAATTCACAATTTCAATATACTCGTACTTCAGAAGTTTTGGTGCCCATCATCACAGACCATTTTCGTAGTCATTTCCAGCCAGATTCTATGTCGCCGCATCACAGTAAGCGGTAGATGTGCTCACCAGGGTGCCACTCTGCGGCTAAGTGATTTTATTTGTGTCCACATTCCTATGTGTATCAAATTACGCGGCCTTGCGACCAGCTGCTTGATCGATTGTCTGCGTGTTTGCTAAAAGCGCCGATATTGACTCAAATAATTACTCTGTTCAGATCGGCCAGAAGTCGCGCCTTAAATGGAATTAACAGGGTACTTAGCCAAGTTGCCAAACGCTAACGCTTAATCGTCAATCGTAAGCGAAAGGCAGCTGACTGTCTTTGTCGCACTAATATGAAAGAGTGACAGGGAGGGAAAACTACGATACGCTACTAAGCGCCAGCGATTGGCAACTTGGCTAAGCATCCTGGTCGTCTTTGGCTGTACCTATGAAGATACACGACGTATTTAATATAGTGAAAAAAAAATGGAATTAGACAAGTTTTTTTTATTAGACGTTCCGTTCCATTTAGAATTTACGTGGTATTTATTAACTATGCATTTCGTTATTTTATTTATTGATTTTTACCTCATGTTTTATTCCGTTAAAAGGTTTCTGTACCGTAAAATAAAACGAGTGTGAGTAAAATTAGGTAATTTTTATTCGAATCCCGCTAGTAGTTAAGAAGATTTCATACACTCGTGCTCGTGGCTCCGCGATATTTCTATTTATTCGAATACGTCTTGCTATTCTTTATGCAAATGTGGAAGCGGGAACCTTATCCAGGGGTGTCACTCTCAGCTGCCGAATCGATTCCGAAGTTTATTCAGGCTGACAACACGAGGTAGGGCTGCAGTGCCAGGATATATTCCGCTTCTTATTACGCGGGCCGAGGTCTCAACTTTCAACACGTGTCAAAGTACAATTTTAAAAATCGAAGTGCATCGTATCACTCTGTTCAATCATAGATTCTTTTGAAATGCATCTGAATTTGAATTATTTTTCACAGGAAATAAATATAAATTGAAATGAATGAAATTACTTTTGCTATTTGCTGATTAATGGTTATCGTAGTTGCCTGCTGCAGAAAGTGTGTTGCCTGCTGTGAAACTACGTGTGTTTTGCATACGTGTACGAGTAAGTAAGTTTTTGAATTCTGTTAAACTAATAAGTTACATTCTTCATAATTGTGAAACTGTGTTAATGGTTCTAAAGTTTGAAAAGAAGATGTCGTTATCCAGATAATTAAAAACCGCATGTCCGCGGCTAAAAATTGAGTACTTAAACAATTGAAAATGTTCGCATAATTTCATAATTGTAAGTACGAAGGCATAGATAGTACAATAATTCAATTTCTCACCAAGCCTAATTCCATCCGTACCCTCAAAACTGCCGACTATATATTTTGTGATACATTTAAATAAGTCAACTGTTGCGATATCATCAGAATTTATGCGTTAGGGCTGCAGAACAGCAGTACAGCCTAAAAGCGAAAAGGTTACAAATGTATGAGCTCCATGGAGACATAAGGTCTTGTGATCAACGTTGGTACAAAACGGTGGCTGCGCACAATTGGACGTGACAGTCGCCGCCCAATCGTGCGGTTGAATTTAAAGCAAACGGGGAAAGTGGAGTCAGCGAGGTTTTCCGTCAAATACTACGAGGACATTATCGCTAGCGTAGTCGCGGTAGTTTGAAGTCATCGGGTTTTCAGCCGACTGATGATGAAAAGAGCAGAGTGTAATATTTTCTGAATGAAAGTACTTTCAACACTTGTAAAATTGAAATATTCGTAGAATTTTTATGTACCTAATACCTATACAATTATTATTATAGTTCGTGAAATATAAATTGGTAACTTTCTACCTACATTATAGTAAAAATAAGCAAGCAATTTATTTCATAAAATACACTGATGTGAGAACAAGTTATCTAGACTAAAATTAAATAATAAAATGCTGTTGGGGTGTCTGTGGTTTTCAGTGAATGGTGAAACACGTTGTATATGGACGGATTCGAAGATGTATGTATAGTATAGGATAGTAAAAATAAACATTCAATTTATATTTCTCGAACTATAATTTATACAGCCGTATTCATAAAAAGTTAGAGGACTGTTGAAGGGTCCTTCAGAGAGGGATGTCAAAAAACGTGATTCATAAACGTCAAATAGCGCTAATCAGTCCCTCAACAATTCATTATCTCATGCTCAAGTTATGAGTTCGAGTTCGAATTATGCGTTTTCAAGTAATACTATTCTTAATACTCTCCGTAACTGTAGTACTTACTTGAAGTAACCGTTTAAAATGAAACAAAAAATCCAAGGGAATCCCTTTAAACAGTGTACCATTAAACTTCCCGCAAGATAATGTAAGAAATCTCCCAAATTGCTTCGAGTACCTACGTCGGCGTCGCATCGAACATGGCATGTTTACTTAGTATTACATCGAGAACGACCATCATTACTAACAAGTGTTGTTTAACGCGCTACCGTAGCGAACTTCATATTTATAGGCTGTTGAATAATAAAATATATTTATCGGACGTTATTAAAATTATACAGCGGATTTTATTATTCGCTACTATGTTGCATAATATATGTTCAGGCAGTTACAATATAAAGTATACGTTATACAAACTATGGTTTCAATTTATTGTAGATATTTAAAGTCGACTCTCTTCCAATGGGAATACAGTTTGAATGTTATAGCAACATGAATTATTATGAGAGGTTGCGAAATTAGCTATTCTATCAAAATGCAAAACTTGTAATGCAACATGCATGGGCGCTAAAGAGGATCCTTGTAAAGGAAGTGGACAGACATTGAGATTCAAAGTATATCATAAATGCTGATATGGGTAATTATGTATGATGTAAATGTTTATAATTACTCATTAGCTTTGCAGAATGATACTGATATCGCCGGGTTAGAGGCAGAACGAACTATTTAGATGAAGTTGGATTTGACAAATCGTATTTTATGCCAAAGACATAGAAAACTATTCGCCAAAAGATGTTTTACCGAAATAGTTGGTTCTGCCTTTAAGCCGGCGATATTAACTGTACCTACTATTTTCTAAAAAAAAAATTGTTCCTTCCATACTCGAGTCGGAAGAGCCGAATAAGGGATTGAAGTGTCACTAACCATTATTTGATAAAAGATGATGGGCAGCAGTGTCATCATAGTGGATACATTACTGTGATCGCCAATCCGCCTGCTCAGCGTGGCGATTATTGGTATTTACCTCCTAATGCGTTTATACACATAGTTAGTAGGAGAGGCCTTCGTCCAGCAGTGGACTATCATAGGCTGATGGTCATGATGAAGATACTCGAGGGTCAACAATGCAAAAGTGGCATGCGGTGGGCATGCATTAAGTTACAAGCGTACGGCAGTAAGACAGGTCTCTAAAGACATCTCATGCCGGCTTCAAGTCTTCGTCAAATGCTATTCTGCGCAATATTCTCAGTACTTGTATATCGGCCCAAAAAATCCCCAATCTCAGCCTGTAGAAACGCTGCGGTGAGATTCCGATCGAAGAGCAGATCAAACGCCGCAAGATGACCTGGGTCGGCTATACGCTTCGAAGGAATCCCAATCACAAAATTTGTTGCTGTTGCCATTTGAGTGAAGAATCGTTTGACTTTGATTTTACAGCAAAATAAAAATAATTCATCCCCACTTTACGAGTAGGGGGGTACTTGAAACATTTTTTTTACATATTTTTAACCACTTTGTCAGCGTTATTAATATATATAAATATTGTATACCTATGCCGAATTGCAAATTTCTAGTTCTAACGGTCAAGAAGCTATAATGCTGCGGCAAGACAGACCGACGGTCAGACGCACATGGCGAAATTATAAGAGTTCCTAGCTTAAAAAGGGATACTAACTTACATAGTCGTACTTATGTAAACATGTCAGTTATGCTTCCAATAAATAGTACAAAAGATAAAATAATGTAGATGACAGTTGCTAAATCTGAATTGTCTTGAGAATGTGGGCGGGCGCCAGGCGAGCTAAACGATGACAGAATTATTGAATCTCTGTTTGCCTGACGTTTTCTAGGGTGTGACTGACAAGGGTGCGCTGTTCTAAATTACCAAATATATAAACTGTCAGAAAAGTAACAACCTGTATTGTAAGAGATGAAAACCATTTTTTTATGATTCGCAGATTTGCGAGATATCAAAACTTCGCTTTCAAAAATGTTCGGCTACTTTTTGAAAGCGTGGTGGACTGGTGGTGGCTCAAACAAGTAAAACCAACCTCAATCAAACCTCTTGATGCAAAGCATGGAGCTACCTTTAAACGATTGCAATATCGGAGCTGTTGCTTTAGCACTTTCAAAACACAAAGATTCCCGGTTATCAACGGCAAACTATATTTTTTGTGAGCGTTATGGGCTGCCGCCGCGTTATGAACGCAGACTTACATATCCAACCCGTTCGTAAACGCGTATAAATATTTTAGTTAATGTTTTTTTTTTTAAGTAGTAACACTATGAAATAGTATACATAGTTAAATTATAATTATAAATACTATGTCCTGTACCAAAGAAAAGAAGACGTTGATTTCAATAACGTTGTGAGGGCTTGGCGGCTGATACATAGACCGTTCGGCCAAACGGTCTTAGCAGATAACGGTCGAATTTCTCAGGTAGATTTAGTTTCTTATAACTAGGCATATTTAAGTCTTATTGCACTCGTAATCCATTCGGGATTCTAGTAAAGCGTGATAGAATAGATGGTGCTCCCATCTACACAAGCTACTTAAAAACATTTAAATCAAAATGTCCCATAAAAATATTTGATATGTTTTACAATAAAACGTCTAAATTGTTATGTCCAGGGGCCTGTTTATCAAAAGCTTGTAACGTGTAATACAAGTGGAAGTCCTTATCTAATTAATGGCGATAAAAAGAGACTTTCACTTGTATTACAAGTTACAAGCTTTCGAGAAAAAGGCCCCTGATATTCAAATTAAGTTGATTGATTATTTATTTCGGTATTGCGTTTTTCAGTCGTATTCCTGTTAATGTAAGCAATGACGCTAATCCTTACGATCTCCGCCTAAATTATATGTAATATTTTGACACAAAGAAGTCTCTTTGAGTTAGAATAGAGTACTATTCCTCTTAATAAAATCAGCCTTAAAATAGGCGTCCGTTCCTTTATGAACATGCTCATACCATGTAACCTTCACACATAAAGCAATCTACACACCCAGGTCACATGAACTTAAGCTGCGGACACACAAGCGGCCGTGTAACCAGACCCGACATGTCGGAGCACAAAAGCCTCGCCCATCTGACATAAGCCTTACCGCTCGCTGCCGATTGGTGAGGCGTTATTCTTTCTACATAAGGTTTCGCTGAATCACTATGTAATTCTATAACGTTTCAAAGCCGATTTGAAATATGAAATGTTTAATTGGATTGAGGTGTAAACCAATTTTCTAGGTTAATGCGCGCGTTAGCTGGTTTCATTTATCATATTATAGTCTTGCTCAATAATTTCGGTTTAAATCATATCTTTATTGAAACACAAACAATTATATTATGTCAATAAAATTCATTTCAAATTGTAGGTACATTCGTTACTGTAGAATTAATGCAAATTTATGTTACAATAGAATCTGAAATATCATCATCATCATCATCATATCAGCCGAAAGACGTCCACTGCTGAACATAGGCCTCCATCAAAGATTGCCACAATGACCGGTCCTGTGCCTCCCGCATCTAGCGAACTCTTGCGACCTTCACCAGGTCATTAGTCCACTTGTGGGGGGCCTACCCACGCTGCGCCTTCCGGTACGTGGCCACCACTCGAGAACCTTCCCGCCCCAATGACCATCGGTTCTACACGCAATGTGCTCCGCCCACTGCCACTTCTGTTTAGCGATCTGAAATATACCCGAAAATAATTATGGTACTCCTAGGAAACCCTGAAATATATCCGAAAATAATGATGGTACTCGTAACATATAATATCAAAGTCCCACAATATTCAACTTTAACCAATTCTCCATGCTTTAAATGGGGGTGGGGCTTTTGTTAATGAATACAGAGAAAGACAGAGTTACTTTACCCACTCCCTCCTGTACACAGACTTCGTATTTTTTTAATTAGAAATTATGAAAACTCTGTTATTGCACAAAATATTCACAAAAACCAAAAATAACAGATATCTTGACAATAAGCCGATATCGTTAATGTAAACAAAATTTTTCACCAACCGTTTTTGTTGAAAAGTCCCAGCACCTTTATTGTCCCCTCCCGTCCTTAGCGAATCCATTCAATGTTCGTCCATAGCTGTGATTCCCACCGCATACCTTGCAACAGTCTCAAATCCCAGTCAATCGTGACCTCAAAATATATTAAAACTGCGTGTAATGGGGATCACTCTTATACTGGTTTTGTATGGAAGTGCTTATTAAATGATGTTGATAACAGACCAGTAATCAGCTGTCATCTTGAGAAGCCGAGAAAGCCTTTGTGGTGATGTCAAACATCAGGCTAATAAACGCCGTCTGCGTAATCAAAGAGATGAAACAAGTTTCTGTAAAACGTTTGTTAATGGAAGTCTCTTGATATGAGATTTTTAAAAACAAAAAAAATTGAAGGATGCGGTTTCATGAAAAAAGGTGTAGCTACCTACTGCATGCGATATATATCAATGGAGCGTAAATGCTTCTATTCTGCATCGCGCATGTTGCACCCCTGAAGTCACAGGCGTCCATAGACTTTGCTGATCAAGAGGGGGGCCTTATGCTTGTTTGTCTCCGAAGTTTTATATAAAGACGACTGACATGAGCTTCACGCATCTGCGTCATAAGATAAATACATTTGTAGCATTTCGGTATTTCGATTTATAACTTAAATTGCAGTCGATTTTTTTTAACCTGTATGTTTAATACATAATAATTATTTTTGTATCGTGTCATAATAGTGCCTACTAGCTAACCTAACATTCAATACTTATTACTTAGTGAGGAAATTGTATTTATGGACCTTATTTTCATAAAATCTATTATACCTTCATTATAAGACTATTAACAGTAAGTATTATTACCACAAGTTGTGGTCAAACTGTGAATCGCTAGAACGATACGTCACCCCACTTTCCCGATAGTAAGAAACGATCTTGGCTATTACCCAAATTACGGGGATCGGGCATCAAGAAGAATCACTAGTAGGCACTAAAGTCGCCGAAAAAGTTCACTAAAGTACGACGCAAAGCTCCTATATATCCAGAGCAGATGTTATCTGTGACGGGGAGAATAATATCCCCATGAGCGATTTCCTTAATTTCGTGAGGCGAATCAAGGGATCGATCCGCCCAGATCGCTAGTTAGTGATAACGTTTATGGCCCAACGCCGGTCTGCGAATAACGAGGATCTTTCTTTCTTTCGATCACGACCCAACGCGGTATTCGTGTCTGGATGTCAATTGGCTATAAGGTTGCGAACTTTCCCAAAGATACGACTTCGAGGTCGCTGTTTATTGTTCTTGTTTTTCTGCGGCGTTTGTAATTGTGTTCCTGACGCGAGATAAACACGTCAGGCTATAAAAAGTTGCTATTGCTCGCACTATTGTGACATGATAAACTATGTTTTATGATACATTGTTCAAATTGTCCCGTTCTAACGAGTTGTTTTACAATACGCGCTAATATTAAAATTGCGAAGATAACTTGTATCTACTCTAACCGCTGAATCGATTCGTTAAAATTTTACTATCTTAAGACCAACGAAAACTAAATACTGAAAAAAACAAACTCTTATAATTCGCCTGTAGAGGAGAAATTGATCATTAAATAGGGATAATCTGACGCGCCTTTTATTACAGTGTTTTTGTTTAATAAATAAAGAAATCTCAAATCTGTTAACGTTTACGTATTGTCAACTTATAACACTAAGCGTCTCATTTGAATAGCAGGTGCGTAGTCATCCGTCATCGTTCACTTCTTTTTTATCTCGAAGAGTTAACAAATTGTTTTAGCCGGGCTAGTCCGACAATGCTCCAGCCGAGCCGTTTTGACGAGTGTGAGTCTGGGTGGTCCCACTAATTGCCCTCTGTCATCCATTGCTGGTGACAAATCGGAGTTAGACAGGAAAAGATAATACCTTGTTTGATCGATGACCCTCGTGATCAAATAGAAGTAGGTTTATTTCATATTTAAAACAGAACATTGATAATCTTATCCGTTAATTAAAGACGTGGGATGCAAGAACTTGAGCAATCCCGTCACGTAACAGTTGGTTGTTCATATGAATAGATTACGAGCATTCATGGGCATTAATATAACTTTATTCACACCTCTAACATCAGTTATTCCCTAAGGAATTTATTCATTTCGATTTGCATAATAATAACCCATTGGTGATTTGGCTGTAATTACTTTTGGGATGGAATAATTCTAAGTTATTAATGCTTGAGGTTAAAGAATTATTGATGGGTACTTGGGGAGTAGAGTGTAACTTATTTATTCGCTGCTAATTACAACTCAAATTTTCTAAATAAAAAAAAACTTAGTTATGTGTACCGTAGTTAATGTTTAATGTGGTTTATTTTACCTATTTAATGATACTTCCGTAATGAAATCTGGCACATCTAAAATAATAAGACATAAAATACTTATTATATAAGTACGAGTAGTAAGTAGTAATTTATACGGTGGAAATTATCAAAACGTAGGTACTACTGTGTTTTTTTTATTAATACTTCGCAAAGCGTTGGAATCTTAAGTAAATGGGTTTTTACTATTGGGTTTTTGTATACGCTTTATTAGACACCTTTTTAAAGCTTCAATATTTCTAACCATATACAGGTTGGAACGGAACGTCTATCCTTTCCGCTACCGAACGAGTCTACCAACCATTACGATGAACTTTCAGTATAGTACCAACATCGAAATATCTTTAAAAAATTAACCCCTCATATAAAATGAGTGATTAGTTAGAGTTCAACAGTACGGGAAAGTCAATTTTCCATTTGCACGTTTTCGATTTTGGTCCCATACTGAAAGTAATGGCTGGTAGACTCGGTCGGTAGCGGGAAGAATCGTCGTACAGGTTAATTCTGTATATCCACTCACTTGCTTTGATTTTTGCGATAGACTATATATGTCTATGATGTAAAATAAGAGTGATGACATGTAACAAAACCTACATGAAGCAAGTGAGTGGATATATTATATAATATTTATTTCCTCGGCAGCTTGCACAAAATCGGAGACTCTTAAACAAGCCTGTGAATATTTTAAATTTACACTCATTCTCGGAAATGAGGCGGCGTCCATGGCACCATGTCTTGCAATTTGCAGCCATCTACGCTTGATACTGAAATGTTACAGTGCAACTCCAGAATTAGTTTAATTTTAATATATTTGTTATTTTCGTCCAACATTACAATACAATACAATAAAATAGTATTTTATGCAACTCTTGTTTAAGACAGGTCAAAAAAGAAAGCTCCTCTATGGTTTACTGTTTATATGAATATTTTTTTTTTTTAATTCGGTTGTCAGCCATATATTTCATTAAGTCTTGTATACACGAGGTGTCTTAAAATTTAAAAAAACGCACTGCGTGTAAACCCGAATGCGTTTATAGGGAATAGACAATATATTTAGACTTATCTTGACATCTGTAAGGTGGTGCTTAAAGGTGCACCATGTAAATGACAAATAAAAGTACGGAAGTAGAAACAACTCTTTATTGCATACCTCACACGTAATAAAAAAAAAAAAAACAAAAAAAAAAGAAATACAAAAAACAGAGGCCACAAAAGGCGGCCTTATCGCTAAAAAGCAATCTCTTCCAGACAACCTTTAGGTAGAGGAGACACGATTTCAAAAAATTTGGTAGTTAGGTGGTAACATTATAAAAATACAATATTTTAGGGAATCAATAACAAATAAAAATCAATAAACATATTTCGTTTTAGTTTAGTTTCAAAGAAAATAAAGTTACATATTTAATATAAGAATAGTGCGATATTACTTATATCTACTTTCAGTGGAATCAGATCTCGATCTCACGATTTTCATAATTTTTCCCTACACTAAATTATTTTTGATATTTAATATAGTGTCAGCCGGGCAATTCATAGAAAGTTAAATCATTGTGAATATTGGCCGTCACATGAGCGACAATATTTATTTTCGTCAGACATTATGAAAGTCGGGGTGAACTGTTCGGCGAACAGATACTGATCGTGACTTTAATTGTACGTGGCGCTAACGTAATGTTTGTGTACAAGTGCCTTTGGCGTAGGTTTATATGCGTTTTCACTTTTAATCAACTTTGCTTGACTTATTACAGCCAACAGGGATAAATATTTGGAGTTAACATACTGAGATTATTAGAGTTAGATATTCAAATACCTACTTAACTTGTTTCAGGTTTAAATATAATTTAATTCCAATTTCAAACAACTATTTTATAATGTAGAAATTATTTCAAAATAAGCTGTTTTGTAGTAAAATTCTAAATACCTAGATGAATAGAACAATGTAATGTATGACGAACAGTAAGCGTAGGTACCTACTGTGGAATTGGGCAGTAGAAAAAAATATGGAAACAATAATGTAAACGCAGTTTTCGTTATTTTACCTAGCACATTTTTAATTCGGTTCGAGTTGACTCCTTTTAGCTACGGTTGAACTTAATTAATCGGTCCCGAATTTCTCCAACATTAATTTTATTCCACCGGTTGCTAACCGATACTTTACAAAACCCGGGCAAAGCTCTATTTTTCACAATAATGGAGCAGTTTAGATAAACGAGTTACATGGTTGAATAGTTCAATTTAAACACTGACTAATGGATATAAATTCACCTTAAATTTTACCGAAATGTTCTTAACAACTGTTTTATTGTGTATGGTTACAGTTGATTTAGCAGACGACGTTTGGAAAGGGTGCGGTGACACACTATTTGTCGATGGGTATCTTATTGTGGAATCTATTTATGGGAGACACGTGTTCGTTCGTGTAATCGGGCTTTAAGAAATTTTGGGGTATTTTCTTGCTATAGTGACATTGATTTATGTAGTTATGATAAGGAAAGGACTACCATGTACGAGTATCTACTACGTTGGAATTACTTAATTAGATAACGATAGCATAAAACTACGTAAATCGCTGATTTAGCTTTTAAAACGACAAGTAGGTATATAAAAATAAAATAATAATAATATCAACTTTGTAAATCAATTGCTCATATTTTAAAAACACTGTCCACAGAGCTCTAAAAACATTTCATTTCCATATTAAATTTCGTACATTGCTCTTTTTGGCATATTAGGCATGTAAACCCATCAACGCGCGTCTAATTTCGGCCAAGTTGATTTGGTCGTTTTCTCATTATAGCAAACGCTGGGTGGGCGACGTCTGACAAGAGGAAATCGTCCTTAGGGATGAATAAAATTTGACTTGCCTGAAACGTGTGAGCATTAATGTGTCTGACTGCACTTGTAATGGTGGGAAATATGTTATGACACTTTCTGAGGATTTTGCGTGATTGTTATTACTAGCATACTGGGTAAAGTGGAGATTAACAGATGTAGATAGTTTAATGTTCCTTTTATGAAAGCTGCTGTCGAGTAAATTATAGCTGCCGCGTCATTGTATCACAATAATAATATGAGTGTTACCTAAAACAAATGTTGAAACATAAACTGAGTATATTCCAAGTCGTGAACTAAGGTGACCGTATATTATAAAATATTTTTCCCCTCACTAGCTCGTAAAGCGCTCGTTTATCCTTTAATACGAGCGGGTAAAAACGCTTTTTACACACTTGTGAATAAAGTAATCTGACATTTCTCTAATTCCTATAGCCCCCTACTGCCTAGTATAAGTGGATCTGTATGACCGTAGTAAACATGCGCAATCGGAGCTCACATGTTAAATTGGTCCTTTCTCATGTGACTTTGTAAGCCATTGGCAATATTTAAATTCCATAAGTAACTCTATTCTACGATACGTTTCGACATTGAGTTTTCAATAGTTTCTTAAAGTTAATTTACATTTGGATGAGATTTGTAATCATATTTCCTCGCGATAGTGAGGGGAAAAAAGTTGTATTACACTTGGCGGCAAAGTTTGTTCAACTCTCGTGCCTTGAGACCTTCGCAATGCTCAAGATTCCAGTTTTTGAACCACTCGCTACGCTCGTGGCTCAATTTTGGAATCTTTCGCTAGCTCAGGTCTCAATATTGGCACGACAGTTAAACAACAACTTTGCCCCCTTGTATAATAAATAACTATTAAAATAAAAATAAAACCGCCTTCAAAAATTCGCCCGAACTAAAAAGTAAAAAATAATTTTATTTCCTACTTCTTAGGATTTCCTACCCAAACCTTTAAACCTAGGTATCCTACAGGTATCCTACAGATTTCTTAGAAGTCGGTGCCAAGCCAAATACGTTCATAGGTATATACTCGTATTAGATAGAGCTTTGTAACTTACTGTCAGTCCGATTATGTTGTTATCAACAGAATGATCTACCTCAGTCATTTTGATTAAAGCATAACCGGTGTGACAGTAAGTTCTATGACTTGACTATAGACAAAAATCTATCAAATACGGTCATATACTCGCGAAGTGAACATATTTGGCTTGGCACCGACTTCTAAGAAATCTGTAGGATACCTGTAGGATACCTAGGTTTAAAGGTTTGGGTAGGAAATCCTAAGAAGTAGGAAATAAAATTATTTTTTACTTTTTAGTTCGGGCGAATTTTTGAAGGCGGTTTTATTTTTATTTTAAAATATTTTATTTTACGCTTTTTAGTAGTGTAAAATCGTTATTTAGTATGCACTGCACTGTAATAGGCCAGAAAACCTGAACTGGATAACTTAAATATTCAAAGAATTATCCCATTATCGAGGAGATATACAGTGTATCATCAGTAGGTATGAATAATTTCAAAGATTATAGGTAACAGCCTTAGCATGCCTATATTATTTAAAGAATCACTAACCGCTAACCAACATGTCATAACTACTAAGCAAAAACTTGAATAGATCTCGAAAATGTATGACAGTTGTTACATTCAAAGAATTACTTAATCGTTAAGGAGTTATACCTTTCGTCATCAGCTCACCAATATGAGACTATGACCACCTAAAGGCAAATACTCAAATAGCTTCCAAAATATATGAACTATGTTATATTTAAAGAATTATCCCCCAAGTCCTAATCTCTAAGGAGTTGTACCTTCCATCATCAGCTCACCGACATGAAAGGATGACCACCTAAACGCAAATACTCGAATAGCTTCCAAAATACATGAAATATGTTATATTTAAAGAATTGTCCCCCAACTCCTAATCTCTAAGGAGTTGTACCTTTCATCATCAGCTCACCAACATGAAAGGATGACCACCTAAAGGCAAATATTCAAATAGCTTCCAAGCCTTAGCATGCCTATATTATTTAAAGAATCACTAACCGCTAACCAACATGTCATAACTACTAAGCAAAAACTTGAATAGATCTGAAAAATGTATGACAGTTGTTACATTCAAAGAATTACTTAATCGTTAAGGAGTTATATCTTTCGTCATCAGCTCACCAACATGAGACTATGACCACCTAAAGGCAAATACTCAAATAGCTTCCAAAATATATGAACGATGTTATATTTAAAGAATTATCCCCCAACTCCTAATCTCTAAGGAGTTGTACCTTCCATCATCAGCTCACCGACATGAAAGGATGACCACCTAAACGCAAATACGCGAATAGCTTCCAAAATACATGAAATATGTTATACTTAAAGAATTATCCCCCAACTCCTAATTGCTAAGGAGTTGTACCTTCCATCATCAGATCACCAACTTAAAATGTTCATGACTAGACGCAAATACTTGATTAGTCTTCGAAAAGAAATGAAAAATGTCATGTGTGCCTACAACATTTGAAGAGTTCCCTCGATTTCTCCAGGATCCCATCATCAGATCTGAATTCGGTGACAATGGGACCAACTAGAAGGTATACCCTTTCAAACAAAAAAAGAATTTTTTAATCGGTCCACGCGTCTTCGAGTAATCGGGGAACATACATAAAAAAAAAAAAGATTTCGACGAATTGTTAACCTCCTCCTTTTTGAAGTCGGTTAAAAATCCAAATGTTTAAAAGGGCTTATTTTTAAAATCGCTCAATAATTTGCCAAAACGGACATGATAATTTATTTATGTAGACATTATGGATGACTGAAAAAGAAATTCGACCTCGTTGACTTGCCTAACATCATTCAAGTTTGTAAAAAAGTGAATATTTTTATCGACTAGCAATGAAAATTCAGCCAAACAAAAAATTACAAATACTACCTAATAATTTAGTAAATGTTGGTATATCAAGTGAGTCATCGGTGAAATTGATTCCCGACAATCACATCGAATATAATCACCAAATTAAAAATTAAAAAAACCGACTTCAACCGATTTCTCCAAGATCCCCAATTTGTTTCCGTCGTTGGTTTCCTATCATTAAATCCTACTTTCTGAATGCAAATTAACCTATATCTAAGATTGGCTCTTGTGGCATTGTACCGAGGATGCTGGCGGCATTTCCTCGCTGTATCGCAACACTGATGCGTTGTGCGAGGAAGTCGCCAGCTCTACGGGCTTTAGTTATGTCAACCAGACGTTTTGCGATCTCAGCAAACAATTTGCGTGCGCTGGGGCCCCATGAACCTACGCCAAACGGTACAAAATCGTACTCTATGCCGAGGCCCTTATATTAGGTTTTAAAAATTCGGACGTTGATAATTTATTAAATTACTGGTGCAGTCATTCTAATTAGGTATGTTATATACATGTTTATGCAACCGATTAGACCATCAATATTATAAACAGTAGGTATGGTTTATTATTTAAAAACATTATTCAAACCACGTAGCCGGTCCGTAATTGGTCTATAAATTATTCATCAATTGTGCCTTTTTTATTTCAAAACCAAATTATCACGGCGTGATAATTCAATTATTATAAAATAATATAAGTATAGATTTTATTATAAGATTAAGTCTTAATTGTCCAAGTGTTCATTCTGGCGTTAATTCTTTTGAAAATCCAAGTGTTCCGTCAAAGCAAGCTGCAACAATTATCTAATAATTATAATCTTCCGCTCTGACGACTCAAGACAAAGATAAAATTAACATATTTCTTTAACCTGAAATCGACTATTGTCCCAGAAAATTAGACACTGCCCGTACAAATCGTTAGGCCGGCAATTTGGTGTAAAAATTATGTGCCCTGGAGGATAATTACAACAAGCTACAGATGACTCATCCACTAGATGGTACATGTATAGTTTGCACGCAGCTATTTGATTTAGTTGTTTTGATTACATTTGTGCCTGTAAACTTGTACTAGTGTAAAAAAATATATTAAATTTATATTTAAGCGCAAAGATTGTCCGTTTAGGTACCAGAAATATACCTACTGTAAATCCACATGAAAGTTATGCATGCATGTTGGATTGATTGCAAAAAAAATATACGTCACAATGAAATTTTCGTAACAACGAAGGCACACATGTAGTTTTTATGACTAACTTTCGTAGCACAATTGAAATGATCGTGATTTTTGTTTTGATTAAGCTAACCATGTACAGTCAACAAAAAAGTGGTTATGGGCGTTTTCACAAACCGTTGTTGAAATCACCTTGTTATTTAATTCCGACAAGTTTGGGCTTGTTCTACTCAGGATCACGAGCTCTTTCTATTCTAATAGGAGAAAAAAAATGTCCCAACATGTTTTTCCATTACGATACCGTTTTTTCATAGATGTTGGCGGTAGCGTAATGGAAGGAATGAAAACTGTATGAAAATTATGGGATATATTTTTTCTCCTAACAAAATCGAATTAGCTCGTGATTCTGAGTCGAATAAGGCTAAACTTGACCAAATTAAATAACAAGGTGATTTCAACAACGGTTTGTGAAAGCGCCTTTTACCACTTTTTAACTATATCACCACTGAATAGAGTCGAAAAGTGGTAAACCTTTTTTTTTGTTGACTATACAATTGTTTCGCGATGGACCCATATAATATATATATATATATATATATATATATTATATGTATCCATATATATATGGATACATATATATACATTATATTACTTGTGACTATTTTAAGATGTTGCTTTGTTAAATAACAAGGTGATTTCAACAACGGTTTGTGAAAGCGCCTTTTACCACTTTTTAACTATATCACCACTGAATAGAGTCGAAAAGTGGTAAACCTTTTTTTTTGTTGACTATACAATTGTTTCGCGATGGACCCATATAATATATATATATATATATATATATATATTATATGTATCCATATATATATGGATACATATATATACATTATATTACTTGTGACTATTTTAAGATGTTGCTTTGTTATAAATAAAATTTCCCTTTCATGTACATTAAAGAGAGTAACCACTGTTTTGAAGATTGTCAAGTCTATAGGAGGTAGTGCATGGAAATGGCGGAGGTTAGAACGGGCTTTAAAACAAAATGGGATTTTCTGATCGTTAATTCATCTTAATTACCTTTCTGATGGACTTTTTGAAGGTTAGTTCAAAGGGATGGACTTACTTAGTATTCCGCTTGTAATCTTTGTAACGTTGCATTGATTCTAGATCAAAGAGACGGTAAGTTTGTGCAGGAAGAGTGATTGGCAATTTTATACAAATTATACTAAATACGTGCCTGATTGGTACGACATACCGATTTATTTGTACCCTTTAGAGGGACCTGGTCTCAATATAAATCAGTAGTAGTCATCTTCTTCTTATATTCACGTTTCTTGTAAATAAAAAAAGTTATGTTAGCAATAAGGCTTGAATTGAGAATATTTTTGAGTGTATTTCCCGTTAAGGGATAAAATTTTTATGGAGGAATTATTAGTTATTCTGTTTATTCATGCAGATTTTACAATTTTGTTGTTTTTGTAATTGATATTTTTTTGTTTTTGTAATTGATATTGGTATATATGGGTAGCTTTCAAATAGTCAAGTTAAAAAAAATGTGAGCAACATGGAACTCTCAGTCATTTGATTTTTAAAAGCTTGTAATTAAGGTACACATCAGGTAGGCATCAAGGTAGGCATCAAGAAATTTGTCTATCACATCTGCAGGAAAAAGTTAATTAGAATAAATTTACGCTTCATTTTGTATTTCGTCGGCTGAGAATGCAATTGTGCTATACGCCACTTGCCTTGGTTTACAGGAGAGCGAAATGAAACAAAAAAAAATATTTCTTGAAATGTCTTATAATTTTGCAAAATATAACTTAACTGACACTTTAGTATATTAATTTACTATTTTTTGTTATATACAATTAATGTTTAACTTATTATAGTCATGAGATATAAGTAGTTTTACAATTGCCATATCCATTTTGGTAAGAAAATGTTTAACTTGCTATGTATGATATGACACAAAGTTATGGATGTGTCACAAAATGTGCAATGTCAAGAAAGGTGGACATTAAAAAGCAATTGTTTATACAAATAAAAGTTATTTTACGACTATATTTATTTCAAGTCAAGACGATAATTTATCTCGAATATGAAGACATACTTATTCACGTGAATATGGTGCCAATATTGATTCCCAATATTTAAGTGAATCATTTTTTTACTTTCTTGTAAATATGTACCATCTAATAGGTGACCTTCTCTATTTTGTGAAATAATAAGCTTTTCAACGATATCTAGTGCTAATGTCGATATGAAAAAATATCGATGAGAACAGCTTATAATACGTTTACTAATGAATGACATATTAACGTTATTATTTCTTATAAACTAATAAAATTACAGTTTAACTACACGCTCTATAAATTAAAAGACATGTCATATAATATGTACTTCAGGAACAGTGGCCGAGGCCTCCTGTGGCCAGGACTTAAATAGCATGGCATGGCAGGAAAGCAGGAGGTCGCTGGTTCGATTCCAGTCCTGGTCATTGGGGGTTCGGTCACTTTTTCTGTAGTATATGTCATTTCTTAGAATTTATGGTTCGTAATTATAAATATTATGTAGGTATTAATACCACTAACTTATTAAGATAAAAGCTTGAAGTATGAATGACACAAATCATTATAAATCAAACCTACCTTCTTTATTGTCATTTATCAAAAGAGAGGGTAGGTAAAAAAAAAGTATCGAATCGATACAATCAAATCGATTAATGGATTATGTCACAAAAATGTTGATCGGTTAGTCGCTTGGGACACTGATAAATAGCTGTTAACCGTAAATTTGTGTCATGTCCGGACATGGCACAATATTGTAATCACTATGTATTGCGGTTTGAGGATATGGCACAAAAATATATGTTTTTTTTAAGTATAAAATAAGAATTTTTAAAAATCGATTACTGTTATAAACGACAAAAAAAATATTCTATCAAGAACCATTAAAAGCCGATTTTGCTTAAAAATGGATATGGCACAATTGCATTCTCACCCGACGATTTGTGTTTTGTAATATTTTATACAAAAACTAGCGGGTAAAAGTCAAGGTACCTTAAAATTACTCAAAAATAAATACTGCGTTTATGCTTACGGGGGCAGAGGTCCCTTATTCCGTTGAAATAAACAAGGATCGGACAAACGCCCGTCATTCTGAAAACATAACCCTGTTCCGTATGGTAGAGACTTCCTCATCTTATGATTCTAACATATTTTATTAATTTAAGATATTTATTTATTTATTTAAAATATTTTTTTTTATAATACGAACAAAAAGTATCTATTTAGGAGATCCCAACTATTTCTTAGATACTTGTGCACACCATAATTGTTCGAAACGTCGTTAATTACTCGTAATATACGCGATATAATTCGTCTAAATCGTTTTATTTCATGAATAACTATCGTGAAACCGAAGAAGATAATTATACACTCATTAGATCAAAATTCAATATCAAAAATACTAAATCGTTTATTTGTCATACATTCACAATCAGGGTACATAAAAGGAGTTGGGATCTGCTAAATAGATACTTTGTGATAGTGTTATTAAAAAAATATCTTATAAAATAAAATATGTTAACATCATAAGATGAGGAAGTCTCTACTGTACGGAACAGGGTTATTTTTTCGAAATGACGGGCGTTTGTCCGATCCTTGGAAATAAACTTGTCGTGCTTACCATATTTGTAAACGATTTCCTTCGATAAGTATTTTTGTATTTCACTGTACATAAATCGTTTAGTTCAACTGAAATCGCTCCAAAGCCAACAATAGATTTCCAGAACAACGCGGCTTTAAAATTGGCGATACGCGACATAAATCCCAGTTATTCGTCATACTGTCGCTGTACTGCGTTCGACTCCAAAAGGTGTCGGGATCGTAATAGCCTGGCCACCACAGTCAATATATTTGCTAAGATCAGTGCGGCTAAGTCCGGCATAATATTTTATTTTGTATAAAAGTCCGTCATATGCGTCTTATACTGTTTAATTAGGGTCGGAAATTCGTTGTTAGACGGACTTTCCTGATAGACGGTGTTACCCACATTGACCTTAATTCAGTAAAACATTTCCGTATATTTAAATGTTTATGTTACTCACGTAATTTAAGTCGATAATTGCTCGACATGTTTCGATAGATTTAGAAGATCCTCATTTCCGTACAACTTAGTTAGCACTTGTAAGACGTGCTGACTAACTTGAGCGTTTCGCACTATTTTCTATTTCCGAGAATGCTCTGCTTAAATTGCCTTATTATTAATACTCGATGATGCTGATAGAAATAGAAACATAAAAATAAGTAGTAACAGAATAACTATTTTGTGTGATGACAAAGTCAGGCTGCATTGAGATTTCTTTCTGCGAGATGGTTAAGGACGGTAATCAAATTGATCCATGCAAAACGTGACGCAGAAAAAATTTCAAAAGCCCGTACGATTAATATTATTACACTATGACTTTTTATTTTGACGTACCTACTCATTGATTGACGTTAGGGAATGAGAAAAAAAATATATTTAAAATTTAGCAAAAAAATGTTTTTAATTATTCTCTACAATTTGTTACTGTTCACACATCACATCACATCATCAGCCTTTGTTAGTCCACAGCTGGACGTAGGCCTCTCCTATTAACTCTGCGTATGGACGCATTAGGAGGTAAATGCCCATAATCGCCACGCTGGGCTAGCGGATTGGCTATCGTAGTAATGTGTCCACTATGATGACGCTGCCCATCATCAATCTTTTATCAAAGAATGGTTAGGTAGTGACACTTCAATCTCTTGATCGACTCTTACGATACCCGCAGGAGGAGTTGGGGTGGTGACAAATGTATTCTTACTGCCGTCACCACACGGCCATGTTACTGGTCATGTATCAAAAAATCACAAAACAAATAAAAAATATCTTTATCCGAAACTGGTTTTTAGGGTTCCGTAGCCAAAATGGCATAAACGGAACCCTTGTAGATTCCTCATGTACATCTGTCCGTCTGTCCGTCTGTCACAGCCGATTTACTCGAAAGCTATAAATGCTACAGTAACGAAATTTGGTAAGGATATGTGTTGTATAAACCGCTACAGGATTATGATACTAAATTGAAAGAAAAAAACATTGGGGTGGGGGCCCTCTATACATGTAACTGAGGGATAGAAAATGTTTTTTAATTGTATATAAGCGTGTGGGGAATTCATAGAAAGGTCTTTGAAAATGATATATTATGAAGGTTTATTAATCTCATCTTTATTTAAGCAAATCGTTTTCGAGATATCAGCTCTCAAAGTCTGAAAAATATGTCCCTCCCCCCCTCTATTTCTTATACTACGCGATATCAAATTCAAAAAAAAAATGTGTTATGCACATTAATAAACTCTATCTACGATTTTTGGTTTGATTAAATTATCTCCTATAGTTTTTGAGGTAGGTTGATTTAACTGTATTTTTTTAATAATAAATTGATAATGGTACGGAACCCTTCGTGCGCTAGTCCGACTCGCACTTGGCAGGTTTTTTTTAATTTAAGTCTTTTTTAAGTCTGTTGGTTACTGTTTTAGCGTGAACTATGGCACAGCTTATCGCGGCATCCACGAGAGGCCGTTATTCAATGAAACGTCGCGGCGCCGGTGGAGGCGCCCTTATATTTCTTAGCATTAGGAGCAATATCTCGCTAAGATCATAAGAAAAAAACGAGATGACACTGCTTAAATTTTAGGTGTTTCAAATGGCCGTCGAAAATTCTATTCGGTTAGGTAGATAAATAAATGTAAACAATCTTGAAGTAGGTATTTTTTTATGGAAAACTGCGAATAGAAAATAAGGTTTAGCAAATATTTGTGATAAAACAAGGAAATACAGTGATTTACGTTTTTGGATTTTGAAAAGCATTTTTCTACAAAAAGATACTGCAAGATTGTTTAAATTTATTTTAATTAAATACCAAACCAAACAGAGTATAAATTGTATAATTTTATTTATTTCCTTTTTGTACTTACAATTATGTAGTTATTTAAGTTTATCCATTATCATGAGTTCAAATTCATGCGCAAATATTCCTTTCAGGTAGGTAACATTGATATTGAATGAAATAAATTTCCCAAAAAAACTTTTCCTAAATAATGTTTTTAAATGCAATTAATTCAAATTACGCAAATAAAAAAAAATCGTTTTTGGTACTCGTTAAAAAGCAAATTCTAATTCGAAGTTAAAAGCAACAGAGTAAATGTATTAATTTTTCAATATTGTTCATTTTCCATCTTTTAAAGAAAACCAAGCCGTTGATTTAATCGAATAAGTTTGAGTCGGATCAATCGAGAATCCAACATTTTTAATCAAGGTAATGCATTGTGCTAACCCACTCGACTTTAGTGCTCATCACATTTAATACCTTTAATTTATTCCTTCCTAGCTGTCTTTGATCATGAAATAAAAGTAGATTGAATTGAAAGGAATTGCTTCAATGAGGTTCGTAATCCAAGTAATATCTAATAATGAGCAACATAATCCGCACTGGATCGGCTCTTCGCTTATTGAGACGGAATTTTCGATTAGTCTGTGATTGATTTGAGCGACTTCTTCTCGGCGACGTGCATTTTATGATCCGTTCTACTTCTCCGATCAGTCTGGCGCAGTATACGAATAATTTAGATGGTTATTGAGTACCTTAAGGTAAATTATTTCATTTCATTTTTTTCTTTTATTTGATTTATAATGAGATGTAAATATTTTGTCGTATAATTCATAATTTGAAATAATGTAATTTTCATATTTATCTAAGCTAATATAAAAACAGGTGCTTTTTTCTTTCTTATAAAAAGAGATACCTACATAATACCTAACTATTTATATTATGTTTTTCCAATAAAATTATCATTACCAATTAAGGTACCTAATGTTAGTTGAAAGTGAAAATAATTTATCATTATTTCTCAGATGTCTATTAAACTAACATTTGCCTGTATTAAGTTATAAAGAAAGTAAAAATGTGACAATTATTTAAATTTCGATAGGTAATAAAATAATTGATTGATATAAATCGAATATAATTGTAGCTTCTGAAATGCAATATTAAATTATACGCAAATCCCATTTCCCATCACATGCTTAACCTTTTTCAAATTAAATACTTAATAAAAATACAAGTAAATACTACGACATTTGCGATCATCAAAAAGAATGTGGAAGTTTGACGTATACTATGCAATACTCAGGTAAACCTTAATGCAATTTGCGGTAATGTAGCGCGCTGCGGACCGAATGTCGTCAGGGAACGTACCGGCGCTCACGACAAGCCGGATTCCTTGACGTTACTCGTTCTTACATGAATTAAAACTGATTAGAAAAAATGTTTTGTCACCAGCACATCTATAATGAACAAAAAAATTACATTAGCTACTAAGAAAAAAAATTAACGGTCTTTATTTTCAAAACTGTATTTTTCTACAATTTATATAGGTACCTTCATAAATTAAATCTAACTAATCTAATTAACTTAACCCATATCCTAAGTTTGGCCCTTGTGGCATTGTACCGAGGATGCTGGCGGTATTTCCTTGCTGTATCGTAATACTGATGCGTTGTGCGAGGAAGTCGCCAGCTCTTCGGTCTCTTCACGTGTAAACCGATTGAACCGCGTGCTCAAATGGTCTTCGTTCTGAAATATAAGTGAATAATCGTAGGTATATAAAATATCTTGGGACATTTCACATAAATCAATCTTGAAATAATATTTACAAGTATACCCTTGAGGCATGATACCAAGGATGCTGGTTGCTGGCGGCATTAATTTTCCTCACTGTGTTGTAATGCTTAAACGTTCTGCGTAAAAGTTGCCAGCATTTCTGTTGCAAGCTGTCAACTAGATCTCAGCTATGCTATTCTCTTATTCACACATTCGACGCTGCGTTCGTCAACGAGCTCGACGTCGAGACAGCCATGTCTAAAATCCTGGCTGTTTGATTTGACATTAGAAATCGAGGCTGTGAGCGAGGTTGTGGGCAAGTTAATCGCTGTTTTTCGTTAGAGAATACGAACTTCGTACATTAAACGTCAAACTCTCGACGCAGTCGTCGCCGAGCACTAGTGGGTCATTCTCATAATTAGGCGTTCTCAGCCTCAACTCCGTCTTGATTTTGTACAGTATGTTTACTGCTATATTATCTATAAAATACGAATCATTGAGTTATTTAGATCATATGTATACTTTTGTCCCTCATATATATCTATTAGTTCACGTTTTGTAACCCATTGTTTTTTTCACCAAGACGGAGTCGAGAATGTTGCGACGGAGTTGATATATTTTATACGGAGTTTATAAATATGATATGGAGTTGATGGATACAGTACTCTTAAACCTGAATGAGAATTTATATATTTTAATACTAGCGATCTGCCTCGGCTTCGCACGGGTACTATACCTACATATAAACCTTCAAATCTCATCAAAATCCGTTGCGCAGTTTTAAAGATTTAAGCGTACAAAGGGACATAGGGGCAGAAAAAGTGACTTTTTTATTAATTTGTATACGAATTTTAAAAGGCATGGACGAAAACAAACATTAACAATCACTTTGTGAATAACATGTTACACGTTATAATACTTATTTTACGCTGACGCTCTTTTCATTTTGACATAGCGTACCTATTTTCCGTAATTTTGCTTTATTTTAGCTCTACGCTACGCTACTACTTTGAGCTTCTTTCATATACTCTACCGTAGGTTTTTTTGATTTTCGCCATTCTAAGTATATGAAACAAAAAATAATAATATTGAAGTAAGTTTAACGAAAAGCCCTAGCCCCAAAAATGCTGTAAACGGTATTGTAAGTAAAAAATCTATCGTTAGTGTTCAGAACGAAGATATTGCGTCAAATTTCACATGTTTTATTTTTCTTAGTATTGTAGATCAAGGTACTATGTAAACAGTACATGTCTATGTAAAATGCGCAGTAGGTACCTAATTAAAGAAACGGAGTATAGGTACTTTAATTTTGCTTTAGCAGCAAATGTGATGAAAACAAGTTTTTTTGCATGTGACTGCTCACTTACACGCTAAATGGCTAAATGGCTGAAAATCAGCGCTGTAACAGCCAGTCTGTCTTGCAGCAAAATGCTGAGCATACTCCTGTTGCCACAATTTTATGGTTGTTTCTTTTTGTTGGCAGATAATTATGTTGATTTTTATTTGTATAAATTGTACTTTTGTATGTGTGGCAATAAATCTTTTTTCATTTCATTTTCATTTCATTTAAATACACGTATTTTTTCAACTCCGTCTAAATATTTGACGGAGTTTATTTGACGGAGCCTAGGGACAAAGCTATTTTTTATTTTTATTTCATTAATTATCTTATTTAGTACAACGACATTACACGCATTGAACAGGTAATACGGTTTAATTCATTATACTTAAATAGTAGAACGATCAATCACACCAATATAAAAATAAATGACTAAACGGAGTTGAGAAAATGCAAGTGACAAAAAACGGAGATTAGATACTTACGTTCGTAAAATCGCCCAGCGTCGCCAAACGCACCTCCGTCGCCCAACGTGTCACAGACAAGACTGAACTGGCTCGCTCAATGCAATAGTGATGTGCGTAAAATTGCAAATAGTGATGTGAAATTTTGTTTTGCTTCCAATGACGGAGTTTAGTCGTAAATTCGTACGCGCGGAGAAAAAATCTTATTTCTTTATACAAGCAGTTGAAATAACAATCAACTTAACAAAATGTTAATTTGTTTAATTGACTATAATAAAACAATACCCTGTGTTAGGTAATAGTACTGGTTCCCGAGTTGCAAAGGGGTTTGTCCCAAATTTTGGAGTCTGTACGCTTGATGGAGCATGATAAAAGTAGGCTTTTATATTTTTTTATTACTAGTTCTTAAGAGATTATCTTCGAAATTACAACTGCTACAGATAGGATTAAACGAAAACTACCCTCCAACATTTTTTTACGCCATATATATGCAAGAATACAAAGTTATTCTACCCGACGCCCAAAAAACGTGCCCAAAGAATGACCCTAGTAAGTGTCGTTTAAAGTTCATTAGTGAATACCATTTTTAGGCTCGACGCTGCCGCAGCGCTGACACGGCGCTGACAGTAAGGCGGTTTCCTTAGTGAATAACACTGGAGATTAAGTCCTCTAGTCCGTACAGTCATCATCAATAGTATCTTATCATCATCATTATCACATCAGCCGAAAGACGTCCACTGCTGAACATAGGCCTCCCCCAAAGATTGTATATCTTATACTAAGTACAAAATATTACGCAAACAATTACAAAATATTAAAGTACAGATGTCGCTAGTGATTAGTTTCAAAATACCATTAACTAAATTCGCTGTGATTCACGGAAGGTCGTCTGGTGTAATTGAAAGCACGCTGGACCGGCAATCCAGAGGTTCGAATCCCGTGACAACCAGAGTCTTTCGCAGTTGATTTTTTCTATGGTAAGCACATATGTTATGACATTGTAGGATTACAAAATATTTGACACGACCGTAGTTATACCGACGTAGAGCATGTCACGTATTTTTTCTGCCTTCCTTGCATTGACACATACAGTTTAAGACGCTTTGAACTAACCTTTATATTTGCACTTTTTGTGTGTTATGAATATGATAATGGCAAAAGGGCCCACTTGATCAGTGATTGAGGTAAGTAGTTTTTTCTATGAATGGACATATACGCGCAAGTATTTGTATAATAGTGCGAGGAACATTTTTAATAAGGTCCAGATCAATACTAATTAAAATAAGTTAAATACCTCTAATTGGCTTTATAAATGGCATTTATACAACATCACGCTGAATTTCCGAGTTAAATTTGCTCATTAATTTGCTATTGGCTTAATTTTAAATTGGGTAATTAATTACTCGCCTTGGTCGTTTGAAGGCGTAGATACTTATTCGAAATAATGTACAGCCAGAAAATTAATAGGTAACTTAAAATAATAATTGTTATTTATTACTTTAATTGATATTGTAGATATATTTAACATGTTTTCTAATGCATGGTCCACTTTCACAAAATTATTATACTTGTTCATGATCTTTATTCACTTTAATTTAATATTTTAACTAACAAATTAGATTAGTTAGATGTAATCTACTTATGTATATAAATTGTGCAAATTGAAAAATAAAGAAATAAAATGTGTAACAAAACGCACACTATACAACACAGCATCTTATACAGTACAGTCAAGGGCATAAATATTTATACACTTTTTTGTCTTATGCCGTAAAAATAAGGTGCAAAAGTGTAGGTATAGGGGAGACCAGGTATAAAAGTAACGCGGGATGAACGTAACAAATTCATTTAAAATTTTACTACGACATCTATCCGAACGTCCTTCAGGGCATTAGATGCCATTTCGATTCCCCCCTAACCTCAGTTACACCTACGGTGCTGTGACGGCAGGTTATGCGTGTAGTGCTATGGTTCCAGAAAAATGCGTCAAAAGTAAGTTTTTAACGATTTTTTCAATCTTAGCTAGATTTTTCATGGTAAACGCTATAGCTTGCGTTTTGCATGGGTGTTGTACAGCCACTAATCATTTACAGTTTGAGGGTTGCAAATCAATGTTTTAATGATGCTTTTTAAATTTTTTTGCTACATGTTTGTGGGATTCTGGAAATTCGATACCCAGGGATGATTGAAACAACTTGTTACTTTCATCCCGATTTCCAAATTGGAGGCTCATTGGTACACCTGTGTGCTAGGGTTTATTAAATAACTCATATACTTTGTGCCTTTTTGTTGCAGAATGTCTAATATACACAAAATAACAACAAACAAAAGTCCACCAAAATAGAAATTATAGCTTTAGCTGCCGTTGAGGTGGTCCTTTTTAAAAATGCCATACAGGGACGCAGTAAAGACGTACCAACCAACTGGCTCACATCACTTTATATAGACATGTAAAGTAAAGGAAAGCTTTACTTGAAAGTTCTGCGGCACTACCCAAGGCGGGATTTGTTTCTGGAAACAAATATTCACTGTCGATGAGGAGTAAAACACATTTTTTTTATCATATCAGGTACATTGTATGATTAGCTTAGTAGTATACTCAGAAATAAGTACAATGCAGGAAGTATTTAATTCCTTGGATTACACCTAAGCATTTGTTTATATGCCATTTAGAATAAGACAGAAAGTTGATTGCTCTCACGTTACTCATATATCCTATAGGTATAAATTAATTTCGTCGCATATAATAATGTTAATTACATTCTGAATTCATTGTTAATGTTTGTCTTTGATATTGTAAGACTGTTGATTACTTAAAAATACTAAATACACATAATTATATTGATTATTTTATAGTTATTTAGTTTGTTTCTATTATCCCTATGCACTGTTACAACCAGCCCGGGGGGTAGGGATAATTGCAACAAATTCCATCCTTCACTGTGAGCCATTTTTCTGTAAAACTATTCGATGTATGAAGTTTATTTTGGTACCAAAAGATACATGAAATATGTGTCTATTGCATATAAAGATGCAAAGTTTGACAACTGCTACCAAAAAAATATAAAAAATCAAAAACTGAAAATTGTTACGTTCATACCTGGTCTCCCCTACATATATTTTCCCTTGACTGTACATAAATACAAACGCGCACCTAGAAGGTGGTGATACGGTTTCTCGCCAGTCTGCCTGCGAACACGGGTGTAACGCCGTGCGCGAAACGTCAGGATAATATTAAACATTAGTTTACTCGATTAAGTCGCGTTTGTCATTATCATTAAAGTATAGCCTTTTGTATAACACTCAAAGCTATCCGGTATGCTTTTAAAATATGATTTAAGCTACCAATTCCTCGCGTTCATATGAAACGCAGCACCGTTTTTCATTTTGTAAGTACAAAGCCGCGAGCTGAAATTTTCATGACTCCATGCTTCTGGTTCCTGCAAATTTTTAAAAAGGCTTTTCAATTTCAGCGATTCATGTTTCCATTCCCTTGAGAGTAAAAACCATCATACCCGGACCTTTGTTTGACCTGGACACATTAAACATTTGTTCCTTGCAAATATTTGAAAAGATTTGGGTAACAGGGGCTTTACTTTTACCTGTGTAATATTTGCCTCTGTTACTGTACTCAATCGGAAAGAAGGGGCAGAAAGGCAGCAGTAAAACGTGGATATTCGTCTACTTGCAAATTTACATAACACATACCTACCTATTATTTAGTTACCTCTGCTCCAATTGTGACGTATAAAAGTAAAATAAAAAAAAATGTTTTACCGCTTAGGGCCAAACACACTGTAACCCCCTTATTCATAATCATAAACGTTTGCTAACTTAACAAGGCGCTAATAATTGTTTGTCCCTTTTGCTTTTATGGACACATTGTTAAGACCGAAAGGAATAAATAATTATTAGCGTCTTGTTAAGTTAGCAAACGTTAAGGGGTACATATTCCCAAAAAAAAACATACCATATCAGAATAAGAGCGATTTCTTCCGAACAACGGTAAAGGTGCATTCAGTCCAAACGAGCATTCGCTATTCTAACCCCCTACTCTACGAAATTCGATCAGTACACTTTTGCCATGCCAAATTCGCAGCTCTATCTTGTCTATCTTGGAAAAAAGAGATTCCTGAAAATGCGAACCAAGAAAACGAAAATAAGCTGTATAGGTCACAAAAAAATCTTGTTTATTTAAGGCCATTATAACAACAAGACCAAAAACAGCATATCTGTGCACCAAACGTCTAAAGTCAATGTTTGAGTTGCTCAAAGAACATAATATACTGATGTTGCCTATAAGCAGTGGAAAACCCCATTGCACGTTTTTTTTTTCTTGTATGGAAGTATAATTTTTTGTATATTTAATATTATATTATAGACCTCTAAGACTCTAAAAATGATAAAAATAATTATCGTTAAGAACTTATATTTATTTTTATAGAGGTTTAAATAATTTTTAAATTTTTTTAAGGTTATAATAAGTTTATCGAATTTTCAATAGGATCTCCATAGTTTATCAAGTTTTGTTCCTTTTTTCTAGCGCCTTAATAAGTGCTTCATAAGAATACAACAAATATAAAAAGAACAATTCTATTATTTTAGAAAACCACGACATGAAAAAATATGTGAGTCCCAGGGACTCATAGAAAGTATTTATGTCAGTACATTTCACCTGGCGAATTAAGGGTTAAAATGTACCTACGATTAATACTCGTAATTAAATATGCCAATGTAAATTTTGCCTGAAACTATTTTTAAATAGGTACCATTACATTTTTTAAGAGCAACGGCAAATCTGAATGTATTTAAGAAAACAATATTTGAAATGAGACTATAATGTAAGTCATTTATTCAGGTAATTTACGCAGAACATTCTAGCGATACAAACTACAGTCCGCTTCACTTTGATTTGTCCAGGCTTTATTTATGTGGAGGGCATTTTTCCACAAAAGCACGCGAGGTCAGCTTAAGAGGGAGGAAACGACTTTGGCCTAATCCGCTGACTTTTATTTATTCAGTGAATTAATCTCAGCGAGGGAGGGGAACCGTTGTTGCCTGTCGCCTGACCGCGGTACCAACGGTTCTCGACCCGTGATAAACGTCACCGTGACACGTCTACAATTTATTAGTGTGTAAAGCAAACCCGCTTACATGGTTACCTTAAACTTTGTTGTGCTGTTCTGTAGGTGTTAATAGCATGTCGCATTTTAGTGCCTATCTTTAAAAAATATACGACAATTTTCCTTCGTTACACGTCTTGCCACATTGGAAATAGTACATTTCGATGCAAATGCAAAAAAAAATTTAATAGTGAAAGTTTACTAGTTAAGACATCCTTAAGAAGTGTTTTTTTGGGACGTCTTGGTTATTACCATAGTGAAAGTTGCTCAGCGTGACCGTCCCGAGTACCAAATTTAGGCAAAAAGTAATCAGGGGCAATAGAATCAGAAGCAATAACTAATGCGATTCAGTTTAGGCTCAGGGAAAGGGACAGTGATATACGACTCGTATAGCCTTGTCCCTTTCTCTCGACCTTAAATGAACCGCATTAGTACGTGATGGTAACCCCCTCTGATTCCTTCTGTAAACTACATGAATTAGTAATCGGAAGGAGTAATCAGATTACTTTTTGCCAACACTGGCGAATGTTTACTGCTGCTCAACGATCCAAATATCACCCTGTTCTTTATTTTGAATACTGATTACAGGGCTCGCCAGCCTGAAAAACAAATGACAACGATGCAAAACTGTAGTTATACAATTTCATCCAGCCATCGCATTTGGCTAGAAAACGTTAAAAAGTAAAAGAAGCAACAAGATTGCGTGGGCTTAGCGGATTGGAATTCCGATCTTTATTTACGTCGCGCCATTTTAACAGCCGCTGACGTCCAGTAACATTGTAGTGACACTTTACTATATTTAATTTACCTGCTTGTGTAGTTGGGTCATACTCTTACACAGAAATTAGGTTCAACTCCTTTCCGGAATTATACGGGTTGTACCCATTTACTTAATAAACCCTTAACTAAGTGCATGAAGGGCATTTTACTAAAGAACCAATAGTTAAAATACAAACAGACTATTAATAAAACGTCAGCCTCCGTAGCCTAGTTGGTAGTGACCCTGCCTACGAAGCTGGAGGTTCCGGGTTCGAATTCGAATTCCGGCGAGGGCATTATTTGTGTATTTATTTATCAAAAATATTTGTTCCTTGGTCATGGCTGTCTATGTATATAAGTATCTATACGAGTATGTATCTATCTATTATATATATCGTCGCCTGGTACCCACAACACAAGCCTTCATTGAGCTTACCGTGGGACTAGGTTGATTGGTCTAATATTTATTAGTATTTATTTATTATTTATTAATAATCGTATACCCCTGTATACGATTATTAATAAATAATAAATAAATATCTAGTTACGAGGAGGGCCTCGTATTTTCTCTGGATTTTTGAAGACTACAGGTTTTAAACTAAACTGGTTTTGCAGGTTTTCATATGGAAAATGTAAATGTCACTGCATTGGGTAATAATAAGAAATAAAATCAAACTACCTATTGGGTATGTAGGTCACATAAATAATAAACGTGAAGTGGATAATATTTTATACCCTAACAGTACCATAAACACAAAGGTAGAATCCAAAATAATTGTACCTTCACAGTTAAGAGCTTTTGTAAACACAAAACTTAATGTGAGCCACCTGACTCGATATAATAAGTAACTTTGACATGTTTTGATAGTTAATTATTTAGGTAACTGAATTAATTAAATGTAGATGTAACTACATTGCATTGCATTATAGGGAAACCGATGTAAATAGGTTTCTTGGGTTCTATAATAATAGTAATTTTAATTGTTTGCCGTTTTGCCGTGTGGTGACGGCAGTAAGAATACATTTGTCACCACCCCAACTCCTCCTTCGGGTGTCGTAAGAGTCGACTAAGGGATTGAAGTGTCACTGACCATTCTACAAGATTGATGATGGGAGCAGCGTCATCATAGTGGACACATTACTGCGATCGCCAATCCGCTTGCCCAGCGTGGCGATTAAGGGCATTTACTTCCTAATGCGTCTATAAGCAAAGTTAATAGGAGAAGCCTACGTCCAGCAGTGGACTATTATAGGCTGTTGATGATGATGATGATAATTATTTATGAAAAGTATAATCTACTGAAACTTATAACAGAAAGAATAGAGGGAAAACGGGGAAGGGGAAGAAGGAGGTTGACCTAGCTTGATATTATAAAAAACTGGACCAACATCAAAGACGCGATCACGCTGACAAGGCGGGCCAAGAACGAGAAGATTTTGCAATGGTGGCCACCGACGCCCGATAGGACAATGCCAACAGAAGAAGATATGAATAGACAGATAAGCATCCTGTATATTGGTTAGGTGCTGACTATTTACAGTTACTGACTGAGTGCCAAAACTGGATAGACCTTGCATCGCCACACTTAACCCATTATCGTATTTCAACTCCAAACTAATTTAAATGGCGCAAACTCTAACCATTTTACACGGGAATGATAAAAACAACCATGCATCAAAAGACATATTTGTCTTGTTCTTTTTTGGAGAAATCTGGAGCAAACTGGGTTAAATTCAAAAATAAAAACGAATTCGGAGCCGTGAAATAGCTCGTTAAAGGAAATTAATTGTTTACTGCTGATATATTTATTATCACGCCACTGAAAACATACGGGAATCGAACGTAGCTATTCCTGAAAACTCGGGTTTTATAGTTATAGCTTTATTTTAGGGTTTCTTTGATCGTGTGTGGTCTAAATTTACTTTTTGGGGTTTTATGCGATTTTACACTTAACTTCTCGAACTGTTGCTATAAATTTACCATACTGGATCATAACTTAACGCTGAACTAGTTAATATGTATTAATCTTGCGTATGCGCAATTCATTTCATCATCATCATCAGCTTATGATAGTCCACTACTGGACGTAGGCCTCTCCTATTAACTATGCGTACCTATAGATGCATTAGGAGATAAATGCCCATAATCGCCACGCTGGGCAAGCGGATTGGCGATCGCAGTTATGTGTCCACTATGATGATGCTGCTGCCCATCATCAATCTTTTATCAAATAATTGTCAGTGACACTTCAATCCCTTAGTCGACTCTTACGACACCCGCAGGAGGAGTTGGGGTGGTGACAAAGGTATTCTTACTGCCGTCACCACACGGCCACAATCTTATAAACTCATTTACTACCTATATTCTGAACTAAAACGTGAAAGAATTCTTGGAAACACAACAGAAATTGATTGCCTAAAACATAGTAATATATGGACTGTACGTATAGCAATAAACAGTAGTTTAGACCAAATCGTAGGTATTTCGAAAATTCAATACCTACACAATAACTTGTTGCCACACTTATGTGTATAAAAATATCAACAAATACGTATAATAGTAACAATTCATATAATATAAACAAGGTGGCGAGAAAATAAGTGTATTCCCGTTGCCTGTAGTAAGACGTAAGACGTTTTTGAAGTTTCATACGGATCGATTTTGTAACACATACCTACCTATATATGTTCCAGGTACTACTACGAACCTTGAACTAATAAAAAAAAATCTGCTCCACTAAACAGTAGAAAAATATAATTATACGAACTTTATCTGTTAACAAGGGGAACCCCCTTTAGGAGTTTAGGTCGAGAGAAAGGGACAAGGCTATACGAGTCGTATATCACTGTCGCTTTACTTGAACCTAAACTGAATCGCTTTAGTACGTAATGGTAACCCCCCAGTTCATTATCTATCAATTGTTTACCCCTCCAACCCCCTTAGGAAAGTGCTGTCATAGTTACATACAAAACCTACATATTGTAAACAGTAAGGGCACCTATAGGTACGAGAAGAAAAACTATTTTCAAGATAAATGTAAATTCTCGCTTTATTTATACAAAAAATATTTGGGGTATCCGTTCCTCTTATACCAACCTACAACCAGTCCTCTAGACGGAGTTGAAATCCATTGTTTCTCTTAAAAATCGTATTTACATAACAAAGCTTCTCGAGAATTGTCCAATACAAGTTTTAGCATTTATAACGAACCTTGGGAATCAATCAGAAGTAAATGAACCGTCTCCAAAATGCGGTATTATTCTTGAATATTTATTTAGTGGTTTTGAATTACTTTTGTTTATTTCCTGATACGTAAAAATAATCACGAATTCATATCAATCTATTCATAATAATAATCGCATTTTGTAGGGAACATTGCAAATCTCAATTATTCCCACAAAGTAAGTAGATGCAACTTCCGATACAATACATTTTTAAGTAATTAACATGTTCTTTAGTTACTGCATATGATGAACTATATTGACATATTGTTTAAGTGTTTTTTTTTGTGTAATATAACATAACTATAAAATAAAAGAAATCATTTTGTTTGTAGGCCTAGTGATAACCCTAGCCTAGAAGTAAATAATCAAAATCAAGTACGGGTAGTTCGAAAAACCCGCGCAGCTCGAAGGTGTTGATACATTCTCTCGCCAGTCTGCCTGCGACCATGGGTGTAACGTCATGCCCGAAACGTCAGGATATAATCAAACGTAAGTTTACGCGATTAAGACCCGTTTGTCTTTAAAATATGAGTGATAATCGTGAAAGTTTAAATCAATATAATAATTTATGACACTATTATCATATCATAAGAATAGTACATTACTATAGAGGCCGGGACGAAAGGGGTTGCCGGCCGAAGACGTGTATAAGAATAGGTCTGAGGCAAGCAACCCCATATTTCCAACCGAGGTATGTATAGTGCTTTTCTCATACATGCAATGAAATAAACAACAAAAACATCAAAGTTTTTTTTCTATGCTTTGTGGCAGAATTTCATGATGCCTGAGCCACAAATTTATGTGGAATGGAGTTAAAAAAGAGCACTTTGTATTAACGATCTCTTTTCCTAGTCGCACCTCAAACGTCATACTTCGCAGCCTATTAATAAGGAACATGACAACAATATTTCATTGTATGTTTAAGAAAAACACATTATCACTAATCACATCATTGGCGCCCTGCTGGTAGACAATAACAGTTTTAAAATATGCATCCAGAGCCAACTGAAAATTTAATAAACACTGGATAATTTAATTTCCAGTATACCACTCATGCATGGAGGATGGCCAATAAAGCCGATTTTATGGCCTTTTTATTATGATGCATAAACGTGAATCACTTATAATGGGGTTTGCGCCGTATGAGAAAAATTATTTCGTCGCCTTCATTTTACAAACATTATGTCACATATTGGGTAGAAAATACATGAATAATAGCAAAAAACTACTGAGGTACTATGAATCCAAATAATACAACAATTTATATCAGGAACATCATCTTTCTCTCTTTGACATTCCAGTATTCTATGATATTGTCCTTGTTATACTCTAAGGGATTGAAGTGTCACTGATATGACCATTTTACAAGATTGATGATGGGCAGCAGCGTCATCATAGTGGACACATTACTGCGATCGCCAATCCGCTTGCCCAGCGTGGCGATTATGGGCATTTACCTCCTAATGCGTCTATACGCATAGTTAATAGGAGAGGCCTACGTCCAGCAATGGACTAACATAGGCTGATGAAGATGATGATGATGATACTTTGTTTTATAACGTAATATAAGTAACAGAAGTAACATCCAATGCGAGAGCACCACACAAGAAACTGATTTATGACTTTATTGTTATTATACCACTCCAACTCTTCCTGCGGGTGTCGTAGGAGTCGACTAAGGGATTAAAGTGTCACTAACCATTTTTTGATAAAAGATTGATAACGGACAGCAGCGTCATCATAGGGACACATTACTGCGATCGCCAATCCGCTTGCCCAGCGTGGCGATTATGGGCATTTACCTCCTTGCGTCTATACGCATAGTTAATAGGAGAGGCCTACGTCCAGCAGTGGACGTGGAGTGGGGTGGAGCAGTGGATGGTGATGATAATTTTGCAAGCTAACCCCCTTATTCATAAACATCTGTTAACTTAGTTAAGCCGCTAAGTATTGTTTGTCCCTTTCGCTCATACAGACATAATGCTAAGATCGTAAGGAACAAACAATACTTAGCGGCTTGCTTAGTCGAGACACGTGTATGGATAAGGAGGTAATGTTTTACTATTGCGTTCATTGGCTCATATACATATACACACATATCACATATTCGACTTATCTCAGCCAAATGCTAGACATAGGTCTATCCAATAATTGCCACGCTGGGCAATAAGCGGATTGGCGATCACAATCGTGTGTCCAATGTGACACTGCTCCTCATCATTGATATTCAATAAATGAATGATCAGCGACACTTCAATCCCTTAGGCGACTCTTACGACAGCCACTAGAGGAGTTAGGATGGTTACACATGTATTTTTGCCCCCGTATTCATGAACGTCTGCTAACTTAACAATTCGCTAATAATTGTTTGTCCTTTTCGGTATTATCAGTATGTCCATAAGAGCGAAAGCGATGACAAAATACTCAACGGCTTGTTAAGTTCATATTCATATTTATTTATTCATGCTATCATAACTTCGTATAAAATACATGTCAGATATATTATAATACCCTGTAAGGGCACAGCAAATAACCTTAGAAATAGTCTTAACTACTACCTTAACCTAAGTACAATATTTACAGAATTAATTTTCGTGTTGGATGAATACCAGCCGATAGGTGGCTTCTGCAGTGTTATTCTCTAAGGAAACCGCCTTGCTGTCAGCGTTGTGTCAGCGCTGCGGCAGCATCGAGCTTGAAAATGGTATTCACTAATGTACTTTAAACGACACTAGTGCTCGGCGACGAATGTGGCGTGAGCTGGAACTACACTGCGTCGAGAGTTTGACGTGTAATGTACGAAATTCGTATTCTCTAACGAAAAACAGCGACGAACTCGCCCACAACCTCGCTGACAGCCCCGATTCCTAATGTAAAATCAAAAAGCTAAGATTTTATAGTCGAGACGCATGAATAAAATGGCTGCTAGTTTTTTTTTTTTTTTTTTATACCACGTCGGTGGCAAACAAGCATACGGCCCGCCTGATGGAAAGCAGTCACCGTAGCCTATGGGCGTTTGCAACCCCAGGGGTGTCACATGCGCGTTGCCGACCCAATAAGAACTTGTACACTCCTCTTTTGAAGAACCCCATACTGTAGTCCAACGGGAAAACCTCGGCAGGGAGCTCATTCCACAGACGGACCGTCCGCGGGAGGAAGTTCCTCTGAAACCGCACGGTGCGCGACCATTTAGGTTGCAAGGTGTGAGGATGAGCGCCCAGTCGGTGGCGAGCGGTGCGATGATGAAAAGATTGAGCATAATGTGTTTTTTATTAGGAAAACCTAAAATAATCGACGATTTAGAGATGCTTAAACAGCGTAGAGCTGTCATCGGCTGTCACCGCCTACAGTTCGACGTCGAGCTGTTCTACGTTAGTGAATACCGTTTTCCGCAGCGCTGCCCTCGACGTCGAATTGAAGGCTATCTCGACGTCGGGCTCGTTGATGAACGCAGCGTCGAATTATGTGTGAATAAGAGAATAGCATAGCTGGTTCTTAAGAATTAGAAAGAAAAAACATTTATATGTTTTATAAGACGCCCGTTTTCGCGAACGCAGTATGGCCCTTGTAGTCTCATTTATGTACTCACATATCGAAGTCGTGGTAAAATACGTTTTGTGATACACGTAGCGCCTCTTTATTCAACAGGCGTCACAGTAATATGTCGATTATGTCGCTGACGTAATTGAAGCTTCACGCGCCTCGTGCATACTTAATCGGATGTGCAGTATCCGATTAGCTGTGCCGAGAGAATTGCAATAAAGGTGTTAGGTACTATGCAGATAATGAATACATATGTGTTCTTGTGTGTATTATGTGTTGGGGCGGGAAGGTTCTCGAGTGGCGGCCACGTACCGGAAGGCGCAGCGTGGGTAAGCCCCCCACAAGGTGGACTGGTGACCTGGTGATGGTCGCGGGAGTCCGCTGGATGCGGGTGGCACAGGACCGGTCATTGTGGCAATCTTTGGGGGTGGCCTATGTTCAGCAGTGGATGATGATGGATGATGATGATAATGATGTGTTCTTTAAGTAGATATGTGAAATAAATTCTACAATAGTCAAATCAGGGGGATACCATCACGTATTAATGCGGTTCAGTTTAGAGAAAGGGACAAAGCTATACGAGTCGTCTTTCACTGTCCCTTATCCTGAACCTAAACGGAATCGCACTATACGTCATGGTAATCCCCCAAGTAGCTTATGATGTTATGATCAAGGAGCGGAATTCTTCATAGCAAAAACTAAACAGTCAGAGGGATTGACCGAGGTGTTTTATCGACTATCGATAAATAATTGACTTTTATTTATCGTAATAAGGCTTTTATGCATACATATTATACAGTGGCGGCAGATTATTAGGGATATAATTATTTTGTTCCATGCCATTGTAATTTAAATTATTTTAATAAGGGATAAAGTATGAAAAGTTAATCAAAAATAGAATACCTACACATTTTTTTATATGGTTTAGAGTTTGTTAAACAATTATTATACAACGTTTTATTCAAAACATAATTGGTGGACAGAAAAAAATCCCACATTAGTAATTATGTCCCTAATTAATTATCTGGTCGCCACTGCACGCGTATATATATATTTAAAAGCCTAAATACATTATTTTAACAATGTTTCACTGAGTATAATTTTGTTTACTATTGAGTCGATAAAACACTTCGTTCAATACCTCTGACAGTTTGATTTTTGCTATGAAGGATTCCGCTCCTTGGTTATGATGGTCACGAGTTTCCTGTTTAACGTGCTACTCGTCACTTTCGCACTTGCATACCTACTTGTTAGAGCCTGGCAACGACAAACGATTACACGCGGTACCATCATAAGCCACCAGGGTGCTTAGACAAGTTGCCAATCGCTAGCGCTTAGTTGTCAATCGTAAACGAAAGGCAGCTAACTGTCTTTGTCGCACTGATATGAAAGAGTGACAGAGAGGGAAAACTCGGATACGCTACCACAGAATATATAAAGTACAGAAGCTTCACTGCTTTGATGTGACAAATGCCGGCTTTTTATGTGCCTACATAATTATTATTACCAAACAAAACGGCGCGCAAGGCGACGCGAGCAGCTGAAATGGGCCGTATTGCGTCGCGGAAAGGTCGTTATTATCAGCATTATATGCCGCACGCGGTCGAAAACAGGGTTGTCAATTATTGAAAACTAATAAAATAACGAACGGCGCTATGAGGCGTCTGACAAATACATTACTGCAATGATATCTACGGCGTTAATACGTATAGCATTCGTCTTGATAGCTAATTCAAAAATTTAGTTCGTGCGTGATTATAGAATTTACCTACGCATTTTATACACGTGATTCAAAAATATTTTTTCATCACACCTGTTCCGTAAGTGCGCCAATACGCTGCGGTGATGCGGGCCGTAGTTGCGTCATTACGTCATAGTAGGTCGTCGTACTCTAAGCACAGGTCTGGCTGCGCAACACATATCCAACTGGCACGTGTCGGAAGAGTTATCCTGCTCCGACCACAGATGGATACGGTACGACCTAACTGCTGACACGCACACAACAACGCCGAGAAGAAACCCAAGACGCACGGATATACCAGCGTATAGGGAACTTGTCGAAGGTAAACTTAAAAATACACAAACTTACAGACCTAACAATACAAGGGAGTTGGAGAAACAGGTAAACTCACTTACTACAAACATAACTGACAGTTTTGAAAACACATGTCCACTATCAACACCACCGGCTAGGAAAAACAACAACGGCTGGTGGGGACCAGAGTTGGAACGATTGAGAACAAAAATGAGACGACTCTTGAACAGAGCAATGAACACAAGTTCTGACGTTGATTGGGACGCTTACAAGACGGCCAAATCAGACTTCAAAAAAAGACTAAGATACAGAAAATCCCTCTCATGGCGAAAATTCTGTGACAACATATCCACGGCAACGCATGCAAACAGAACAAGGAAGATCCTCGCAGATCAACCGAAACAGCTACTAGGCACCCTGCGGAGACTAGACAACACCACTACCACCACTCCAGCAGAAACGGAAAGGCTAATGGTGGAAACACACTTCCCGGGATGTAGAGTAGTAAACAAACAAGACCAAGACGAACAAACAACGGAATACTACCCGACTGAGACTGAGTGGGAGACAGCGGAACGCATAACAGAACTAAACAAAACAATATGGGCTGTGAATAGTTTTGAAAGCTATAAGTCACCAGGCACAGACGGAATCTTCCCAGCACTACTAAAATGGGGAGGCCTAAAACTAATGGAACAGGTATCAAATATACTCTGCAGTTGCATAGCATTTAGATACATACCACACAAATGGAGGGAAGTAAAAGTAATCTTCCTACCAAAACCCGGCAAGACTGACTATTCGGACCCCAAGTCATTCCGGCCAATAAGCCTCACATCCTTCTTACTAAAAACTCTAGAAAGATTGTGCGACAGAGAACTGAAGGATACGGCTCTTAAGAACATAACTATACATCCAAACCAACACGCCTACAGTCAAGGCAAATCAACAGACTCAGCCCTTCATGCTGCAGTGAGCAATATAGAAAACGCACTGGAGAGGAAAAACTCCTGCCTCGGCACCTTTATCGATATAGAAGGGGCCTTTGACAAAACCAACTTTAGCAGCATTCAGTTAGCGCTACAAAGACACGGAACAGACCACCTTATAACAGAATGGATCATGAACATGCTCAAACAGAGAGTAGTAATACTATCTGACAACAGAGAACACCAGGCACTCGTTATGAGAGGATGCCCCCAGGGAGGAGTACTATCACCACTACTCTGGAACCTGGTAGTGAACGATCTAGTAATGGAACTAAACAACAAACATTTTATGACTATAGCATACGCCGATGACCTGGTGATATTAGTCAGCGGCTTGATAATAAGCACACTATGTGACCTAACACAATCCGCACTAAGGATAGTGGAGAAATGGTGCATGGAGAATGACCTATCGGTAAACCCAAAAAAGACAGATGCAATGCTCTTCACACACAGAAGAAAGTTGGGTAGCTACGAAATGCCAACTCTCTTCGGAACGAAACTAACGCTTTCAAAGGAAGTTAAATACCTAGGAATAACCCTAGATGACAAACTCAACTGGGGAAAACACTTGGACAATAAACTGAACAGAGCTACAGTAACCTTTTGGCAATGCCGAAGGATGGTGGGCAAGAGATGGGGCCTAGCACCCCACATAATACTGTGGCTGTACAAAATGGTCATAATGCCGATGATCAGCTATGGCTCGGTTGTGTGGTGGCCTCGCACACAGCAAACCACTACAATAAATAAACTAAGATACAAAGACTAGCATGTGTGGCAACCACAGGCTGCATGAGAACCACTCCGACTGCAGCACTGGAAATAATGCTAGGATTGCTACCGCTACATATGCACATACAGAAAGAAGCGGCCGCCACAGCGCTTCGGCTTAAAAACCAAAATTTGTGGTCAAACCTCAGCTCGGCACACAAAAAGATCTATGACAAGATGATCTCTAGCATGCCAATACTAGAAGCACCTATTGACAAAATACCAAAGACGATGATCTTCTGGAAAGATTATGCCATATCGCTAACAGAGGATCAGAAGGAAGGACTAAATCAAACACACCTTAGAATATTTACAGATGGCTCAAAAACAAATGAAGGTACCGGATGTGGTGTCTTCTCAGAAGACCTTAACATGCACATTTCGAAACCTCTAGGAGAACATAGCACAGTGTTCCAGACGGAATGTGTGGGAATAATAGAAGCCTGCAAGGCACTGAGGAGACGAAAAACCAAAAATGAAAATATACTAATACTGTCAGACAGTAAATCAGTGCTGCAAGCGCTACAAAGTAACAAATTCACCTCAGAACTTATATTAGAATGTCACAGCTGCCTCATGGAGGAAAGCAAGGAAGGGAACAAAGTGACTATACAATGGATAAAAGGACACAGTGGCTCAAGAGGGAATGATGCGGCGGATGAACTGGCGAGAAAAGGGTCAGAGACACCGACGTACGGACCGGAACCCATCATACCACTACCTTTATCATACATACGAAACCAACTGGGTCTATATCATCGACATCTCCACAATAAATGTTGGAACGACCTGGTCTCCTGCAGACAAACCAAAGAAGTACTACCTGAGTTAAACTGTAAACTCACGAAAACCCTACTACGAACACCCAGACACAAACTGAGGAAAATAGTAGGATTGATCACGGGACACAACACTTTAAACAAACACCTGCACAATATGGGCAAAACAGATAGCCCTATGTGCAGGGCCTGCATGGAAGAGGAGGAAACAACAAAACATATTCTTCTAGATTGTAAACAAGTAGAGGTATACAGGAGTAGGCACTTGGGGACTCCACAGACACTAAAGGAGGCATTTAGCAACCTGAAACATACACTGAGTTTCGTGGAGGAGCTTGGATGGTTGGAATAGGGCTACCTCGCTATCACGCAAAAAAGGCACAATGGTTGTCGAGTTGCGGAAAAAGCCCAGTATAACTAACTAACTAACTAACATAGTAGGTCGTTAAGGATTTTCATACAACATTACGTCGCACTAGCGGGGTCCGGCGCACGCCGCGCGCCGCGCCGAGATTTCTTTTATGAAAATGATGAAATTAAGTCATCCCTGATTTAGACCATTTTAGAGTAGTTTTGTGAAAATATATTGTTTTATTTACTTTTTTGCATCACAGGATTCACAGGTGTGATGAAAAACATTGTGTGTACCACGGGCGGTACAAGAATTATGAACTCGTGTGAAGTAAAGCCCGCGCCTTCGGCTTGGGCTTTACTTTCACACTCGTTCGCAAATTCTTACTTACCGCCCTAAATACACAATGTACTAGTCTCAACTTGGGCGGCACCTTCTTTGTGCTTCGGCCGCGCGTGCCCGGGCGGTATTGTTTGAGGTGTGAGTGAGATAGCAACACGACTTTACTAACTTTAGGTGAATATCCATCCGAGTAATCCTGATAATAACACGAACATTGATAATAACACGATTATATGTGAGGTGTGCAGAAATTACTATATCTGCTTAATGCATTTAAAAATAAAGAATTACGTTAGGTACCTACGCATTCATTACAAAAGCAGCATAAATAAGTGGTGGGCATAAATGGTTTAATCACAATCGTAAAGCAGACGTAAATCCGCATTTTCTTTTATATGTATTTGATGTTATGGGAATAAAGTCAGACAACCAAATAATATGTTAGGACAAAAGGCGCGAAATTCAATAATAGTATGAAAGGACGAAGTTTTTTTACATTATTTAAATGTGCCGCTTTTTTACTGACAAATTTGTCCGAATATAAACCGTTTTGTCTGTAATTGACTCGAGTTTCTGAGAATTTAATTTACTACGAAAGTAGGTAATAAGTATATCGACACTGGAAATTTCAAATGTCGTAAGGGACATTTTGTCGTAAGTACACTTTGAATTACATAGAACTCAGAAAAAAATTCTCTATCGATCTGTGTAATTAACTTTTTGATATGGCTTCAAATAAAGAAGTTATGAAGTGAATTCATTTTGTCGTAACTTCATATTGCTTTAAAAAAAATGTTGTATGGGTCAAATTTTTAATTTGAAGGGATATCGTGTCCATTTTCAACGTAGTATATCCTTCTTATTCATAAATCCCTATGTGATTAGTTACTACAGCAAAAGAAGGTGCCTTTACGACATTCTATCTGATGAAATAAATACGAAACTGTGAATTCACCATGGCGTAAGGGACAAATATTTTAGGCTTTTGTGCGTTACAACACAATTTCGAAGATAGTATGGCTCTATTCTCTTAATAAACTGTGTCGTATGTACATATAAATCAAAATAATTTTAAAGTTTGATGTCGTAACTCACCTTTTAATTTTATAAAGTATACGTTACTACATTAAATACGGTACATGAATGAGAGTTACGCCTCAAAAAAGATAATATTAAAAATCTTGAAAGATTTTTTGTGTACGTTATAACATTTTGTTTAGTTTCTTATAGCACTTGCAACAGTGCCGGCGCGACTTGACCCAGGGCGTCTCAGGAAGAAGGGTGAGAGCAGAGCAGTATTTTTACTACCACATAGATACTGCATCGACGAGCATATACATCGCTCTAACGATTCCTCTCTGGACGGCCAACGGCCAATCAAGGCAAGCCGAGTCCTACGGTTCATCTTGGATTCTACTCTGACCGACGAAAACATGCCTGAGACGATGTCGCTATTGCCGAACAGCTCGCCCTAAGCTGCCCCAATCTTATTATTAACTCCCTGGGAATCATGGGCTTATTTATAATTAGCTGTCTTTTGCCAATTCGAGAAATTTACTCTGTAGTACACGTGAACCGTGAACCAGTCTCAGCAGACTATTGAAAAGTGTAATGAGCTATGATCATTGCATGTGTCAGAGATAGGGCTATAGTAATAAGGTCCGGACATCTGCCATATTATCATCTTTATTATTGTTGTTTTGGACTGATATCCGCCGCGCCGAGCAGTTATGATATTTTGTCGCAGCCCTGTTTATAAGTCATTACTGATTCTTGTCGAGGCCAGAACATTCCAAATTCTGACGGCTGCAATTTTGTGTACATCATAAGGTCTGCCTAGGTAAATACTTATTTTATGCATTTGTGGTCTGCAGAAACAGAGGAGGATGAGGTCTATAGTAGATTAATTGATAGTTTAAATCAATATGTTGCAACGTTGCAAAGTAGTTTGCTCTGATTTTTAGCAGAAGCTACATATTGCATCTTGTTTCTTACCCATGATTGTTATACATATGTTAATAGTTAGGATTCTCGATTCTTCACAGGCTTTGTTACTTTTGAGCTCAAGTAGCTCTTTATTGTTTTCTGTTATTGAACCCTTGGATAAGAGCTTACGAGTGAGAGTTACTTTGATGGACTTCAACTGTGCGATTGCTCTTATCTTATCTTATCATGTCTAGTTTGTTCAGCAGATAATATGGCTCCGGTTTGGTGATTCCATAGAAAGGCTCTGGGCTGACAATGCGTGTGTTGCCGTTCTTTCCGGTAAACTCATCTGCTGTTTCGTTTCCAACAATATTGGAATATCCTAATACCCATCTAAGTGTAACTTCATTAAAGTCAAGGGCGTTTAATTTATTCTTGCAGCACTGGACTAGTAAGAGCATCGCAGCTTGACTGTTTGAGTTGATGTAGATAATACATAATATTGGTTTTTAGGTTTCTGGCCAAACTGATTGCCACACGTAATGTAATGTAATATTTATGCGCGGAAATCATCATAATATTGACTTCTGTATAGAAAATGAAGACCATTTTGCTGATACTGACGCAAACTCTGACCTTAGGCCTCTCACCTACTTGTACCTGTGGTGCCATTTTCGACAATCATTCTGGTCGTTGGTCCATTTGTATCTTGAGGGTACTTCGACTGTCTGGTGAAGCCACATTCGATGTGCTTGTTTTATTCCCGAAAGCCCAGGCTTTCAAGTTGGTTTTTGCAGGCTGTTCAAACACTGAGAACACCCTGTCGTTGTGTGAAATTCATACTCAGTTATATTGAGGGTTGGAGTAGCTATTCTGTTAGAGAGCACTCTTCGGACCCATATAGTCGTGGTTTCATCCCTTTGATTTAATTTCATTAAGGATGGTTTCTGTGAGTTTAATATCGAAAGCACCTTCGATATCAAGGAATACACATCGACCAGTTTGCTTATTCTCTAGACTTTACCGCCGCTTTGGTAACCTGTATCGTGTGCTTAGCTTATTTTTATTTTGTTTCTTTCTTTTATTTTCTTACTGGTGCACTAAAGAATTACTTACTAACTTACATACTTTTATGGACCTTGTGACCAGCCCAATTGGGGTAGTTTTTGGTAAACATGTTGATTTAGACTTAGCGATCTTGCCACCAAGTAGTGAAAGAAATAGAGATGTTAGACTAATAGGTTTGAAGGACTTAGAACGAGTATTATCTAAATAAATAATAATAAATATCTTGGGACATCTTACACATGCTGCTTTTTGGTATAAAGCGTATCTTGACACTAGTCCATTTTCTCAGTATAAACCCCAATGCAATGCTTGCCCGAAATATTTTGCCAGGTGCGGAAGGAGGACGCCTTGATTTCGTTTTGATAATGTAGGAAACGCTTCATAATTTTCAGTCGATTTGAATGGCTTGCACTAACTCAGCGCTCCTTAACCATTATTTACAAATGTAGGTTATTGCATATTTACAAATGTTGGTTATGGGCTACAAATGTAGGTTTTCAGTCAGTGGTTCGTTCCCTAAGGATTCGATAGTTCCCTTGACCGCATGTCTTAATAGCACGAGTATCATCAAAAAGGGTCATAGATCTTTGCGGAGGCAGTTAGATTACTCATCCAGAATTTCTTTCTTAATATATGTTTTTGTTTCGGGCTCAGGTTGCTCTCAAAGTAATTTTTAGATATATGTTTTCTTCTTTTCACAACACTAAGCTGACTAAAATATATACATACCTAACATGTTTGGTTTTATTTCCTATAAATTGTAACGGGTTATCTAAAATATAATAAATTACACGTGAAATTGATTTCCGTCTATGAAAATAATACAATTGTAAGTACACAACTTTATATTTTCTTGCATTTTTACGCTACTTACTTCAATTAATCTGGAAACTAGAATGACTTTACAACAGAAAATAGTTGTAATGTAGCATGTTATTTGACAGTTACGACAAAGAGGTAGTGTTTTCGTTTTTGTCGTAACAGATTTTCATAAAAAAACTAGAAATTTTTGGGGGCGTAAGGGACATCTGTCTAGTAAATTTCTGGCGTAAGGGACACTATCTCCGAAACTATTGAGTTTACAAGTATATACCTAATTGTCTAATGAAGATAAAGCTTTTTCGTAGTTACGTATATAAGAAACATCTAATTCGGATGAATATTTAACAAGTTATGATTTTTTTAAATTTTGGTTTTTGTTTTTTGGCTCTCCTGAAAAGTGGACCTTTGTCCCTTACGACATTTGAAATTTCCAGTGTCGATATATTATGTTCCTTACTTTTTAGTATCTCTCTGACGCATCGGCTGTACAAAAAACGCGTCATGAAAATTAACATTATTATTATTGCAACATGCTGCTATGCTGTATATTTTCGGCATTTTCATTTAAGATGCACTTGTATAAAATAATCCTAATATTTGCAAGCGATATATTTCGTGATACGTGACGAGCCAGCGTTGTAAATTTAAACGTGCGTTCCTAGACTGCGCGCGCCAACCATTGAATAGACCACGGAGACGGGGCGCTCTGCATGTACTTGTAGCCGCGCGACGGAATCGCGGAGTGACACCCCCTTGACGCTACTAAGCGCTAGCGATTGGCAACTTGGCTAAACATCCTGGGCGTTACCATGACGTACTAATGTAATTTAGTTTAGGTCGAGAGAAAGGAACAAGGCTATACGAGTCGTATATCTCTGTCCCTTTCCCGGAACCTACGTAAAGTTTAGCCCTGGATAATATTATATTCGCTGTAAAAGTAGACTCTAGTCGTAATAGGCATAATACAAACATACGTAAGGTACAGTCGACTCCCAAAAACTTGACAGTGGATGAGTACGTATAGTAGTTAAGTGTATGACCTGTATTTCCAATGTAAAAACAAATAAGCATTCCAAAGGTGAATACTTTTTCTACAACGAAACAGAAATTAATAAATTTCCCAATAATACGGCTCAACTTATTTTATTTCTGTTTTTGTTTTAATAGTATCTAAAATACACAATCAATATTTTTAAGCATAATTGCTAAGACAAAAGAAATATACGAGCATTTGGACCGTGAGTTACATTCCACAACGCACGTTTTTATCTTGAAGAACAATAAAATGCATAGAAAATCGGATTCGTTGGTTAAAATCATTTGTCTTAAAAACGAATATTTCTTATTAACTAATTATCCGGTTTGATATGTATAGAAGCTGCGAACAAAACATCTACGGCAGATAAAAATGCGACATGGCAGTTTACGTCCAATATTTAAAACTCTAATGGGATTGAAAATGTTCATTCTACTTCCTACGAGTATTGACCTAGAATATGTTCACATGAAATTATGGTTTCGTTTTTGGGCATTTCTCCGAGATTTTCAACCGCCGTGCTTTCGGTGGCAACATTATTATACGTTTTCCCTGAGTGTCTCATTTTTTTGGATATCTTGGTAGTTGTCAAGTACGTCTACCAATATATCCAAAAAAAAGAGATACCCTCGGATAACGCGTAATAATGTTGCCACCGAAGTCACGGCGGTTTAAACGCTCGGAGAAATGCTCTTTTATCGTTATCGTTGTTGCCATGTTCAAACTCGCATGTAAGTAAGAAAGTGACGCAATGGCACGATAAAACCCCCAAGCCATCATATTATAACTATAAGCTTACAGTGTACGACACGATACAACTAAACATTGACAACACAGAAACGTCTACTTTATAAACACCGAGCTGGCGTTGCGTTCACGCTGTGCAAAATTTTCATTAATGCTACACAAACCCTGGTAGAACACCAACCTTCAAAAGTCTCTAATTAACACCTCGCAATCGTAAGCTCTCTCTCTATACCCTCATCACGCTGATTTTCAACTCAAACTTGACATTAAAAAAGCTCGAGCAAGTAGGCTCAATGAGAAACTACAGGTTGGTCTTTTATGTACTAAAGGCCAGAATTAACTGAACCTCACTTATATCTGTCTTCATCACCATTCATCATTTCAGCCATTTATCGCCCACTGAGCATTAGCTTCTCTTCTAGTACGCCACTCATCTCGGTCCTGAGCCAATCTAAGCCAGAAGTATAATAATCTGTCTAACACTGTAAATATGTTTTATCTAAATAGTACAGTCAAATCGTATATTAAACTCGCAAAACATGTAGTAAAGCTGCATTTTTGGTATGTTATTTAGACACCATAGGGCAATATAAAACCACATTTTGCAAGCAAAAAAAATTTGTGCTAGCTGCGTTATACGTGAAAAACTGTGAAATTAACTGTCTATTTTTAGTTTCTGTTTTTTATAAAAAAAGCCTTACGTTTTTTGACAATATGTATCAGGTAACGTTTAAAGATGAATGAATTTGTAACCAGATGAGATAACATGCATTACCATAGGTCTTATAGTTTCAGAGATTCGAGACTTCAAATAGTACCCTGTATTGTAAACTAGATAAAATGTTGAGTTTTGCTAACGTTTTTGGTTTAATATCGCCTTACTTAATTATGCTACGAAAAACATGAAATAATTACCTTATAGCGCAATTAATATTCTTTCATTTAAGGGTAAAATCAGGTCAGTAAACTTTGTAATTGAAACTAAAAACGCGTAATTCAAAAGGCAGTAGGCCCGCTATGTAAGTTTTTCATACAAATCGCAAGTCGTGTTGCAAAGCTGCAATTTTAGTATATTATATAGGCCCTATAAGGACGTACAAAAATGCTTATTACAAGAAAAACAAAACAGGAATTTCGGCATAGGACGAAAAAAACTGAAAAATATTGGATTTCTTTTACTTTTTGACGTTTAATTAAAAAACTATTATCTTTTTGATACTGATTGCTAGAAAACTTAGAAAGAATATTAAATTTGAAAGGATTTGAGCTACCTTGCATTACCCTAAATTATATAGATTTAGAAATACGACATTTCAAAATGTGCCCTTCATTAAGTTAAGAAAATAAATGCATGTTTGAAGCCTCGTATACCCCCAAACTATAAGACTTACAGTAATTGTTATCGGCTCAATTTGTTCCAAATTTAATGTAGTTATTATTTACAATTGCTTTTTTTTTCTTAGCGCGAACGTTTTGCCAATATTTAGTGAATAGCTTTAACGTAACCTAAAATTTGTTTATGTTTTGATAAAAGGGCACTTTACGAAATGTCGTATCTCAAAATATATATAACTTACGGTGATGCAACGTAGCTCAAATCCTTTCAAATTTAATGTTCTTTCTTAGTTTTATAGCAATCAGTATCAAAAAGATAATAGATTTTTAGTTAAACGTCAAAAACTAAAAAAAGTGCGATTTTTTTTCCGTTTTTTACGTCCTATGCCCAAATTTTTTTTTTGTTTTTCTTTTAATATGCATTTTCGTATATATCTATAAGGCCTTTATAAAATACCAAAATTGCAGCTTTGCAACTCGACTTGCGATTTGTATGAAAAACTTAGATAGCGGGCCTCCTGCCTTTGGAATTTCGGGTTTATACTTTCAACTGCAAAGTTCACTGACCTAATTTTACACTTAAATTAAAGAAAATTAAGTGCGCTATAAGGTCATTATTGCATGTTTTTCGTAGCATAATTAGGTGAGGCGATATTAAGTCGAAAACGTTAGCAAAACACAAAATTTTATCTAGTTTACAAAAAGAGGTACTTTTTAAAGTCTCGAATCTCTGAAACTATAAGACTTACGGTAATGCATGTTAGCTCAACTTGTTGGAAATTTATTAGTCTTTAAACGTTTACTTACATATGCTATCAAAAAACGTAAGGTTTCTTAAATAAAAATCAGAAACTAAAAAATGGCCGTAAATTTCGCAGTTTTTCACGTACTACCCAGGTAGCACAACTTTTTTTTGCTTGCAAAATATGGTTTTATACTGTCCTATGGTGTCTAAACAACATACCAAAAATGCAGCGATACTACTTGATTTGCGAGTTTAGGGTAAAATTATGTACGATTTGACCGTACTAAAAGGGGTTTGGGTATTTTTGTATGGACTAGTGGCGTCATTTTTTTTTTCAGCGGCCATCGTTTATGTTACTACTATTTTGTAGTGCTACCTTAGATTAGCTTATTTACAAAATAAGTTTTGCCGTAAGTAATATCGGAGCCAAGATATGGCCCTTCAAACAATGTTATTGGACCAGTGAATATACCTAACTAAGACAGGTTTAGGAGACAGCTTAGATGACTACAGCTTATTTAACTCGATAATACTACTAACGAAGATACAAGGATATTGCCCTTAAAGTATAATAGTTAATTTAACCGACTTAAAAAAAGAAGATCTTAAGTATGTGAAAATGCAACTGTATTTTCTTATGCGATTTCTATGCTGTCGGTTTAGTGAACATTAAAAATGTAGCAAAATTGTTTCAATAGACGGTTCACCCTCTGACTACACCATAAGGAAACACAGGTGTGATGCACACATGCAAAATGTTTTGACATATGTCGAGTAGGAAATATACCTAATTAGATTAGTTTTTAGATTGTAATTGTTACTAATGCTTTCTTATGTATACAACACAACATAATAATATATATGTGACATTATTTGGGATAAGGGGCCTTATTGTCGATGGCTCTTATGTCCGGTAACGTCGTATGTGTATACAAACATGGCTCATAACGCCGTAAGCGCCAATGACAATAACGTCCCTTTTCCCAGATAACGTCATTTGTAATTTTTAGTATTACGTTGAATACTTTTTTACACATTTTCTGGTACGTCGTAAACTTCATTCTCAATATTATCTTGGCGAATCACTCTCTCTAAAAACTGTGCCGGGGGATCAAGATGTTCTTGATAATCCATCCCCATCCCAAGAACCATATAATTGACATTACATGTGAGCAACAGCCTAAGGTTCTCTTCCCAACAACACATGGACAATGTCCTAATATTGCCTCTGTGCCTTGTAATCCACCATCTACAGCAACATAAACAAAATACTGTCTTCTGTTGGAGTACTGCGATTGTATTCTGCCTCTTAAAAACCACGGATCGATGCAATCGGGATTTTGGTCGCAGAAATCTTGCAAATTGGGTTTTTTGTATACCTCAATTACGTTCAGTGACAGGTCCAAGCGGTATTTGATTTGGTCGGATAATCAATTAACGTTATTAGGTACCTACCCGAAAACATACGATTCGCTTGTCTACATTTATTCATATACCTGAAAAAACACGCATAAAGTGTTAAAATATGAATACCTACCTACTTTTATTTGTTGTTTAAAATGCGATATAAAACCTTTGACATAATTACGTTCAATAGAACGTTCATCGACATCAGTCATAAAACCGTTAAAGAAAAAAGGAACTATCTCTAAATAATCATTGACCGAAAAAGAACATTATGTCCTTATGAGTTAACGTTAGGTTTTACGTGGCATACACATAGTAGTTTTACCTCATTCCGATGCATTTCAAAAATAAATACGAGTCTTTACTATAAAACTTTAAAGTATGATATCTCGGCTCCGATATAATTTAGCTATATGCACTCCATAATCAAATAAATTTATTTTAAATGGCTCTTTTCAAATTTACCACTTTCATGAGTGGCCGCCAAAATTTAAGAACGACGCCAACTTTACCCAAACCCCTTTGTTAAGAGCATGTTCATTGTTCAATAAAAAATCGTATCGTATAACCACGGGCACGCGCACTCTGATCCATATCTCTCTCTCACTCCAGCGCGAGCACGCCCGCTCTCCGTGTACCCGATAGCCATCTACGGCCGATATGCAGTTAATATAACACGATAAATAATGCAGGTGGAAAGCACTCAACTACCTCCACTTGTACAACTTCAATGCAACTTCCTATGCGATAACGTTAGAAATTGATTTGAGATAAATTATTGTTCGCCCCGGGTTGGAATAATTGAATGGGAATTAATAAATCTTGTTCGAGTTATTGTCAATGTATTGAATTGGTATATTTTGCATAGAAATAGGGTGTTGCGTGAAGGAGGAATCGCAAAGTGTAAGACTATTATGGACCCATTTATTCTAAGTAGTAGGTACAAGTAGTAAGTAGTATCACAGTACCGTACCAATAGGCCTCTTAAAAAGAATAAGGGTAGCAAAAGTTAACATTTTTGGAGTTAAACACTCCAGAATTTTGATTTAATGATCCCAACCCCCCTTAAATTTAAATCCGTGAGTACAATAAATATGAAAAAAAAAAGCTAACGCTAATACTTTCAATGAAAACTATTTTGAACATAATCGGCCCCGCCGTTTTTGGCCGACTATAGAACCCTACACTAAACTAAGCATGGCCCGGCATGCGGTGTTATTTTTTAAAGGTTCCCAAAAGGCAAGACGACCGATTGATTACATGGGTCCGTCGTCAACATAGTACAGTCCACGTCAAAGATATCGTTACGGCTTAGGTGCCAAAAATATATTTACACGACCTTAATTTCAAGGCAATAAAGTCGTATTTATTAATGATATCTTTGACACATCTATCCTGAGAGATGGTTATTTACCTAACAAGCAAAAACACAACGCTTCGTATTCTTACCTAATATCAAATGACTAATGCTTCTAGTCGAATGAGCATCTGAAACATCAAAATTGGTTCAGTGGTGTATCTAAAATGCTTGAGAAACACAAATAAAATATTAGAATAAAGACACAAGACCTTTAGAATGAAATTGACCCACTATACATCTGAAAAATCTATTTAACTCGTATGAATCTGTCAATTCTAAATTAAGCACTCAAAAGCATAACAGATTATAAATATTATGAGATATTTATATGAAATCATTTTCCTTGCAAGAGTCTTTCGTCTGCTTCCTCAGTATACTATTTTACTGAAATTGGTATCTCGTTGTACTTCTATTTACTAGTAATAAAAACCACAACTCTTACTCTCAAACAGATATTTTATAATTGATGCTGGCCATTAACATCAACATCCTTTATACACACAAAATCATGAAAATGCATGACGACGCACACTTGATTGGCTTTACAAAAGACTAACTTCTAAAACATACAACCTATATGTATCACTGATGAAGCGCGTACGAATGAAGTGGCCTCAAAGCAATTTGAACCTTCAAAGCTTGGATTTTGTACAACACTGATACATTATTTAACGCGAATGCTCCCTGAAGCCGGATCGACATTCAGGCAAGGTCCAGAATTACCATGAACAGGGGGCCAGTTCATTTAGAGAAGACACAGGTACTCGAGGATATAGATCTCGCTAGAAGCAACAAGGTAATAAAATCCTTGTTTCTGTACCCCGTATTTTAATGAAATTATAATTTCATCTGACGACGCTGAGTGGTCAAAATCCTGGGTCCGTGGGGCCTTGGCGCTTTAAATTACTTGAAAAATATTTCAAAGAGACTCATAGACACCACTGGAGACCAAAGAGTCGGCAGCTATCTCGCTCAATTTATAAGCCTCGTGATACCGAGGAGCAATGCATCGTTGAAACAATATAGCGAGGGCATTTTTAGATTTAGTTCAGTTATATTTATTATTTTTTTATTTAGTCTTATAGCATATTAAATATAAGTAATATGCATTAGTTATATATTTCAGCTCAGGATTTTCTCGAGACAATAGTCTGATATAAGAAACATCGGAGATATTTATTTATACCATTACTTACCAATTGTGGTGGTGAACGGCTTCTTGTAGTGCCTATTGGGACTCCTACAACACCAATATTATAACGGAAAGGAATTTTCAAAATAAATACATTTTGATACGTTAGAGCGTTTGAATTTAGCAAATCAAAATATCTGATATGATATAGAAACATGGAATGACATTATTTATTTTTAAATACTTAAATTCCCTTCTAGTAACACAGACATTTTAAATCCTTACATGTGGTTCCCCTCGAGTCGGGACATGTCCCAACGCAGTAATTACGAGTACACACCCTACTGGCGCAAATGGAAGCGACCACACGCCCGTATTGTAAATAAAGGGATCGGGGACTATGGTGGAATTTTGACCACCATAGTTTGTTGAGGATTTTTGTGGATTTCAGGAGAGGAAAAATGTAAAATTCTAAATTTTATTACAGCTTGAAATAGGCGAAAATTAGGAGCAAAGTCATCAAATTCTTCACTTTTTGTATGCAAGAGGAGTTTTATAATATAAAAGTAAAGCTTTTCCTTCTTGTTAAAATACTTAAGGGTCGGATAGATGTGAGAAATTTTTGAGATTCTGTCAAATTTCCCCATTTCGCACACACGCGCACTTCACGCACACTACCTCATTTTACCGAGCGGGGTCATTGACCCTTGGTGATTTTTTAAATGAAAGCGGCCGAGTTTGTAATTTATTACTACCTCTTTTGAATAATTACACTTGTCAAAGTACTAGATGGTAAAAAAGACAGAGAGGGATAGATTTTATAAGACTATCCTTGTCTTTTCGAGTCGTCTCAATGCAATGCAAAAGACAGATTTAATATATCGGGCTTGTAACCAATGCGTGTAATAGTACATTGTGCATCAAGGGAGGTAAGCACGGAATTACTAACGAGAGTGTTAGAAGCCCGACGCCATTAGGCGGAGGGCTTTTATGACTCGAGTTAGTATTCCGCTTACCGACCGTGATGCATAAAATGTTTTTCATCACACTTGCCAACCAAAAAATAAGTTTTAAGACATAATATTATTAAATTACGTACTGACATTTCTATTACTCCCTAGGGAATTTCACTTTTCTATTACTCCCGCTACGCGCGCAAGCAATGGCGCGCTTAGACAGCAAGTGTGATGAAAAATATTTTATAGGTATATAATAGTTCTCGCACTAGTGCGGCAAAAATCTGTACTGAAAATGGATTTTCAATACAGATCAATCAATTTGTTACAGTCACCATCAGATATATCTGAGCGACCACGGCACTCAAAAATATCTGAGCTTGCCAATAGAGGCCTGCTCAGATATTTATGAGTACCCTGGCCGCTCTGCCATATCAGATGGCGACTGTACAGCATCGTATTCTGATTAGGAAATAGTAAGAGAAAAAATCCGCGGAAGAACAAAATTGACTTGGTTCGAGAGTATGCCTGTTTGACCAACTGGTAAGGCAAGCCCACTTGTTGTCCACTATAATTTAAAAAAAAACCATTTTTTCTGATCGGAACACGATACTGTTGAATATAGGCCCTAAGTATTCACTACCACCAGCTTTTCGTAGACATTCAACTTTCCCACTGCTGTGTGCGTCAAACGCACAAGAGTCCACCAACGATTGCACATGCACAGTGCCAACGACGCACATTTGCGAGTCCATACTAATTTGACATTTACAGAATTCGCTTCGGTGTAATGTTTGGTGAAGTAGTTTCCGTGAAAAGCCAAATGAATGGAATTATGCATTACATCTGTATAATTATTATGTGACCTACCAGCAGTTATCAGGTTTTAGGGAGCTTATTTTACTAAATTAAATTGCGTTCATTATAAAAATAAAAATGCACATAGGTAAAACATTAAGAATTTTTTTATTTATTATACACAATTACAACTGTAAATTGAAGTATTAATTAACTGTAATTATTACAGTTAAAAGAAAAAAATAGATCCTAAAAAAAATATTACATTCACTAATTTAAATATTTGATGTCATAATATAGGTACATTAGGTACTAAATAAACAATATCGAAGTTTACCAACGCCAGAGGTGGGATTTGGAGCCTCGTCCTTGGTTTTGCGGCTGTTGCCTAAACCACTCGGCCACTCCAGTGGTTTAAGCATCAGCCACGAAAGCTGAGGACGTTGGGTTCAAATTCCACCTCTGGCGTTGGTAAGCTTCGATATTTTTTCAGTGGTATATGGGATATTTAACTTTATATAATATATAGGTACATCGTAGTGTTACTACCTACTTCAAAAAATAACATTTCGTTGAGATATTGCAGTCTGTTTTTTTTGGCGGCATCGGCCATGCAATATGCTGCTACTCTTTCTCACCACTCACAAACTGTGTTTTGAGTTGCCAAATATAATTTAGGAGTAAGGTCAGGCATTTTAAATTGAGAAGTAAGCACTACCTAATGAGAAAATCCTGATCCCATAGACATCATAGGGCTTGTGCATAAATCATGCGAGGTCCTATAGGGGGGGAGGGGGTCCAAGAAAACATCACGAAAGATCACGTTAGGGGAGGGGGGGTACAAGGAGACCTCTCCTGTATTTTTCTACATCGTCAAAAAGTAGCCGAAAAAACCTCACATGATTTATGCATGAGCCCATAGCTGAAACAGCTTTTATGGTTTACATCCATACTATCATCGCAGCGTTCATCAGAACTGACATTAAATTTCTCTTGCACATTTCACACCGAAAATTGAATTTTAGTCCATGATATTACGGACACGTATGTATGGGAAAAGTTCACATTCGGATACCAGCACCAAATATTAGTATGTTAATAAATATGTCATTCTGTATCCAAAACTGTCGGGAGACACCCTCTCAAAGGTCAAGGTCACCAGTAATGACATCCTCAAAATGGCTGCTGCCTAATTTCGAAAAGCGCTTATTTATTCCTCAACCGCCCAACGTACACCATTGTGTGTGGTATCAATTGAAAGGTTATTAAATATGCTCTAACTTTGTCTTTTTGTGTTATAGCGAACATCTAAAAATAAAAAAATATCGTTGAAAGAATAAAAATATTTTTTTACTCTTTTCGTACAATATACATTTCATCAGGAAACAAGCGGTATTAGAAAAAAATATTGAAGTACATAAATGTAGCCAAACTATTATCCTAAAATAAACAGTTTAAATCATCGAAATCAGTTGAAAATAAACAAAGTTATGTCATTTTCTATATTCCGCGGCAAACGCGGCAAACATACACCTGCCATCCGCCCGCCCGCCAGTTCGAAAATGTAAATTGCACCCAAACTATGCGATTGATTTATACTGATAAGATATGAACTAAAAGCCAATTAATTATACAAATACAAGTTATTTTAAAAATACTGTTGTTATTAAAATAAAATACATAATTTAAGAAAAAACCAAATGAAAAAACATAGTAACTTAGATCAAGGTAGAAAAAAGGTAACAAATTAATAATAATAACTTCTAACTATCAATGAAAGAATATTATGTATATATATATTTCAAGGTTTTATTCTGAACAGTAAATTCTGCAGTAAGTTCCTTCACATACACAAAGAAGAGTGCAATTAAAACGTTTTTTACGCATATGCTAACGTGGACAGGGCACAAGTTCTTTGCAACTTGCACTTGCATCAGGAATCGTTTTCCACAATGGAACTGGAATATAGACAAATACTTTCTCTTCTTTTTTCCAGTTCCAATCGCAGGGATCAATTTTCTTGTGGATAAGGCAAGGCACTTCGTCCATATCTTCGTTTGTTTGTAGAATAGTCAGTCCGCTTTAGATGTTGAGTCAGTTTCAGTGCATCTTTTGTTGGTGAGATGCTTTCAATACTCAATACTCAATCATTTATTGCTTCCACACAGTTTACAAGGTATTATGTGAACATAAAGTTTTTACCGCTATTCAGTTCCGCCTTGCTGTAATTAATTGTTATATCATTTGTAGTCTCTCTGGACATGTGGTGGACGGTCTTCCTCTTTCCCTCTTTCCAGTAGCCATGGACAGATAGTTTATCACGACATGACTGTCCGGTCGGCGAAGGACGTGACCTTACCATCTTAGCTTATTTTTACAATCTTGAAACTAACCCTTACATTACATTAGTGACGAACGCAGTCCTTGAGCGTGTCTCCGCCTGTCTATCATAGCATGCGATGTATGTGATAGAGTATTGAGTAAACTGAAAGAAATAGAAGCGGAGAGAGAGTGGAAAGAGGAAACCACTTCTAGGCAAGCTAAAATGACGTGAGGAGTACCCGATACTTTACGAAGTTGGAAAAAATTGACTTGAGGATGTTGATCAGAATTATTTCGAGAAACAACACCCTCAACAGGCATCTTAAGGTGATGGGAATAAGTAATTAAGCAGCCTGTCCACATTACGGGAGAGACGAAACTAGTCAGCATGTTCTGGTAGAATGCATTATGTACGCAGCGGCATTATGTGTTTGGCAGGGATAGGTTGCAGGAGAAAGAACTCATGGACGTGTCGACGTCCATGAGTTCTTCCCTGGGGTCGCCCAGAGATATTCTACGGTTCTGCAAAAATACAAGGAGGCTAGAAGAAAATAATGGAGTAACGCAGCCGTGACATTAACCTACAGCTCCAGCAACGGGAAAGGGATGAATGAGCATACCAGATACTCGACAGCCCGCTCGATTCCAGCCGAAACATAACATGCGATGAGAAGCAATCAGAGACATATCAGCAATGAACGGACCGCATAAGAAATTAATCAAACTTACAGGCAAAGTCTCTTCAAACAAGCTAACGATCTTATCATCATGTATCGAGAGCATGTAAATCCTTTCCAGGGCAAGCAACTCCAAATATCAAAGTTTCCGTCCCTCTAAAAAAACCCTCGCCCTCATGGATGGTGGTTATTTGTTTCAGCGGCGGCTGTGTGTAAAATAATATTCTGGCATAGGCTTGTTCGCGTGAAGACGAGAGCATAGTCACGGAGGAAGAAGTGAGGACTTTACTTACCTTTATATGCACAGATTACAGTTGTCATTCCAACGGAATATTCATTAACCTACTAATTATTAAAATTAGTAATTTGCTCGTTATTCTTACTACTGCTAACTATGAATTATTAGTTGAAACAATTCTGCTGTTACGAACTGATGTAAGATTTCCGTGCTCAGTATCGTGCTTTATATTGTTAGCTTGTGTGAACAAACTTTGCCTGTAGGTAAGTTTGATTATTTTTTTATGCGATCCGTCCATTGCTGAAATATTTGGGATTGCTTCTAATCGCATACTTTGTTGGCAGGAGGAGTCGCGCTCACGGCCAGAGTTCACAACAAGCATGTAAAAAGGAGTTTCAAGGTTGTAAAAATAAGCTAAGGTGGTAAGGTCACGTCCTTCGCCGACCGGACAGTCATGTCGTGATAAACTATCTGTCCATGGCTACTGGAAAGAGAAAGGCCGTCCACCACTTGGATGACGAATGTCCAGAGATACTACAAATGATTATAACAATGAATAATAGCAAGGCGGAATGTTCCTTAATTTACGATCTCACCAACTAAAGATGCACCCCATTCTACAAACAAACGAAGATATGGACGAAGTGCCTTGCTTTATCCACAAGAAAATTGATCCCTGCGATTGGAGCTGGAAAAAAGCAGAGAAAGTATTTGTCTATATTACAGTTCCATTGTGGAAAACGATTCCTGATGCAAGTGCAAGTTGTAAAGAACTTGTGCCCTGTCCACGTTGGCGTATGCGTAAAAAACGTTTTAAATTGCACTCTTCTTTGTGTATGTGAAGGAACTTGCTCCAGAATTTACTGTTCAGAATAAAACGTTAAATAAATACAAATATTCTTTTATTGATAGTTAGAAGTTATTTTTATTCATTTGTTACCTTTTTTCTACCTTGATCTAAGTTACTATGTTTTTTCATTTGTTTTTTTCTTAAATTATGTATTTTATTTTAATAACAACAGTATTTTTAAAATAACTTGTATTTGTATAATTAATTGGCTTTTAGTTCATATCTTATCAGTATAAATCAATCGCATAGTTTGGGTGCAATTTACATTTTCGAACTGGCGGGTGGGCGGATGGCAGGTGTATGGCGTTTGCCGCGGAATATAGAAAATGACATAACTTTGTTTATTTTCAACCGATTTCGATGATTTAAACTGTTTATTTTAGAATAATAGTTTGGCTACATTTATGCACTTCAATATTTTTTTCTAATACCGCTTGTTTCCTGATGAAATGTACATTGTACGAAAAGAGTAAAAAAATATTTTTATTCTTTCAACGATATTTTTTTATTTTTAGATGTTCGCTATAAGTAACACAAAAAGATAAAGTTAGAGCATATTTAATAACCTTTCAATTGATACCACACACAATGGTGTACGTTGGGCGGTTGAGGAACAAATAAGCGCTTTTTGAAATTAGGCACTAAGCATTTTGATGACGTCATTACTGGTGACCTTGACCTTTGAGAGAGTGTCTCCCGGCAGTTTTGGATACAGAATGACATATTTAACATCATACTAAAATTTGGTGCTGGTATCCGAATGTGAACTTTTTTCCGTAATATAATGGACTATTTCGAGTGCAGTCCTTTTCATTTTTGAGATTTAATTTTCATATAAGAAAAAATACATCCAAATTATGGGCCATGATCATTGATCTCAGCTAATTGATCCAGTAAATGTTGTACATTAATTATCCGTCGCCCTGTAATTGGACTATTTACATGACTAGTACCTTTCTCTATAATAAATTCATGCTCTTCCTCTGGCAACTCCTGGTTCCTATAATAAAAAAGTTAGATAAGTTATATTATTAGTCAGCCTTCTCCGTAGCCTAGGTACTTAGTAGTGAATGTGCTTACGATGCTGGAGGATCCGGGTTCAAATCCCAGCGAGGGCATTAAATATTTGAGTATTTATCATCAGTATTATCACAACTCGAACTTATTCGAAAAAGGGTTGATTATCTCTAATCCAAGCCGAATCCAGGAAATTTCATATAACATTAAAGACTCTAAATATGGCTAGGAATACAACATTAAAATATGTCGCAACTCGCGATGCTCGCAATCAGCCTGTACTCGTATGTACTGATCTATTATACAGGGCGTCCCACGGCGATGCCACATGGAGGGAAAGTACCTTAAATATCATAGATAGCATATTTTACTGAAAGACGATTCCTTTTATGTTTAAAACTGAATAAAACAGCATTAATTTTTTTTTAAAACAATTGTATGGAAAAAAAATATCGCGACGTCGGAGAAAAAATACCTTAATTATTGTAAAGGAACATCTTACTGAAAGAAGACATTATTTCGATTTACAAAAACAAGTTGAATTGCATTTTGAATTATTTCATGGTTAAACCGGGAATCGAACCCGCTTATGTATGATATCACATAGCTAAAATTCATTGGCCGTGTGGTGACGGCAGTAAGAATACATTTGTCACCACCCCAACTCCTCCTGCGGGTGTCGTAAGAGTCGACTAAGGGATTGAAGTGTCACTGACCATTATTTGATAAAAGATTGATGATGGGCAGCAGCGTCATCATAGTGGAAACATTACTGCGATCGCCAATCCGCTTGCCCAGCGTGGCGATTATAGGCATTTGCCTCCTAATGCGTCCACATGCGTAATTAAAAGGAGAGGCCTAAGTCCAGCAGTAGACTATCATAGGCTGATGATGATGATATGATGATAAAATTCATAAATCCTGAACTATTATAGATAGTCTTCTAGAAAGGTTCAAAATGGCGTTAAAATCCAAAAATCAAAAAAAATCACATACCGACTTTTGTAGCTGTGCCTACGTTATGTACATACGTATGCTTACAAATATTGCAACGATTAATTGAACCAGATTTTGGTGGGCCGATTGTAGTGAGAGGAGAAGTATGCTTACTTAACTTCGATAACAATACAATAGATGAACCTGACCTGATGAAGAATTGAAAGGGCCAATTGAGCTGAAGTTTAGTAGGCTAAAACTACTATAAGGTGTAATAGTGCGGGTTTGATGAGGAGTTGGAGGATGATCATAATATACTGTATGAGTATTACACCTTATTGTAGTTTTGTTCGGTTGATTCTTAGAAATCGATGACTAGCAGAAAGCTGTGTCCTTACACATTGTCTGAGGCGGTTTCATTTGCCAGAGGAATTCCGTTGCCTAGGTTTGCCTCATTTAATGGGGTAGACTCGTTGACTGTGTTTCATTAGTAGTATCGCTTACTCTAAAACAATAAATCGTCCATTAACTCTTATAATTCATTAAAAAAAATAATAGGGCGTTTTAAAGTCACCATAGCCAAAATGACAAGAACGGAAACCTTATAGATTCGTCATCGTCTGTCACAGACGATTTACTCTCAATCTGTAGGAGTACGAGATCTGGCTGTGGTCATAATAATTCCGCCAAAGACCAAATACATTTTTTTTAGTTCATCTTCCGTGTTTTTTTAACATACTATAAGAGTAGAGAAAAATCTAAGTAGAATTTTGTTGATCTTGAATAGAAACGTGAAAAGGATTTCCACTCTGTATGTGCGTATACAATAGATAAGTGCGAGAAAATTGTCATATTTGACAAAAAAATTTGATGCCAATCGATCCAGTTAATGTTCCAAGACCTGAGCAACGCAAGCTTTCAAGGGTAGTTCTATGCGATTATTCAGTCGCAACAACCAAGTCATTACCGAACCCAAATGGCCACTGAGATATGCTGCGGACAGACAGACGGACAGACGGAGAGAGCGAAACTATAAGAGTTCCTAGTTTACTACGAAACCCTAAGAAGTTAGAATAGTATGAAACCTCTTTTAAAGAGTAGCTTATTTATTTAAAAAGACGTCATCATATCAATAGCATTAGCAGCCCCTGAGGTAATAAAACACCAGACAATAGCATGTCGGGCCATACTTGGGTTCCGTAGTTTTTCGGATATCTCCGAAAAGATTGACCTTAGAATAATACTTTGGTTGAAGACCATTATTTTTTTTTCAAAAAACCTATTCAACGATAATCCACACTATTGGGTTACAGCAAATAAAAAAAACATTCACACTTCACCAGTCGAGGAAATACCCAAAAAAATGTTTTTAAAAATTTTTTCTACCACTACCATGGTATGACTAATATGTATATCTGTACCAAATTGCAGATTTCTAATATTAATGGCCACTGAGCTATGCTGCGGACAGACAGATGGACAGACGGACAGAGCGCAACTATAAGGGGTTCCAAGTATATTACGGAACCCTAAGAAGTTAGAATAGTATGAAACCTCTTTTAAAGAGTAGCTTATTTATTTCAAAAGACGTCTTCATATCAATAGCATTAGCCGTATAACACTCGCCAATAGCATTTCGGACCATGCTTGGGTTCCGTAGTTCTTCGGATATCTCCGAAAAGATTGACTTTAGAAAAATATTTTGGTTGAAGACCCTTATTACTTTTTCAAAGACCTATTCAACGATATTTCACACTATAGGATTACAGCAAATAAAAAAAATCATTCACACTTCACGAGTTGGGGAAGTACCCAAAAAAAATTTTTTTTTCTATTTTTTTCTACCACTTTGTCGGCATGATTAATATGTATATTGTATATCTGTACCAAATTGCAGATTTCTAATATTAATGGCCACTGGACTATGTTGCGGACAGACAGACGGACAGAGCGAAACTATAAGGTACAATAGTATGAAACCTCTTTTACAGAGTAGCTTACATAAATACTCTACATTAATCAGTTCCCTTAATTCCTTAACTTGACCTACCATCTAAACTGATCTTTGTCAAAAACTTGCATGACCGCCATCGCTCCATAACTAACATAACTTACGCAATCAATCAGAAATATCTGCCAAAAGTGAAACACGTGTCGTTAAGGAGTTCCGTTCTGGTCTTTATCGGCAGTTCCACATACATTACAACGCATAAATGAAAATGCTTGATTTGTAAATGATATTACACAATCCTAAGGTTTGACCAGTTCCCTCAGTTCCTAAGGAAATACCCCATCAGAACTGGTATTTTACAATAACTTATACGACCATCTTCATTGCTTAAAATGCATAACCAGTTACATACATACAAAACACCAAAGAGTTCCGGAGTTCCGTTCTAGCCTTCATCGGCAGTTCCACTTCCCTAAGTAAGGAAATATCACGTTTTGAAGTAAAATGGATGATTGGATGATAAATCACAAAACCGTTTTATCTTAAATAAACTTTCAACTTCTTTTTAACCCCTTGGGGGTCAATTTTGAAAACTGCCAAATATGCTTTTCTTGTTACGTATCAATTAACTTATAAAACGCCGAACACACTATTATTTTATAGTATCAAAGAGTCTATAAACAAAGTTTCAAGTCTGCAACCTGAAAAATATTCATACCTCATACAAACTTTCAACTTCTTTTTCACCCCTTAGTGAGCGAATTTAGAAAAACGCCAAATATGCCTTTCTTGTTTAGTCATCGAGTCTACACCGTGTTTTATTTTGTATTTCCGTTAAATTGAACGGGCTGCTTGGTACGTTACTAATTGGAAGTGATTCCCATTTGTTCCATAGAACAGTGACGTCATGGTACAAAGCAGTATATTTCTTCTCATTTTGTTCCACATAATTACATACTAGCTCATTATTCTGGTTTACTTGCAGTGCAGTACTACCTAGTACAATATAAAACTATTCTTTTTCACTTAGTTCCATTATGGAAAAAAATTTAATTACATTTCCCAGTTGTCCCATAAAACTACATGAGTGGTACCTAGTTGTGGTAGGTACAGGTACTAAGTTTTAGTCAATACTTTGCAAATAATACAGACGGACAGACAGACAGTGAAGTCTTAGTAGGGTACCTACTTTAGGGTCCTGTTTTTACAGTTTAGTTGAATAACGTGCGAATATGCCACGTAGTTTTGTATATACTTACTGGATTTAGGCATCAAATCGTCACACCAAAATCTTACCAAAGGCTTGCCAACGAAATGCATAAGAAAATCAAGATTAGTTTACTATGAACTGCCAGTACGGAAACCAAGATAAGAAATAGTTTGCATACACATATTAATCTCTAATTTGTAAAGGCACAGTCATTTTATTTGCTATTTAATTGTGTCAGCTCCATGGAACAATTTAAAATATCATGTTTGCCATTTTGTTCTCTAGAACAATCTTACAATACTGCCATATCAGTTTTTTTCATATTATTACAGGTTTGGAACAAATGATACTTGGTAATTCTATAACAATTAAAAATTAACATATAATTTAGTTGTATGACGTCATTGTTCTATGGAACAATCGGGAATCACTCTTAATTGGAACTACCTGTTATATCGTTCTTTGTGATTTTTTTTTCATTGACAATTCTCATTTTTTCACAGCCTCAAGGGACGGTAAGACCTTAGTATATCATTTAAATTTAAACTCGATACGTTCACGCATTCCAGAGGTAAATGGTCTTGACAGGATTTACTAATGTGTGGCCGAAAATTTTATGGCATATTATTACTTCCCAAACTATTGTTCCCATAGTTTCATTTGTCAGAATCATCACATGGCAAACTAACGTTACGCAGAAGTGTCTTTCGCATACTATCATGTTCCAACTCCAACCTAACCTAACCTAGTTTACAGAAAGAAATTCACCCAAATGAATGTTTGCAAATAATAATTTAGTAAATGTTGGTATGCCAAGTGAATCATTTGCAAAAAGTTGGTTGGCAAGTGATATTTGGCAAACTGAAATTCTACGAAAAGGCAGGATACCTCTTGACAGACAGACGGACAAGAAAGTAATCCTGTAAGAGTTTCGTTTTTTCATTGTGGTACGGAACCATAACAATCACCAAATTAAAAATTTAAAAAAACCGATTTCTCCAAGATCCCCGATTTGTTTTCATCATAGGTTTCCTCAAATCCTACTTTCTGGATGCAAATTCTTGTAAATTAATAAAAATTACCAAAAGCGCCATACCTATAAGACCCCAACTTCGGGCCAATGGAACCATCTCGGGGATATACACGTTCATCACAAAAATAAATTTTAGAATCGGTTCACAATTCTCTGAGATATCAGGTAACATACATACAACAAAAAAAACAGTCGAATTAAGAACCTCCTCCTTTTATTGAAGTCGGTCAAAAATGAATTCTATCCAAATTTTCTTAATTTATTTGTAGGTAACGGCTACCTACATCAATTGTTACGATAGTGCGTATATCGGTTTTAAATACCCTAGCGCATATATGTATGTATATTGTATACGTTTCGGCTTTGTCCAATGGCTAAGGACACACTGTATTAAATATGGTGACAAATGTATTCTTACTTCCGTCACCACACGGTATTTGAGTACACAAACTATGTATCAGTAAATACTACTTACTTACTCGTATACTACAAAAAAATGTAAATCTTACTTACGTTTCACGTAACCATCCATCCATATCGGGGTACATTATAGCCAACATTGCAGATACATCAGCAACTTTGCGAGGCGCGCGGAGGAATTTCGATATAACTATTACCTATTTATTCCTTGCCCACTTTTTACGTCCTGCTTAATATAGACTCTGAAACAATCAGTAATATGTCAAACGTTGATCTACCAAAAGAAACATCTGAGCAGATGAGAGAAATTGTCTCAGTCAGTCCTACGTTATAATTATTTTATTTGATACCCCAATGACGTCTCTGTTATTTTTTTTCGTCGCCTAGCAACCGAACGGCGGTCGTAATTGTACATGAATTGTACCTATAGGGCGGCCGGATTTGAAAATTTGCAAATAGGTGAATAGTTTTATATTATCGTATATAAATATAAGCGTTTTTACTAAACTTTCCAAAAATAATATTTACAAACACTACATTAAGCTCACTCCATTCCACGGATACATATTAATACCATACAAATATTTCTCCATTTGACAAACAAAACTAACTAAAATAACAAATACGTACTCGAAATAAAGCTCGTATCTCAGTTACGATCTGATTCAATACTGACATACGAGGTTGCTAAGAGGAGTGTGAGTTTTGGCTATTAGACGACGATTTACTTGTATGCTAGCAGATATACGATATGAAAGTGAAAAAATTGTATCCAGCTGTGGTCATAAATTTATGCATAGGTACCTAATATTCAAATCGTATCATCATCATCATCAGACTATGATAGTCCACTGCTGGACGTAGGCAACTATGCGTACCTATAAACGCATTAGGAGGTAAATGCCCATAATCGCCACACTGGGCAAGCGGATTGGCGATCGCAGTAATGTGTCCACTATGATGATGCTGCTGCCCACCATCAATATTTTATCAAATAGTGGTCAGTGACACTTCAATCCCTTAGTCGACTCTTACGACACCCGCAGGAGGAGTTGGGATGGTGACAAATGTATTGAAATCGTATAATAACAAGAATATAGAAAATACAAATAAATAACTAGGAATGTATTGCAATTTACAGGGAAACACGGCTAAATAACTAGTAGGTAGGTACCTTTTGTGCCATTTCTGTAGGCTTATGATGGTACCGTCTTTAATCTTTTGTCGTTATTGCCGTCAGGTTCTAACAAGTATGTAAGTGCGTAAGTGAGGCGTAGCACGATAAATAGATAAAACGGGACCATCATAAGCCCCCTGGAAAGAGAATATAAGTATAATATGTAAATCATTCTAGTTTCAAACGAAAAATCAATAAGTTACGTTTCCGAACTTATTTATGTGTAGCTCAGCTCGTGCCGAAGCTGCCGCAGGGAAGTATTGCGAGTGCAGACTTCTGGCTGAAGGGCGCCATACCTCGGCAGTTCTTTTTGTGTTAATGCGGTAGGATCATGGTGCAGCTACAGTTTGACAATGGAAAGCTGAGCTTAAAGTTTATGTACTTTGTAGTTCGCGAGGATTTGTTTCAATTTTGAGTGTACTGAGAAGATATGTACATACTTTCTTACAAAGTCTTAAGCCGCAGAAATCGCGGTGGCGGTGAGTAGAGATTTTATTCCACAAATCAACCATTCATTAAAGACTCGTATCACTTTTAATATACCTATTACTAAAATTATATTAACAAACATATTCTATCTTTCTTATTATTATCATAACTAAGTTGACGTCCTATCGTTTTGACTTCTAGCCGTCACACATGTGTTTTCAAATGATGTAATCTGTTGCCAGAGTATAGAAAATAAACTCCATTACACCAAATCGTATCCGTAAACTTCTTTCATTTTTAATCGTTTCTGCGAATGTAACTTATACGTGTTCGGTAGTATTGAGTTTTATTTAGAATCAGTTGTTATAGTTTTCTTGTATTCGGGGATAAAAATAACAAAAAACTTAAATAAATGAGGGAGTTCGAACGAATTTCTTCGTATTGATTTTCCCTACTTATTTGAAGACACTTTGAGTACTGGCATCCCTTGACGTATATGCAATGACATTAAATAATAAATGGACGCACAGAGCCAAACAAGAAAACCAAGAAAAGTGGCACTAAAAGTCATTTCTATCATGTTTCAGTTGAAGCTAATAACGCTCACTTACAATAAACTATAATAAAAAAAACTCAAAGAATAAAAAACTTTGTGAAGTGAGCAATAAGTGTCATATTTGCGAACAACACCGCAAAATAGTAGAAACTTTTTATGTTTAAGGAATAATGATGCTATACCGTAAGGTGACCAAATGTCAACTGTCAGAACTGAATAGCGGAGCAAAAGGACCGCAATATTTACTTCTGCAGCCCATTTTTTGGGGCCATTTTTTTGAGCTGTTTGGGGATCCACTTATATATTCTAAATCAATGCGTATATGTATATGATTTTATGTCATTTTGAATGTCAAAAAGAGCTGTCAACGGGAGCGATTTGGCGTGCGTCCGACCTCGAGGAGGCGCTCGCGCCATCTGAGTCAAAGGAGAATTTTGACTCGTGTCGCCATTTGTATGGAGAATATACGCAATTTTAAATTAAGGATTAAATTTCTTCGTTGTCTTTATGAGGAAAAATATGAATATGCCCTGATGCACTAATTCAGTTATCTGGCTTTTAAATTAACATGATAATTTTATGCCTGTTAAAGAAAAATATGCATTGCTTCGTGTTCGAAAAATATGCAATTTTTTGATTTTTCGGTACATTTAGAGCCGATTTCTAGGAAATCCATGTAAACATAAAATATAATATCAATTGGAGCCTCTGCATGGGTTCTTTCTGAATAAGTTCATGTAAGAAATATGTTTGTAGAGTAATATTTACTCAACAAATTCTTTGTTCGAAAATAGGTCTAAAACAACAAAATCGGGAATCCGACCCTTAATTTAAGAAGTTCTTTCCTACTCATAACTATTACGTCTATAAAAAAAAATCATATACCGTTTTTTCTCCTTATCTTCGTGAATCTTGTAGGTATCTGCAATAGCAAGCATAATTATTATTATGTCAGATTCTGAAATGAATATTATTAATATGAAATTGTACATAACATTTACCGTATAAAATTAAAAAATAAACAGAGGAACCTTATTTAATGCTGTCAGATCAAAAGAGCACCTGATTCTGAAAATAATTGACGTAAAGTGAATCGTAACTTACTTGGGAATGAAGAAAAATTTGAAAAAGGCATTTTACAATAATGTTTTATATCCAGATATGCAACTATTTAGGGCAATCATGTGAATGTTTGCAATAGAGCTGCTGAGCAATGCATATTGCATCAGTAGAGAGAGGCAGATATTCGGTCTAACAAGAGAGTATTAACACGTTAAATTTTAAGCGTTCTGAACCGAAGCCATTTGTAACTATGTTTCCAAGTATACCATACATACCTACCCGATACATTACATCGGCTAGCTTGCCCTTTAGCCTGGCTGTAACTAACGGCATATGTCGAGTGGTTAGGAATCCGTAATCAGTGCAAAATGTAGGTACACAATCGGATGCTACGCCGAAGCCATTGCAGACGAGTTACTGGATACTAATTTACTATGATATAATGTTTATTTAATATATATTTTTCTAAGTATATGGTATGTATTTATATTCTGTAATTATTTATGTTTTTCCTAAATGTATGTGTATTTGTTTATTATTTTTATTATTAGTTTACTATCTTGCTCATGCACTGCCCATGTTGTTAATGATTTCTGTTTCTTTTATCTCCTGCTACCCCAAGGTTGTCTGGAAGAGATCGTTTATAGCGATAAGACCGCCTGTTGCTACCTTTGTATTTAATTGTTCTGTATTTTGTTTTCTTTCTTTGTGGTGCAATAAAGCATATTTATTATTATTATTATTGTATGTCTTTGCCATATCTCGGGACCATGGGGTCCCGGGCCTTTGGGAGGCATGCGTGGGGCCGAAGCCAACAGCGCAGAGGCCCTTTAAGACAATTAATATAGAGCAAAGGATACACGTGGCGGATACCATCCCCGACCGCACAATATGATACGTCCGGAGATGGTCCCCGCCAGGTGCAAAGACTATTGCAGTGCAACACTGTGACTGCGATGGAAACTAAGGTCATGGGCTATGGTTGGTATATTGGATGGACTGGATACTGGGTTATGGGAGGAGACTAGCGGACACCTGCCGTGACAATCAGTCTCAAAATTGTAAAAAGGCAGGTGGTGACTCGCCAACTCATTTAGTGGGCCCTACAAACGGCCGCACGCACAGTGCGACAATAGCGCAACACTTCAGAGTGGCTTTAAGGTTGTCGAGAGGTGAGACTGCGGAAGCCAGATCCGTAATCCGTTCATGGGCCGCCGGCGTTATGACATTTTACACTTCCAACCTGGAGCATAGGTCCCGCTCTTGCGAATCCACTCTGGCCGGCTGGTCAAGGCAAGCACAGAGGCGAGGGCCATAGAAAAGAGCCCTCTGGAATAGGGGTCCGCGGTGTCGCCACTCACCGTCAGCTCGCCACAAGCTGCCCCCGCGGTTCTTTTTTATTTGTTTAAATTTAAAGGAAGCTTATTTAGGTCAAATATAATTAATTTATCTAAGAACTAGTCTTAAGTCTTATTGATATTAAAAAAATAGTTTAATGAACAAGTGTATTGCAATGTGTATAATATCCTAATATTACTTATTTTGACAAGTGCCGGGTCACCTGAGCTTATTTTTATGTAATTCTTAAGGTTCTCTCGCACTTATCATTTAATTTATTATGTATGATAGTTAATAATTTTTTTTTATTTAACTAAAACCTATCAGCAAACCCCGGATGACGGGAGCAAAAAAGCGTTTGTCACTAGTGCTTAGTTAAATATCGACTATTCTATCGACATACATATGAACGATATTTTAATTTGAAATTTATAGATTATGCTAATTATGTTTCCCTAGTAGTTAGTTCCACTTCTTTTCCAGATATCAAAAAATAATTAAGATTTTTAATACGAATTCACAAATTTTTTTAGTCAACACATTATGATATTTTTTGTGAATAATTTCGCCTTGAGGATGTAAAAGTAATCTTAACAAGTGCACTTTGAAATTCTGAATGACATTCAAGCTGCTTTTTAGGCTTTAATTTCGGTTTTGTAACTGTCCTATGGTACTAGGTATTATTGACATATTATTGTTTATCAATTTTAGATCGCAATGCCTCTGATTACGTACGGTTGCATAAATTACTGTTGATCAATACATTTCTAATTCATAAAATGTTGGTATGGATGTCGATAGAATAGTCGATATTTAACTAAGCACTAGTGACAAACGCATTTTTGCTCCCGTCATCCGGGGTTTGCCTATCAGGCAACTACTTGTATATTTATGTCCCAAGTAACCTGTGCAATTTAACGCATATCAAAACAAACAAGACGCCTGTATCATTGTAATAGCTTAATAAATCGAGTCTATTGGTTAGAATAATATTTAATATTTTCACCCTATTTCATCCTTTCATCAGACGAAAAATTATAAAAATAAACTGCATGGAAGTTCGCAATTGTAAATGTAGTTAATAATCGTCATATGAAAGTATAGCGTGCTGCTTATATACAAACATAATTATACAGATTATTGTAGTAAAATATAATATTTACTAAATTTTGATTATTCAAATATTTAGCATTTTATACATATCACTTTCATAAAAAAATATAATTATAAAAATGTATATATTTATCGCTTCGATTGAGGATCGGACAGTCTATTGCATTTATTTATTATATTAGTTAGTACTCAATTTGAAATTTAATTTCCATTTAGTTAGATTCAGTGCACCCACTTTGTCTTTTGTGTTTGGTCCTATGGTAGAGTGTCTTAAGGCATCAAGTCCGCCAATCGTATATTATACACAATAAAGTTTCAAATAAACAAATATGAATTTGTTATCGAGTCAAACCAAATCTTTTATCGTCAATTTTCCATTATACGCTATGTTTACTTCTCAAATATTGATGTTATTTCAGACGCCCGTCTAAACTGTACGATCCTGCGTTTAATATTTAAATAGGGCCCAGGATTATTTATTCACACTATAGGTAGTGCAAACAGCCTCCAGAGATAATAATGTATACCGCAGGCCGCAAACTAAACAAAATATGCCGTGGAGCAACGATAATTTCTGGGATTACATTAATTAACAAATCGAAAGTTATTTGGGTACTGGTTGGGAGATACAAATCTTTCAAGTTATTGAGTATTTTGGAGCTGTTTTTAAAAAAGGATTTAAATTTAATTTTAATTTTGTTTTCACAAGGTTTTACTGAAATATTAGCTTTTAGGGGACCAATTCTAATCAGTCAATAGTAACTGCATCTATAAAGCTGATGATTTTAAACAAAATGCCGGAAAAATAATTTATTTGTTTTTCTTTCCTAGCCTATATTAGTGTCCCACTGCTGGGCAAAGGCCTCTACCCTGGCTCTCAATGACTCCAGATTTTGGGCTTCCTCCGGCCAGTTGTCCAGGAACGAGTCCATATCATCCCGCCATCTCCGTCTGGGCCTGCCACGTCCTTATTTGTGTTACGAGTTCTATTATTTTTCTTCTTCATCAGCGTGTGTTCGCCCACCGTTGGGCATTCGCCTCTCCTTTTTTTCCATACAGAGCGGTTGTCTATTAACTAATTTCCATGTAATAATATTTTAGATGAATTTATAATTATATTGCCACTAAAGCACTCATCTGACGAGCTTTATCGGGCTTTCAGAAGCTTTAGTGCGGCTTATTTCTAGTACATGTTTGTATAATATGCATAATATTATAGAGCAAGGTCATAGAACTAGCACATTTTTAATATTATGTTGTCATCCTATTGTTTAATTTTTGAAATCTATATTTACTGTAAAATGGTAATATTTTGAAAATAAAGGGATTCCTTTCAATTGTTAGCTTCGATATTTCAATTTTATTCAGTACCTAGGCTATCACATAAAAATAACCAAAGGGACCTCGAAGGAAAATAAGCTTACTACCCTACCCACCCGATAGGAAGTGGTTACCGTAACCTACGGAAGCCTGTAACTCTATAAAAGTTACTTGCGCGCGTCTTCTTAATTCAACCATTTAACTTTGTGTTAGCTGGCTAACCCTAGATTATGAAAGTGGGGCTAAGTACGCTGAAAGAAGAGAAATGTTGATTTGGCACGTCCTAGCGAGAAATTCGTTGAATTAACAATACGATGGGTTGTTTTTTTAGTTCATAAAAATGTTGATGACTCAACGAAACTCAAGGGTAGGTGCTATAGTTATTAACTCATAATCTTTGTAGAAATATGGTAAAACTAACAAAAAATGCTTTCAGTATCTTATAAGGCTGTTGTAGTATTTTGTAAGGTAAACTTACTGTAAATGAGTCATAAAACAAAACTATCAAAACTCGCGTATATTCATTAAATTTAACTTCATCCCGACGTTTCGAACACTTTACTGGGTTAGTGGTCTGGACGTGTATTGCTCTCGTAATATACGCGATTTATCAGTTTTCATAGTTTTATTTCATGTGTTATCCTCGCGGTAACCGAAGAAAATATTATGTAAATAACTCCTTCGAAAAAGTTATATTTTTCGAGAGAGTCGCTCTTCATCTGAATAGATACTACTTCAATACAGTAGAGTGTAGTACCTTAGTAGAAGTAGCTAGTAGGTACGAGTATTCTATAAGGTAGGGAACGTTATAGAATACCACAGCCTAAGAACACCAAGCCCGTTGCATTGTATTGTGTTCCTGCTGATAAATTTTACCCATTGCTATAAATTTCCTTTCAAAACATTAGTAGGTAGTTAGTAGTTTTCGCATACTTTTTTATTTTACTTTATATTTTTGTTACTTTCTAAAGGTTTTTATTTTAAGAGTCCACGGGAAAAACATGTCCAGTGCCTAAAAAAGCAGGGCAAATTCACACCTTATTCTGTTAAAAGTTAGGTGGTTTTTCTTTCTGTAATTTGAATTGACTAGACATGTTCTTTCCGTGGACCCTTTATTTACTAACTCAATGTGTTTACAACTCATGCAACTTATCTAGAAATGGAAAGCCGATGCGACAAATTTCGGGCATAGCTGAATTGGGAATACGAAAGCCCCGAAGTTATTACGGGTTTAGTTTTTAATCTAGCACTTCCGTTTTAGTGCGCAATCCAGACCGGTTTTTTTTCGGTGAAGTTCGGGATTCGATGGTAAGTTGGTAGCGGAAAGGCGAAATTTAAAATAGGAATGCATTTTGTTGCATCCAGTGGATAACTGACGTTACCTACTTGTAAGTAAAAAACTGAAACAAATTCAATAAGTTTAATTTTCGGAACGGTTCAAGTGTTATTTCTAATAGGAATTCGTTATTATAAAATACACAAAATGACATTATTACAAACTTTGGGAAGTATTATATACATTTATACAACAAATGTAAATTTCTCACATACATAACAATTACCTTCATACACTTGTATTGTATATTAAATATTTATGTCGTATACAGGGTGTAATCGTTAAGTGTGGCCACACTTATAAGGCCATAATTCCGTAAATATAACAGATATCAATAAACTTCCAACTGATATCGAAAGTGCATTACCTAACGAATAAAATTGCATTAATAACTTTTTCTAAATAGTTGGAGTAATATCAAAAATACTAAGTTAAAACGCTCCCATACATTTAGTATGACGACTGGCCTTAAAAAACGTCGGGTGTCATAACAGATAAAACTGTTAGAGATTCGTTATTTGTACGAATACATTGTAATAAAATAATAATACTACCGTTTACGAAATAATTAATCTAACATTTATTCCTAAATAAAAAAATATTCGTATTAAACTACTCTTTGAATGAACGTTTACGTAGGTACTAAATGTATGGAAGAGTTTGAAGTTAATATTTGAGATATTTCTGATTTTATTTTAAAAAAGTTATTAGTGTAATTTTACTCGTTGGGTAACGTACTTTTGATATCAGCTAGAAGTTTTCTGGTATCTGCTATATTTACGGAATTATGGCCTGGCAACACTTAACGATTACACCCTATATTCAGCGTGTGTATTTGATACGGGCGAATATTTTAGTGGCAATTACTATCGGACCTAGGGAACCTGTTTCCATAAATGTCCTTAGGAAATTAAGGTATTTTATTTTTCAAACAAAATAATTGAGCACGCAATGTATTGCATCCACGGGTAGCCACATTACTTAAAGTAGACATAATTATCTAAACGTCACGAGTGTCAGCCAGTTGGCCGGCATATATTGCTGCTGGGTTGCACTTTAGAAAAATCATTGCACCTAATTAAAAACAAAATTTAACGAAATGATAATCTTATACGAATCGTAGGATCAGTTATAGCTGGATTAATTATACGCCCGTATCAAATACCCAAGCTGGTTGTAAATAATTACATACTTCCTGAGTTGTTACTAGTAAGTTAGTAACCTGATATCCATTATTTACAGTACAGCTCCTTTATAAAAATATATTTTAAAAATAAACTGCACATGCCAATTATTTGACATTTCAATTTAAATCGGTTTTTGGAATGGACAATATTGGACGTGGACAACGGGACATGTCACATAATTCACTTCATTACATAAATAGCTCTCAACGAGCTTATAAAAACAAGTGAAAAAAGCTTACAAAATTCAGAAAATTCCAGATATAGCCATAAAAAACATGAAGATACTACCTAAATGAATTCGCATAATTCATTAAGTAAAACAAAGTAGTAGTAATATTTTCTTCGGTTACCGCGAGGATTACACATGAAATAAAACTATGAAAACGGATGAACTCGCGTATATTAACTAATTTTAACTTCATTCCGACGTTTCGAACACTTTACAGGGTTCGTGGTCTGCGGATGGCAGTCATTAGTTAATATACGCGAGTTTATCCGTTTTCATAGTTTTATTTCAAAATTAGTAGTAACTAAACTAAGTAAAACTAATGAACAGTGAAGATTAGTTTTTAACTACTTATAATTTGATTTTTAGACTGACTTAATACGGAGAGAAACAACGAAACTTTACAGATTCCGCTATTGTGATTTCGTTACGGAACCCCAAAAAGCGATAAAAATCACAGCGTCCGATCAACCCTAAATACTCAGTCACGTGCAAGCCAAATGATCCGTTACGGGAAGTAATAAAAACTATTGTTTACAACATTTTGATCGCCATTGACAATGTTTTATCAATATTTAATTTATCCTCACGGACCTTGGGGGTATCGATTTTGGAAAAACCGATATTTTGTTGAAAGAACCGGCGACCATGTCCAAATCATCCCCATTTTGGAAGCTAGTTATGGATCTGTTTAGGTGTACATGTGAAGGTTCCACGGAAAGTACATATCTAGTCAATTCAAATTACAGAGAGAAAAACCACCTCACTTTTAACAGAATAAGGTGCGAATTTGCCCTGATTTTTTTAAGCATTAGGCAATGTTTTTTCGTGGAGCCTTCATGTATTTTCTCACTTATAGCCATACCATATGTATTTAGACCTATCTATACGTCTTTTTCACATACCTGCCGCTTCGTTTCATCTAAATAATACTCGTAATTAGGCAACTAAGTAGGATAATTATTTGGCAATACATCATTAACCGACATATTTTGATAATTTGTATCTATTAAAATCTACGTGAAATAATTTTGTACGTTCCAATAGTTACCGCTAAAAGCATAATAATACTTCAATTTGTTGTTACCTTAAAGCATAATTATAATTTCAATCAATATTAATTAAGTACGTTTAGTAATACACAGAACTTAACCCCTTTATTCATAAGCGCCTTCTAATTTAGGAGCCCGCTAAGTATTGTTTGTCTCTTTCGATCTTATCAATACGTTTCTAAGACCGAAAGGGACGTTTATGAATGAAGGGGTAATTGTATTGAATGATTTCTTAATAATCTTTATATTGTTAATGTTAACATTTCATTGTTACTATGTTATTTAGTAAAATGTGTCACAAGGGATCAAATTGATGTAATTCTTTTCGGCGAGAGCGTTCAATGAAGCCAAATGAAGCGATGTATAATGTTGATACCGAGTGACACATACTGTTTTTCACTTCACACCACCTATGAGAGAAAGATATAGTTGATCACATATTAAACATAATTATGATATATCTTAATTCAAATTCCATTACATTTTAATGTTTATTTTATGCAATAATCGAGTCTGAAGAAAATTTTTAGGTTGTCAATTTTTAAGCTGGCAATGGAAAGTCCTTGGACAGAAAAGTAGCACTTTGTTACCTCCTAGCAGGGAAAAAAGGCCCGTATTCAAATAGGTGGTGTGAAAAATATTATCAAACATCCATTACAATTTTGATGCTATATTTTTTATAAATTTTATGTCGATTTAAATGCACATACAGGGGAACGAAAATTTGAGTATTTTGGGACCACAGTGTAGCTTTAGGATACACGTACAGGCTTACAAAGGGTATAAATTTTAGAAAATATATTTTTTTTGTCATTTTACCTCTCGTAGGTATTTAGGATTCCAAGATACATCTGCAAAATATCTACTGTTGAATGTTTTCCGGATACCCACCTATGACCCTATGTATTCAAATTAGAAAATGGAAGTTCTTTTGTTTTATTGTAATAAAAGAACAATGAAAGTTCCCCCCAATTGCAGCTTCCCGATTGGTCAGAAATATGAGACCTCAACCCCAGCTTTAGGATCAAATTGCTGTCATGGAGCTCGAGTATCGATGAACCAAAATGGCCGACCAGTTCTCAACTTAAAGGGCGTTTGAGTAAAATGCAGCAAAAACTGATATAAGTTATCGGTACGTAGGTAGGTATTCAATGACTGGATTACGTACCGATTTGATAAAAGATTATGACTTAAAAGAAGTTTCATGTATAATGGTAGTCTCCTACACCAATTACTAAACTTAATTTCACTCATTCATGTTTTTGAATATTACACGTTCTGATACTAACATATTTATTTCTAAACATTATTTTAATCATGTAATGCAAACAAGAACACCTAATTTAAAAAAAACATAAAAGAGTTAGGCTTTTTTGTAATATAGAGTTTGTGTCTTATTTTTAGGGTTCCGTAGCCAAAATGGCAAAAACGGAACCCTTATAGATTCGTCTTGTCCGTCTGTCCATCTGTCCGTCTGTCCGTCTGTCACAGCCGATTTACTCGGAAACTATAAATGCTACAGTAACGAAATTTGGTAAGGATATGTGTTGTATAAACCGCTACAGGATTATGATACTAAATTGTAAAAAAAACCATTGGGGTGGGGGCCCTCCATACATGTAACTGAGGGATAGAAAAATTTTATTAGTTGTATATAAGCGTGTGGGGTATTAATAGAAAGATCTTTGAAAATGATATGAAGGTTTATAAATCTCATTTTTGTTTAAGCAAATCGTTTTCGAGATATCAGCTCTCAAAGTTTGAAAAATCTGTTCCCCCCTCTATTTTTTAAACTGCGCGATATAAAATTCTAAAAAAATATATGTTATGCACATGAATAAATTCTATCAACGATTTTTGGTTTTATTAAATTATTTCCTATAGTTTTTGAGGTAGGTTGATTTAACTGTATTTTTTAATAATAAATTGATAATGATACGGAACCCTTCGCGCGCGAGTCCGACTCGCACTTGGCCGGTTTTCTATTTTTGTCTCTTACTTTTATAATATTGCAAAAAGCAGTAAGGTAGTCCTAGCTGAACATTTTTGGTTTCTCATTTATTTTATGAATATTTGTAATTTAATTTTAAAATCAACTAAATTCTACCAAGATAACTAAATTGTTTCAGGAATAATCTTCCGTAATAGTTGAACTAAATACAAATAGAATGAGTATTTAATGTAATTTATAGGTATCGGGATAGTATATTCGTATATCTGAATAAGATAATGGCAGAATGTAAGTCCACGATAATATACACGTTTTATCAACTTTTTAAAAACTCGCATTTCGATGAGAGTAAAAGCCGAAATACGCCCGCAAAGTGGCCAGCTCTTAATAAATAATGGGCCTAATAGATGTTGTTAATATCCCATTTGTCCGTTAATATCATAAAAATTGTCCCAAATAAATTTTCATTGCATTAATTATTGTATGAGCTGCTATTTACGCGACACAAAAGCATTATTAATAAATTGTTTGCGGGAAGTATTTTGGTTGCTAAATTTCACAAAGGGATGGCTAGATGATAATGGCAATTTCATTATTTTTGAGTATAGTAAAAGTGCCGTAGAATAATTATCCTACCTACCGATTTATTGATTTAGTTTGAATGACATACTTAGTTGAATTAAGGGCCAAAAGTTTATTAATTATTATCATCCCGATAATAATTTATATAAAGTAGGATTTTAAGTAATCACAAATTACAAGTAAATATAGATTGAATGAACCCAACCTTTTGTTTTTAAAGAGTCAGCAATTCTTCGACATACACCTACAATTTTAGCACAAAGCTGTCCTTCTAAAGTATGAGTATTAAAGTTTAGATCAAACGTCAACTTATATTTCACTACATAAATGCTAGCTCACAGAATACATTTTGAGGAGTCACAATGCAGAAATTACATAAAAGTACAAAAAGAGTACAATATTATATTCTGAATAAAAATACTCAAGACATGTTGTAATATGAAACAGAGGGTGAATGACAATACCATGTTGGCAGGGACGTACCGACCAATCAGCGTTGCTCCCTAGGCGTACTTTGTTTTAATAGCACTAGTCTGGATTAGTTTTTAAGTAGACGCTCTAAACAATGAGCACAGGGGAGGAAGCCATGTTGAAAACACGTAGTTACGTAACTATTCTTATCGTGCAAGTGTCTATATGTGTACGAGCTCATATAAAACGTTCATTGTTTTTCAAACGTGGACTTTATTTCGAAAGAAATAAAGATGGTGCTTCTAAATTGTAGTCATGTAACATAAGCTTGACGTAAGCCGCAAGTGTAGTGTATTACCTTTTGTATGTGAAAGTAGATACGAATACTTACGAGGCTTACTTTGGAGGTATCTCATTTACATAAGATGTGGCAGGGCTTCATACCTAAGAGTACATCATGTTTGTTTACAATATGCTTATGCTATTAAGAGAATACGTACTGCATAAATTCCACAAGATCTTGTTTAATTATTTTATTAAACTAATGTGAATGAAACTACGATCAACTAAATGATCTACAGACGATATTGTGTTTTAGTTTTGTGAGCGCAAACTGGACGAATAAGATTATGAATTTAATACAAAACTATTATTTCAAGTAAATTATTTTTCTTGCATGACATCCATGACATGAAGTTTTTATAAAACTTAATTAGTATTCCAGATTGGTAGACCATTAAGGAGCTTACAGTTTTTAGAAGATACAGTTTTTAGTAATCAAGCTCAATACTTTCGATGTTGTTAAGCCAAACTGATTAAAAAAAAAAATTTCCAGTTTTTGTAAGTTCATTAAACTTCGGATTAAGCTTGTTCGGGTAAAACTAGCCAGCTACAAAGCTTTGCTGAAAACCGGATCGCATTTTCACTGACTACTTCAAAAATCTATGTCTATTCAATATTGCAAGCGTGTGCTATTGCAAATTAAATTTACAATTCCCTGCACTCAAATAAAGATAAAAAGGTCAGAAGCGGGCAACTCACAACAAGATTTCCATGGATTACGAGTATTATATCTTTTACAAAGCTGTACGATACCAATACACGTTATTACACGACTGCCAAAAGGAGAGTATATGTGTTCAGCCCCTATGTATGTTTCATATTTTCTTTAAACGCGCAGATCTTCGCGACCACTTAACCGTTTTTTTTTTTTTTTTTTTATTTATTTATTCATATCAAAAAAATAACATATGTAACTTAAATTTATGATGCGCCACAGAAACCTGTGTAGGTTTATGCGTGGTGCAATTGCGTCACATCACTCACACAGCGATGTAAGCATATTATTATGAACTTAAAATCTTACTATAGGTATACATTGTACATGTTTAGATACTATCTACGTACTTAAATAGGAGGTAAGACGAGACATCACACATCCCCGCCCGCACTAAAGATATAGTATTTCTTGAAAGCGTTTTTGCATTTCTTTTTACTTTCTAAGATGTTATAAAATAGGTCTTTTGGTAAGTTATTCAGTATGCTGGGTAGCATGTACTCCCACGTCCTTTTGCCATATACATTCACATACTTTGGTACAATATATCTGGGTTGAACAACAATATTACGCAACTGTTTATGCCTACATTTTTTTACTAACACTTTTATATAATCGTACTCATCAAGAATTATCGACATGTTAATTTTATCGAAGATAGACATTACTTTACAATGTTTAAAGATATCAGAGTCATTATTGAATTTACCTAAGTGTGTAGGTATTATTGATTTAAGTATACTAAGCTGCAGTTTGTAGATGTGATCAATGTATGTTTTGTATGTCCGTCCATAGCTACTCAACCCATAGCTTATGACCGAGTCCGCCAAAGACAGGTACAGTAGTCTTAGCGTATTATGCGGCAATTTATATTTAAGTATGTTTATTTTGGATAGCAGAGATCTTAATTTATTACATACATGTTCGATATGAGGCTTCCAGTTTAAGTGTTTGTCAATGACAAGGCCCAGGTAGGTGTGCTGGTCCACCAGCTGGAGCGGCGCGCACGCGCACGCGGCGCCCGCGGGTGCGCGCGCGCCGTGCCAGCAGGGGTGTGCGTGGGCAATAACTGTAGGGTTGCCACTTTTTGAATGTGGGGAGCGTATATGTAGTATTTTTGTTTTACTTGCATTGATGACCAAGCCCACATCGTGGGCCCATTTACATAGAATATCAAAATTACTTTGCATCGTCTCCTGAGCCTCATTGATATTTTTACCATATGAGACCAAGCATGTGTCGTCGGCAAATTGGTATACAGAGCCCTTCGTGAATAGGTTACACATATCGTTGACGTATGTCAAGTATTCGGTCGGGCCCAGGATCGAACCTTGAGCCGTGCCTCTTAGCGTTGGAATAGGGTCACTGTCACGCCCATTGATGCGCACGACTGTTTCCCGGTTTCTGTGGTAGTCACGGAACCACTCCAGTAAAGGCCCCTGTATACCAACTTGTTCAAGCTTCAAAAACAGCGTAGAATAACTCAATACATCGAATGCTTTGCTGAAGTCAATGAAGACAACCAGCACCTGGTTACGATTGTTCAGTTGCTGGTTGACTTCATTGACAAACTTTGATAACAGCTGAGAAGTATTTCGGCCCTTTTGAAACCCATATTGTTTATCATTTATTATGTGGTTGGTAGAAAGGAAGCTTGTTATTTCGTTGCCAATATACCTCTCAACTATCTTATCAATACATGGCAAAATAGTAATCGGTCTGTAGTTGTTTACGTCACTGTATGCCCCTTTCTTATGAATGGGCCTAATTATACCTATCTTTAACTGATCGGGGTATTGGGACGTGGAAATACACGCATTTATGAGGTGTGTGATAACCGGTGCTATCTCAGAGCTAATACATAACAAATCTCTAACCCTTATATTGTCAATACCTGGACTTTTTCTTTTATTCATATGTTTTATGATTTTTAGAATTACATCATTAGTTGCTTTTCTTAGCCTCATGGATACAATCGGTTCTTGGTGGTACGGCCCACCGGACAATAATTTAATATTACATGGAGAACAAATATTTTTTACATTATCATCAAAACCGTACGCAAAAGTATTAGAAATCACTTGTATATCAGATTTGAAGTGCTTTGTAATTATGTCGTCAATAGATCTGCAAACCCTGCCGCAGATCTTGTTTATTATTTCCCATACTTTTTTCTGATTATTAAAATTAATTAAAATTTCGTTTTTAATGTATTTATCTCTGGTTTTTTGTATATATTTATTCGTTAAGTTTCTATATTTGTTATATAATATTCTGTTTTCTTTATTTTGTTCATCTTGTGTACAAATTTTAAATAATTCTTTTTTTTTTCTAGTCATATAAATAACACGATTATTGACCCATTTGCATTCCTGTCGCTTTCCATTTTTTATTTTACATTTTTTCGTACACATATTGTAACATTCGCTAAAATGATCTGTAATATATTTAAGTATATCACGTGGGTAAACAAGATCTAAGGCAGGTCCCCAGTCTATTTTACGTAACTCACACTCTAATTGTTTGTTATCCAACTTATTTATGTACCTATCCCCAGAGTTTGTCGTTCTTGAGTTATGCACTATAATAGAACCGGTTATGTAGTGGTCCGCGATGGCGTTATTTATCACAGCTGTATGCACTTCTCGGTGGGTAGTCGCACGTAGAAAAATATGGTCAATGCACGATTTTGTTATCATATCACCTTTACTTTCAACACGCGTATATTGCGTTATGCCACACTCTAATCCTATTTCACTCATAGAATCTAAATATTGATTACGTATCAGGTTTTGTTCGCATATATTAATGTTCATGTCACCTAGTAGTATATAAGATTGCTTACTTGGATAAAGTCCGACAATACGAGTAATTTCTTGAATGAACGACGATTTATTTAAGTTAGGCGGCCGATACACTGCGCATAGGCCGATTTTTGTATTGTAGGGTGTTTCAATTTCTCCTATGATGCACTCGGAGTGGTAAGTAGGTATATCGTGCCTCGTAAAGCACAGGCTATTATGGATATATGCTATCACGCCGCCACCTCGTCTGTGTGCTCGAAGTTCTGTATGCATGTCGTAATTGTGTAGTTGGAAAAGGTTCTTACACACATCCTTTATATTGACTTCCGTTAGTATGATAACGTGTATTGTTTGGGGGCTGTTTGACACTATGTACTCTAGGTTGCCAAAGTTTTTGATCATTGACCGTATGTTTACATGGAATACACATAAGTGGTTGTGGTTTTTAAGTTCTGTTTTATCTGAAAAAGAATTCCAGTCATCATATGTATCCTCTCTAATGAATGAATTCACGATTATAGTTTATTAAGTTAGGCACAGTAAAAAAAATCAATGCTACAGAGTAGGTATTTTTTTTTATGACGCATTTATATTTTCCGATTTATTAACCAATTTTTTAATATCATTTTCGCATCTAATAGTTAGCACTTTTCCATTTTCTGTTTGCCTCGCTAATACCTTGCCGTTGGTGTACCATACATATTTATAAAGAGCAGTGTCCTTCAAGCTGGACCTGGCCTTCCACAGAAGATAAGACATATGAGGTGATAGGAGCTCACGGATATATACTTTTATACCCTCATCATTCAAGCCGATGTCTTTACCCGTAATGTGGGACGTTTTTGAAGCCGAGAGCCATTTGTCCTTGTGACCTTCACGTAGCGTAGCAACTATGGTTGATGACGTTGACGTTGCATTTCTCGCGTTAGCCTTCCTGTGCTTGCGGTAGGCTTTTATTATCGCGTCAGGGCTGACTTTAAATGCATTGCAAACGTTTTCGCAAACTGTGGTAATATCTTCGTTTACGCTTTCCTTCACGCCACATATCTCGACGCATTCTGCCAGCTGGGCTTGCTCTAATACGGCCAATCTTTGTTCCAGTGCCTCATTTTGTGTTCTGACATTTGTATATAGATTTCTCAGATCATAACACTGTTTTTCCCATGCACTCGCTTTATCTTCAAATGTTTTCAGTTTAGTCTCATAGTCGTCGATCTTGTCAGAGTAGAATTGGAGTGACGATTGTATTTCTATACGTATTGATTCACGCACTTCACGGCGCAGCTCCTTAAGGATGTTACTGGCTACGCTTTGCGTCAGGATCTCGGTATCGGTATTGTCATCCTCATCTTCTGGCAGGATACATGACAATCGTTTCGACTTCGCAGGCCCCATGCAGGTACGACATTTCCAATCCACGGAGTCCGTAGCTTGTAACATACTCAGCTGCTCCGTAGACAAGGCCATACACGATGCATGGAACCACTTTACACACTTAGAGCACATTAATCCGGGGGACTTTTTATTTACCACCTTAGAGCACTTAGCACATTTATGATTTGTCATTTTTCACCGTAATTTATGGGTGTGAGCGATATTTAGTTGTTGCCGATGCGTTCAAACCGGTTCGCGGTGAGCGAGCGACTGAGCTTTTAATAGTGTAAGGTATCATTCGAATCCTCGTGACGTCGCGGGTAACATAGGATATGTGACGTCACGTTAAAAACAATATGGCGGCCTAAAAATTCAATATTGTCTAACCAAAAAAAATAAATATGAGAGAAACCTATCGAGTTTGGTATCAAAATGAAGAGCTTCAAACAGCGATTACTAACATGTATATAACTTATAGGTTTGTTACTTAGTCTAGAACAACCAGATTCATGAAAATACAATTAAAGCGCAAAGAATAATATGTCATCTAAATGCTATGATTTGGGTATCAAATAAAAGCATTTTGTATGCAGATTGTAAATATATATACAAGTTATATGTTTAAGTATATGTTTGAAGAGAAAACTCGAAATGTTCTACATCGCACTATTGAAGTTTTTCTTCAATGCCTAAGCCGTGACAGGACTGTCACAGTTGACACATCTTCTTGACCGCTAAGTGTGTATGAAACAGATACCTACATTATATATACGCGCTTGTGGTCAAGGGGTAAAATGCACGGCTGCTACGCAGCGGTCGTGGGTTCAATCCCCGGCTCGTACCCGATGAATTTTTCAAATAAAACTTTTACACGATATATCGTTTGATAAACAGTACCAGTCAAAAGTTTAAGTTTTCTACATGATTTCTATACAAAATAGACTATCGGGCGATATCTTTTTTTCAGTGTTAACAGTAAAATTTTAAGAGCTCGTTAATATTAATTTCCCATAGAATCTGAACAATTTTAAATATTGGAACCGATAATAATTCATAGGCAAGTGAAGTTGTCATATTTTGATGATGACATGACTACCAAAAGCTGCCACAGCTACCTCAGTTGTCCGAACTGTTCGAAAGTAACGGTTAATTAATAAGAAATAGCTCATTCAGTCATAATTATATTAGTTGGAAACAAGTGTCGACTTAAATGCTAGAAAAATGATAGCCCACACAGCCGAATTCGTATCAAAATCGTCGTGCGAACTTAACATTTTCTCCAGTACTGTATACATAGTGTTTTACGGTGAAGGAATCATCGTGAGGGAACTTGCATACAGCTCAAGCTGCGAAGAAATTCAAGCATGTATGAGAAATTCCCAACAAGTATTGGGCCAGCGTTGCGGAGAATTGCCAGAATACAATATCAAAAAAAGAACGTACAATATGATTCGCATAGGTATCAGAGGAATGTCCCTAAAATACAATCACAACAGCAATTGTGGCCAAACAAAATTGCTATACGTGTTGTAACATTTAATGTAGGCCGGTTTTTTCATCCAAAATATGAGCCTACAATTTTTGTTAAATGTCAAATTAGTAAAATTAGGCACAACAACGTCACTAGAAAACGAGCTTAGTCAGACATATGGTGCTGGAGAGGAACACTAAAGGGGGGGGGGGCAAGGTTTTGACCGTTCTGCCGTTGGCTTTTGGTCAGATCAGGGTCGGGCCTTTACATTTGCGCAGGGGAGTTGGTATGAATGAAGGTAGGTTTGCCTGGAAAATTGAGTGCTCGCGGGCAAGCGCGCTGGGTGTCCGCGCTCCAGGCCTTTGGCCCTACGTGGATCACGGCTTTCAGCCTCCGCAATTTCTCGAAACGATTTTTCGGGCCTGCGGCCCTGAGGTTGGTTTTAATGCTACATTTTCCATTGAATAGCGAAGGAGTGCTGGGCTCTGGTAGCTTGGCCTTCGGCCTTGCAAGCTGGTGCCCCTTTAGGGGATACTTCGGGCCTTCGCTTCGGCCCTACGCGGAGCTCAGTTTACAGCCTTCGCAGGTTGTGGAAACGATCGTCGGATCTACGGATCTCCGATTCGTCGACGTAGTGTGGTAGCGCTGGGTTCTGGCTTCGATTGTTAAGGCAGTTAAGACGGACGGTTGTACCACTTGGGCTCGCTCGTCGGGCCTCCGACCATCGGGCTTGCGCTTGAAGCTCCTCGATAGTTACGCTCCAGGCATTCGGCACTTCTTCGGCCTTACTTTAAATTTCTTCCAAGTGACACTTGGGCCCTCTAAGTTAAAGTCTGTGCAACTGGCTCCAGTGGTCCAGGCCAGGGGCTCGGCTTTTGGCCTCGCAAACCAGCCCTCTCTGAGGAACGATTCGGGCCTTCGTCCCTACGCGGAGTACGTCCTTTGCAGGTGGTCAAAACGATCGTCGTACATCCATTTTAACGTTACACTATTCCGTCGGCTGACATGGTAGTGCTGGGCTTTAGTGGCTCGGCCTTCCGCCTTGCGAACTTTAAGTCTTCGTTGGAGTTCGAAGCGAATCGTTGCACGTTGGGCCTTCCGGTTCGATTATTAAATCAGTTAAGAGGGACGGTTGTACCATGTGGCCTCGCTCATCGTGCCTTGGGCCCTACGCGGATGTCGGTTTTTTAGATGCTGGGGTATTCGAAGAAGCATGGTAGTTCAATTTTCTCGCAGCTCGGCCTTCGGCCTCGTCTTAAATTTGCAAGCGACATGCTTGGGCCCTCGAAGTGAAGGTTCGGGCTTCTGCGAGCTCAGTTTTCGGCCTCCCATCCTGAAGCTCGCCCTGTGGACTCGATCAACACATAGATTTACACTGGTTCCAGTTTTGTTCCGGCCCCCAAAATTAGCGGGATGGGAACTCCTCGGGCCCCCGGAGCGAAGCTTCGGCCCTCTGCGAAGTCAGTTTTTGAAATTCTATCCAACTTCAAGGAATCTTCATATTCACTAAAAGGTTTCAAATAAATAAAATAATTAAAAAATTAAAAAACACGACTGCCGTTTTAAGCGAACTGAAAAGTAACAAATAATTCTTTTTTCAGGTTAATTATTGTGAGCGTATCTACATAAGTATAGGCGCTTGTCTTTATTACTTACAATATTTTGTTTCGATTGCAGTCGGGGAACCTTTCATTACGGAAAATATAAATATATGGAGGAAATTATGGAGGTCGTGTTTTTTAATTTTTTAATTATTTTTTTTTCATTAATGAGTACATAATGTTTGATTAAAATTTTACATTTTCATTACCTTTGACGGTCTTACTCGTAATTGTGTTGTATTGATTTAAATGTATTAATCTCTACTTATAAAAATGTGTTCATAACGAAGGTAAATGATGGTAGCGCTATATATTTTGCGTGTTGAAAGGCACACGCAAAATATACACGGTCAGAGAGCCGACATCAAAATCCTTATATATCCTTCGGAATTTTTTACAATGCCTATTACTCAATGGGCTAAGATAATGAAGTTCAGATGGGTCAGGGAGTAAGTATACAACAGTTATCTAGGCAGGCGGTGATGTGACGCCGTCTATGGGCCCTCGTAAATGCCGTCACATGAGACAGCTAAGGGTAACACCCGGTGTAGGCGGCTCAGGGGTGCAAAGAGGTGTACATCGCTTTCAGCGCAGTGGCTTATGACAGCCGCTGCACCAACTACCGACTTACTTAATCCTTATAAATAATATAAGTTTCAAAGATCTGTACGAAGCAAGGAGTAGGCATGGAAAGTATGCACGATTTTCAAGAGGCTATAGTTAATCTAACTAAGCTATTCTTAGCTTTAAGTAAACTGAAATTCTTCTTCTTCTTCTCAGTCGATTCCACATTACTCAGGGTCGTGACTACCATTCACGGTTCTTTCGTGTCTATGACCCTCATACGTTTCTCCAGGTCTACCTGTTCTGTGCCATTTGAAGACACGCCTGGGTGCTGAATCTCGTTGAGGCTTTAATTATGTTTATCCACCGAGCAGACGCTCTTCCTCTACCTCTCTTCCCTTCGACCTGGCCGACCATTATCAGTTTTTCCAAACCATCTTCTTGCCTGGCCAGACGTCTGAAGAAGCGAAGTATGCGCTGAGTGGTAATAGTGGAGAGCCTGGTTCTTATTCCCAATTGGTTCAGCATTGATTCGTTTGTGCGTAAACTGAAATTAGTGTTTTCGATATTTGCGCCATTGTTATTGGTTTATATCCATACCTGGGATAACAAGTTATAGGGATTTGATATCGATTAAAAAAATGTCGATATAATTATAATAAAAGATGTGCTTATTGAACATTCTCGATTACAGTACAGAGGTTCGATGTCATAATTATATGATACCGGGCCTTTCAGATAGTAAAAACTAGTATGCAGATGTAATTTTAATCAAAATGACACAATTTAAATATTGATATTTTAATATTAATTATATATTTTGAAAACTATTTTAAAATAAAGGCGTAACTACCCGTTTAAAGTTATTTTTATTTTAATTGAAGAGTAAGTACCTAATATTTATTTATGCCGAATAACATTTTGATGTTGTCATTCACAGTAACATCGATATATTTTTAGTCGATAAAATATTTTGCTACATCACTTTCGTATAAATGCCCCGAGTTATCCCAGGTATGTTTATATCACCATTGTACAATAGGTACTCGTTCTTAAAATAATGAGTATGGTAACCTTAGCGTATAGTCGATACGAAAAGCTGTCACGCTTGCTCCAATATACGTTAGTGCGGGTCTGATGGACCGCTTTACGTATCAAAAGTTACATTGCCAACTCATGGTACGGCTACAAATAGTCTATATTTATAACAAAATAGAGAGACGTTCGTTTAGGAACTTAATACATAACAAAAATGTTTTAGGATATAATAGTGGTTTAAGAGCTTTTTCACTTTAAGGGACACCCAATTAGTGTGCGATAAGAAAAAACCTTAATTGTAGTGAGGTTTTAATGACAATTAATCACAAAATTTCAATAAAAACTCGTTTTTGATGTAGATGTTATAAACTATAGGCGGTAAAACGACGAACAAGTTAAATTCGTAAAGATATCGTACTTGGTTATCGTTACAAACCTGACTACAATCAAGGCTTAATAATAATAATTGGGTGACCCTAAAAGTTAAAATACCTTTAAATTACCTAATATCCTGACTAATATCCTAATATAATGACTCAAGTAATCCATCGATACCTTCTCACGGGTTATTTTATGCTGGCAAAGCTTACGAGTATTTCAAATCTCGTAAAGTAAATGAAGAACTCTAATAGTTCCTCAAACAAGTTGAATTCCAAGAATTAAATCCCATATGCCCCGGGCAACCGTTCGATTTCTAACGGCCATAGTGAATTTCCCCATTTGACCTCTTTCAAACATTATTAGTTGGATGCCAAATAGACGTCAATACGGGTAAAGGGAAAACATTTATTTTCCTATTTTCTTCTGAGTGTTGAGTCCTTTTTGGATTCAATTATTATCAAAACCCGCCAGAGATGAAGGGTCAGGAGGCGTTTTTGTATTAGTGTTCTTATTACTATGTTCTTTCAAACTTACGACTGTGCGATTAAGGACTAAGTGGAGTAATAGTACATTGTGTATCAAGTGAAGTAAGTACGAAATTACTAACGAGAGTGTTAGAATTAGAAGAGTCTTTTAATGGCTCGTGTTAGTATTCCGCTTACCGACCGTGATGCATACAATGTTTTTCATCACACTTACGGGCAAAAAATCAGCAAGTGTGATGAAAAAATAATTAATTGAATCTGACGTTACTTTGCGGAAGTCCATAGTAAAGGATATCCGGTCGTCATTCCATATTAAAGGAGTTAACGATGTTGTCGGTCTGGTACCCAACATTTTCAACTCCTGATGATGCCAGAAGGAAGCAGAGCAAGTACGCCAGAGGCTATGAATTTTATCATTATTCTTTGAAATAAATAACATCAAAAATTTTAGTATTTCTACCTCATGAGATATAAACCCCAAAAGCTTAATAATATGCCCCTAATTTGCCCACCGAACAAAACATATTTAAATTGGGCGCATTAATTTCGGTAAATACATAACAATTTGCGCTAAGTGCTGGCGAGAAAGAACCCATTTTGAGTTTGTATACATGCAAATAATAATATTTTCACTGGTGTCCAACTGTTGCCAGTGCCTCGAGCTAAATCTGCATTCGGTTATTAACCGTGGTACAGACATATAAATTTAGATCTCCTAAACTCACACACTTATTTTATAATATAACTAGCGACCCGCCCCGGCTTCGCACGGGTACTATACCTACATAAAAACCTTCCTCTTGAATTACTCTACCTATTTAAAAAAATCCGTTGCGTAGTTTTAAAGATTTAAGCGTACAAAGGGACAAAGGGACATAGGGACAGAAAAAGTTGCTTTATTTTATACTATGTAGTGATTATGTAACTTTGAACTTATTAACATGCGTGTCGAATTTGGAGTCGGTTATTTAAACTAAATATTTAGGAATAATTTTGTAGAGGCTTTCGTAAGTTTAGAATTAGCTTGATATGATACTTTCTATATTGATGGAATATCGTTTGCATCATCCAGGATTTGAACTATGCTTAATGCCAGCCGTCATTTAACTATGAGTTACCCGTTCCAGTGTAAGGCATCCTTTATCAAAAGACTATTTAGTGATGGCACTAAAATAATTCAGCTAGTGTAATAAAACTGCTTTAATCTAACACGCAAAATTATACTTTGAGTACAACTTTTACAGTGTTATTTAAATTAATAATGACAAAATCATATTTCATCAATAATATTTATATACAAGAAAATATACAATGATGTTTGCATTAGTCATCGATTAAATTGTATTCAAGAAATTAATACAATTTAATGGATGACGCTTAAGTAATTAATTGAATCAGGCGTTACTTTGCGGAAGTCCATATTCAAGGATGAACAATATTGCTTTGCTCTTCCGCGATACAGAATGTGTAGCTAATTAGTGTAACCCGCTATAATTACTTGCGTATTTTTTGCATGCAATTAATTTTCCCACCCTCCCGCCGCAAAAATAAATACGCAAATAACTATAACAAACCACCACCAATAACACTATACTCGACACGTGTTTCGCCTCTCTACGAGGCATCATCAGGAGTTGACGATGTTGTCGGTCTGGTGTCCGGCAACAGAATGAGCTGTCCTGTCTGGTCGGCCATATTTATAACCTCACCCTGACCCCGCCCCCTACCCCCTTCTCCCCCCCTGGCAACGGAAAAAATTCGTAATAACGGCGATGACGCAACATTCAGCTGCTCGTTAATAATTACACCTCTACCGTTGTACCTAACTATTTCCAATTGTTCCAGAACGTTCAAACGTAAACCTTTATCACAAACGTGCAGAACATTAAAAGAGTGGTCCTCAGATAAACTATGGCCACTCTCTATCAAATGCTTCGCGAAATTTGAACGTTCTGGATGGTTATGCCTATAAGATGTAACATGCTCCTTATACCTTGTGTTAAAATTACGGCCCGTTTGCCCCACGTACACCTTATTACAATCATCACAAGTTAGCTTATACACACCAGACTTCTTGCCCGTCTCAATTTGATCTTTGCCGTTACAAAGTTTTGAATGTAACGTATTGTTTGTCTTAAAAGCAACATTAATATTATTAGACTTCAAAACTTTGTAAATATCATCTGATAGTTTGCCAACATACGTAATGCTTGCCTGAAATTTCTTGGTGGGTTCAGACGGCCGTGCAGCATACAACATATTATCGATCATGCCATTCTGTTTCTTTCTGATTATACCATCCACAACTGACTTATCGTAGCCGTTAGAAACCGCCAAGTGATAGATGTTATTCAATTCTAGTTGATAATGGTCATCAGAAAGAGGCACAGTCAACAATCTATGCACATAACAATGAAAAGCCGCTAACTTATGTTTGCTAAATTATAAGTTGGTGCACCCAAGTATGACACCACCGGACGAATCGGAATATTGTCTTTATGAATCTTTGGAAGACCATAAAGAACAGAATTTTAACACAAGGTATAAGGAGCATGTTACATCTTATAGGCATAACCATCCAGAACGTTCAAATTTCGCGAAGCATTTGATAGAGAGTGGCCATAGTTTATCTGAGGACCACTCTTTTAATGTTCTGCACGTTTGTGATAAAGGTTTACGTTTGAACGTTCTGGAACAATTGGAAATAGTTAGGTACAACGGTAGAGGTGTAATTATTAACGAGCAGCTGAATGTTGCGTCATCGCCGTTATTACGAATTTTTTCCGTTGCCAGGGGGGGAGAAGGGGGTAGGGGGCGGGGTCAGGGTGAGGTTATAAATATGGCCGACCAGACAGGACAGCTCATTCTGTTGCCGGACACCAGACCGACAACATCGTCAACTCCTGATGATGCCTCGTAGAGAGGCGAAACACGTGTCGAGTATAGTGTTATTGGTGGTGGTTTGTTATAGTTATTTGCGTATTTATTTTTGCGGCGGGAGGGTGGGAAAATTAATTGCATGCAAAAAATACGCAAGTAATTATAGCGGGTTACACTAATTAGCTACACATTCTGTATCGCGGAAGAGCAAAGCAATATTGTTCATCCTTGAATATGGACTTCCGCAAAGTAACGCCTGATTCAATTAATTACTTAAAAACAGCTAGCGTGGCTGAGCAGGCACGACTTTATGTCAAATTAACGAAACAGCATCGTGCAGCTGTCCAGAATGTTTGGTTTAACCAGCGATGTAAGCAGCTGAATGTTGTACCTAATTACATCCATTTCCGTTGTAGTAGTACTAGCAGGTCGGCAAGGTTGGCAATTAATAAGGCTCAAAAGGTCTGGCTCAACGAAGAATCTCGCCATTGGTTTACAGTTAGAGACAATTTAAAATTGCATCTTAAGGTTCTATATTCCGAACTTTCATTTAAGCTGCATAATCTCGAGTTTGATATTCTTGACCAAAAGGCCAGATACTTCGCGTCAGAACTTGCTCACGAGATGTATATTGCACAGCTTAACAAATTGCACAGATTAACAGCAGCTTCTAATTCTTCCTTAGGCAGAGGTGAAATAGTACCACCAACTCATCACCAGTTCCACCCTCGCATGAAGAACCTCACTACAGTCGAATTTTCGGGAAATGAAGTAGGTCTTTTGGAGAAGGGATTGAAATATAACTTCCAGCCTAAGCTAAAACAAGGAGTTCTTGAAAATTTGGCTGTGGATGCCGAGGTTGCTATAGTTCGGGGGCGTGGTGAGGTAGACACAAAAACCATGGTAGCTAATGTTATTAAGGGTGCTGGTCTGGTAGAGGATGCGGGGGTGCGATCTAATATGTTGTTATTAAGATCTATACAACAAAAGGTGCAAGATAATGATCTAGTGGTTTCAAAGGCAGACAAAGGCTATTGCATTGTGATCATGGAGCGGGGTCAATACAATCAGAAAGTATTAGATATTATCCAAGGTGATGGCTTTTCTATCTTACGGAAAGACCCAACTCCAGCGTTCCAGAAAGATCTTAGGCATGCGGTTAAGGATTCTTCGTTTGTCTTTGAAACCGAGCATGAGAAGAATATGGTTATCCCCATGAATCCACGAGCTCCTGTTCTTTATGGTCTTCCAAAGATTCATAAAGACAATATTCCGATTCGTCCGGTGGTGTCATACTTGGGTGCACCAACTTATAATTTAGCAAAGAGATTGAATTGCATTATTAGAGATAAATCCCAATTTCGGCCTAAGTTTTGTTTAAAGAATAGTTTAGATCTAGTAGAGAGGATCAAGGGTATTAACTTGCCTGAGAATGCTATCCTTCTTTCGTTGGATGTAGACAGTTTATTTACAAATGTACCGTATGTCGAAACATTGGACATCCTTCGTGGTATGTTTGAAAGACAGCGGCTGCATCCGGGAGAGGTGGATGAATTATTGCAACTCACTGCTATTTGTATGAAACAAAATTATTTTAGATTTGGGGGTCAATATTACCTGCAAAATGATGGTTTGGCTATGGGTTCACCATTGAGTCCTTTAATGGCTGATATTTTTATGGATGACTTTGAAAACCAGCATATTGTAGGTAATAGGGATATTTTGTATTATTTTAGGTACGTGGATGATTTAATTATTTGTTGGACGGGCAGTGTGACACAGCTGGATGCATTTTTTACTGAGGTTAATAACAAGCACCCGAAAATTAAGTTTAAGAAAGAATTAGAGCAAGACAATTCACTTAATTTCCTGGACTTGACGATCACAAGGGTTAATAACAGACACGATTTCCGAATTTTCCGTAAGCCTACACAGACTGACGCAGTTATACCAGCTTCTTCTATACATCCGTGGCAACATAAGTTAGCGGCTTTTCATTGTTATGTGCATAGATTGTTGACTGTGCCTCTTTCTGATGACCATTATCAACTAGAATTGAATAACATCTATCACTTGGCGGTTTCTAACGGCTACGATAAGTCAGTTGTGGATGGTATAATCAGAAAGAAACAGAATGGCATGATCAATAATATGTTGTATGCTGCACGGCCGTCTGAACCCACCAAGAAATTTCAGGCAAGCATTACGTATGTTGGCAAACTATCAGATGATATTTACAAAGTTTTGAAGTCTAATAATATTAATGTTGCTTTTAAGACAAACAATACGTTACATTCAAAACTTTGTAACGGCAAAGATCAAATTGAGACGGGCAAGAAGTCTGGTGTGTATAAGCTAACTTGTGATGATTGTAATAAGGTGTACGTGGGGCAAACGGGCCGTAATTTTAACACAAGGTATAAGGAGCATGTTACATCTTATAGGCATAACCATCCAGAACGTTCAAATTTCGCGAAGCATTTGATAGAGAGTGGCCATAGTTTATCTGAGGACCACTCTTTTAATGTTCTGCACGTTTGTGATAAAGGTTTACGTTTGAACGTTCTGGAACAATTGGAAATAGTTAGGTACAACGGTAGAGGTGTAATTATTAACGAGCAGCTGAATGTTGCGTCATCGCCGTTATTACGAATTTTTTCCGTTGCCAGGGGGGGAGAAGGGGGTAGGGGGCGGGGTCAGGGTGAGGTTATAAATATGGCCGACCAGACAGGACAGCTCATTCTGTTGCCGGACACCAGACCGACAACATCGTCAACTCCTGATGATGCCTCGTAGAGAGGCGAAACACGTGTCGAGTATAGTGTTATTGGTGGTGGTTTGTTATAGTTATTTGCGTATTTATTTTTGCGGCGGGAGGGTGGGAAAATTAATTGCATGCAAAAAATACGCAAGTAATTATAGCGGGTTACACTAATTAGCTACACATTCTGTATCGCGGAAGAGCAAAGCAATATTGTTCATCCTTGATGACGCTTAAATCATCAATCTATCAAACATTGATATAAATGTCATCTAAACTTAAAGTACATCAATCCAGAATTGTCTTATCTAGTAAACACATTTCTAACTTAACCCTACAAATTTTATTTCGTAAACTGCTATTTTCTTGATTGAAAATAAAGCACTCTACAATGGAAAAAATTAACTTATGACTACGGACTCAGATATAAGGTTTGGCAAAGGAAAACATGGCATTTTTATAGGAGAAAATGTGTTTGGGTATTAGAAAGTTATTGAAAAGAATTAAGGTCAGTCGCTTTTATAGGTTATTCTCTAATTATGAGTAGTCGTCCCTGTTGGAGCCCTAATTGGGCTTCTCTTGTCGTTAAAATTTTAATCATATGTTAGATGTTTTAAGGTCACAAAATTTTATCGCACGTTATTGACAGTCACAGATATTAATAATTTTGAAACAGGATTATGTCCTCCGCATGATTTTAATGAGCAATGAATTACTTGAGCCTCGATAACAATTAGGCCTGTGACATAATGATTATCTCTAAGCCACCTTTTTTTTTTTTTTTTGTTTACGGAGTGGAGAATGCATTTACGCATCCCCCCCTGGTCGCGGGTAGACCGTGCAATGGGGGGGTATGTGGGACTCGCCGCTCTCGGGTCCCTCTCCTGCGAGAGGGGGAGAGCAGCCCTACCCACTAGAACTCCACTCCGGCGTTCACCCTCGTAGCCGTTTTGAGGACACCATAGGATCGCTGACGCACTCCACTATGATGCCCTCCGGCGGCCCCGGCTCCCTACCGGGGCACCCGCACTAGGGAGGGGAAGGTCAGAGACGCTTGACCTCCCCCCCGACGACGTGGAACCGTGCAATGCGGTACCCGAATCGCTGGTCCCATTAAGGGTCTTGGCGGACGAACGCTCGTCGCCTGTGACCCCGCCGCCTGCGACGGAGCGGGAGCGCATCTGCCGCGTCCTCCCGCTCTCTCTCGGCTGCCTCCTTCTGCGACATGACCTCTTCGCAGAAGGAGGCTACCGCCCTCCAATTCCTCTCGCTACACAGCATTGAGGCTATGACGCTGTGTAGCGAGAGGTCCATCACGCCGGTCTCCCTTCGGAGGGCCTCCCTTTCCACGGCCCAGCGGTCACACTCCTCTAGAGTGTGCTGGGCCGTGTCGTCCTCCGCGCCGCACTCGTGGCAGCGTGGGTCAGGCTCCCGCCCTATCCTTTGCAGGTAGTGCCCGAAGCAGCCGTGCCCTGACACTACCTGCGCCAGCCTGAATGTGAGGGCCCCCCTCCGCCGGTCCACCCACGCATCCATATTTGGGAGGATAGCCCCTATGGATCTCACTCCATATTGGCTATCCTCCAGGCCCTCCCTCCAGAGCCGCCTCACGCGCTCCCGCGCGGCCCTTGAGGCCCTCTCCATCTCCTCCGCATCCGGGAGCTCACCTCCCCTCCTCGCCTCAGCCCGGAGCTGGTAGCGTTCGGCCAACACCTCTGCATCCAGCTCCCAGGGTGGGGTGTTGGCGAGGAGGCATGCCGCTGCGTGGGAGGTGGTCCGGTATGCCCTCGCCACCCTCTGGGCGATTGCCCTCTGTGGCCACCGGAGGAGCGCCCTCGTGCTGCCCCGCAGCCGTCCCGCATCTCTAAGCCACCTAGAAGCTATCTTAAATGTATAAGTAAATCATTATTTTATACAAATAATAGTGCATACTTACATGGAACTACCATTTTGAAATATCTACGTGACTATTATCCATACGCTCGCTAATTTGCCCGAATTTGCTTAATGTTCCACAATTTGCACGCTAGCCCGCATTGAATACGATTTAATATTGCTGTGTATTTTTCCGAAAAACATATGCTGCGGTTAGTGCCGAATTTTTAAATAACAATCGTCTGGCATTCGGCCAACGAAAAATTAAACACCTGACTTCTCCGAGCAACGCCCATAATACTATTTATGTTTAAAAAAAAGTTTTCGTATGTGTTTTCTTTTAGTTAGCATTTTATAACAACCTAGGTTAGAAGGCGCATGCAATGTAACATTTCCGAAACGAGCATGCATGGTACATTGTTTTTCTTTAGTTATTATGCAGCACAGCACAGTACAGTGCTTGACAGCAATGCAGTAAGTACATGTACAGTCAAAGACAAAATAACGTGTATACAAAAATGTTCAAAAATATGTCCCAGTGCACTCTAATTCTGTGTAATAAGAACGTCGTAACATATTTATGAGCGGATTCTTTCGATACTTAGTTTTGCACTTGACTGTACTCATATCCCGTCTATTTAGTGATAATTTAAGAAAATACAGTTAATAGATTTTTTATTTTGTAAAATATCTTTTATTATGATGAATTGGCGGAAATGATGAATGATGATTCATCATCATCATTTCAGCCAAGAGACGTCCACTGCTGCTGGACATAGGCCTCCCCCAATGATCGCCAATATGATCGGTTCTGTGCTGCTTGCCTGCAGCGGGTCCCTGCAACTTTGACCAAGTCGTCGGCGGACAATCTTGTGGGAGGTCTGCCCACACTGCGTCTTCCGGTACGTGGCACGCCAGTCCTGCAGTTTCTGGCCCCATCGGCCATCTGATCTTCTGGCGATGTGCCCAGCCCACTGCCACTTAAGTCTGGCAATTTTGAGAGCAATGCCGGTGATAATCTTTTATATTGGACGTTAAACAAATCCTGCATCTACTTGCAAGTAGTTTCCACCAGAGTTAACAGATAGGCGCAACGAAGAGCGCTATCTAACCAATACGCTACCAAACCTTATTTTGTGAACAACATGTAAGTGCTCGATTTTCTTTATAGACAACGCCGGTTGCAAATTATGGGTAACTATTTTGCAGGTACTCATAAAAGGTTGTTTGTATAACTCAGTTAAAATATTTTCAGCCAAAGAGCATTGCCAAAATTAGTTTTGACAAAACAAAACCAGTTTTAGTGTCTGAAATGAGTTTCTAATAATAATTGGATATGACTATATAGATACCTAAATAGTATTCAAATATATATTATACGAGTACCTACGTAAGTATTGGAGCTCTTGACTCGCAAGTTCATAATGTTATTCTGAAACGTAACTTTTACTGTACTCAGTTGAAACTGCTGAATGATGAGTAATTCTATCTCATTAGTGTGCATTGGTCGTTTTTTAAAGTTGATTTCACTTATCAGTAAGACTATTTAAGTTCACCTAGATATTCCTACACTCCTGCAAATCTAACATCTGCCTTATTCTCTTGAAACTTCTCAGAAACAGTTCAGTATTCACAAAAGAACCCGCGCATCTGCACTGTGATAAGAATCTCCGTGTCGCTACAAGAATAAATTTGTCGACAGCCCGCTATTTGATCAACAGATTAAAAACTCCGTGAGCAAATGGTGCATTCAAGAGAGAGAGAAAAAGCTGGCCAGATATAGATTTATGATGAAAGCTTCTTGTTTTAATCACTGCAATAGTACTCTACTTCAATGTAAAATATATTGGAAAAAGGTTACAATATAACATGATACAAAAACAATGAAACAGGATGATTAGGTCGCGTAACAGGAGTAAACCATGGTACTAAGGACGGTCATACTGAGCACATTTCATTATGGAGGCAAGCAAAAAAATCCTTAATTGATTAAAGAAATATCTTGAGACATTTTACACAAATCGACTTCGTCCCACGATAAACTCAATTAAGGCTTGTAATGTGGTGAACTAGGTACTAGGCATAGTTACGCTATACAAATTTCACTATGGAGACAACCAAGAAATTGCGGGATAACAATCACCTATTTTTTCGCGATTTCGTTAGCGATTTCTTGGTTGTCTCCTTAGTAAAAGTTGCTCATCGTCACCATCCCTAGTACCCACTACCCAGTTCACTCTTACTCCACGACCTAGATGTCACCCTGTATATATGCATTTTTCTTCAACCAATAGAATGAATAACAAGTCTCAAATCCACAGCGCAGGCTTCGTCAAGTGGGAACAAAATATTAACAATAATAATTAAGCAGCACAAAACAAACAATAAAGCAATCCGCAACAGGCTTCGTCATAATCCCTTAAACTCAAAATCACAAACTACCTACTATTTTTCTTCTCATTGAGACTAACAATTGATAGTTACGAGTAAAATTAAGACCTGTATTTTACCTATATCGCGTTTTTTGGTTGTCTTAATAGTTGCGCCACCTGCGACCATAATATAATACGGCTGCCCTATGCAGAAATCAAGTATCTGTGTTTTGTCAAATTTTACAGGAGAGCGAAAAAACGTTTTTTTTAGACTTTTCTTGATTACATGCTTACTAGTTAAATTATAGCATTTATAATAGCCGTTTTTTATTATGCAAAATACCATTAATAGTGTACTATATTTATTTTTTCAAAATTATGAGCACAACCATTTTAAAACGCAAAAACAGGTTTCTGCCTAGAATGCGATAGTATAATTTTAAAGCTTTTCTACAAGGAAACAAGTATCTGTTTATATTTTAGTGCTTTGGTAGGGTTCTTGTTGATAAGTTTATAAAAACAAGCATGTTTTATACTACGTTTTAGATGCCTATAATTTAGTGTATGTCATGCTTGTGTAAAATATATTATTTCAGTATTAATGCAGTGGGTATTGGAGTATTTCATAGAAAACAAGGTCCTGTTCTGTTTGAATGCAAGTTATTTTAAAATTCATGAGTTTTTTTCTGGAACAATGTATTTCCGACAAAAATACTTGAAAATTTAAATCAATTACTTAACTTGTAGGAAACTACTTACATACCTAACCAAAAAATAACTTCAAACCCGACAGTCTATGGAGAATATCTGGACGCACGCGTGGAAGACGTAAAAATAAAAAGTTATAGTTTTGGTCAATTAATCAGCAAATCAACATACAATATATATATATATGCATGCATATTTTTACTTACACCTGGTACAAAAAATAAAGATAAAGGTATCCATATACATCAACCTTATTCAAACATCTGTACTAATTAGTTCACATTCCTCTATTTAATCAGAGTGATTGTGAATTTTCTTGTTGTGCATTCAAAATAGTTGCTAATTATTTGGCATTAAAGGCATTTACTTTTCCAAAATCTCTTCTTATTGCTGTTCTGACACCTCTACCTCTTGAGACATTGATGTGTAATGTAGTAATTCGTACACTAAATATTTTTCTGTAAGAAGTCCACTACTTTATATTTATTCATTAAAATTATTTTTATAAAATACAGTCCTATGTCCGTTTCTGAAGCAACCTTCCATCACGTTTTTCAATAACAAAGTCTTTAAAGTGTAATATTTATTATTTTTCATCACATTTAGCTAGTGGTAGAAACTACCCCAATTCTCGTTACTCTAGTAATTATTTTTTAAACATATAGAAACTATCTGTTTTGCCCTACGGCGAGCATTTGAATAAAATTATTCTTTATATAAATCCTATTCTTTGCGTCTTTTCATTATGAATAATTTATACAGCCAGGAAAACACTTCAGTTATCAGATAATAAACACTTAAATAACACTTCTCGTATGCGACCTATGACTGACAAACGTATGAAAAAACAGGCATCCATTAGTTTAATTTAGAAAAGGTACCACAGGACAATTTCTACCCGAAAGTTAATTAATTAAATATAAATATAAGGTTTTGGTATCCTAATAAAATGAAAATTTCTAAGCTAAAGTCAAGTAACTTAGCGATCTGTATCAATATTTCTACGCTGAAGTCAAGTAACTTAGCGATATATATCAATATTTCTACGTTGAAGTCAAGTAACTTAGCAATCTATATGAATTTCAAGTATCTTTCGCAAGATACTTGATTTCAAGATAGAATTAGGGTATACACTTGACTTTAGCGTAGAATACCCCGTTGAAAAAAGATACTTGGATTTTTGAAAGTTCTGTAATTACAAAACTATTCAGTAGTAAAAAATAAATAAAATTCTGAAAAATGTATTTTAAAACAGTGAATCGAATGATGTAAAAAAATTTTTTTTGATAATTTTCGAGATACTTGATTTCTGCGTAGGGCAGCCGAATATATATAACATAAACGTCTAACGCCAGCACAAAAATGCCCCCAAAAACAATTTTATTGTTCAATTGTGCCAAGATGGGCAGGATATAGCTTTTCTTAACACCGCGCATATTTCGTCGCAACGTCTTTGACAAATGTTTAAAGAATATAGCCAATCAAAACTTTGAGGGACCAATCACAACTACTTTAAATGGAGTTTTAAGTTTTTATAGGTTGATATTGAAATTCATTACTGACATCCATTGAAGAATTTGAAGAAGGGGTGACATTTGTCAACTAAAATTCAAGACCGTTTTTGAAAGGCAATTTAGAATGGCGTGCGGCTTCCATGTTTTATTTGTTCATAGTGCGCCACGTAACCATCTTGGTACCTTGTTCACAGTGTTCACTCCTTTCTGTATGTATCATATAAAATTAATTCTGTATGTATAATTTAAAAAATAAATCTGTTCAGTGAGCCTTACTGAGTGCTGAAAATATTATACACGCTATACCATTTCTAAGTAGTAAACCTACATGGATTTCAGGGTTTATCCAGTAGCTGAGGTTATCAGGTATACAAAGAAAACAGTTTACCAATGTCCAAGGTGGGGTTCGAACCCAGTTGTGTCCACTTTAGCTGCTGATGCCTTACCACTAGGCCACTCGGTCTTCAAGGACCATGGTTGCATGGGGACACCGAAAAAAAAAACCTGAAGACCATGGGGTCTTCGGGTTTATCTTCGGTATATGAAACCAAATATTCATAATTTATAATGTCTGCTATATTATAAATTATGATGCTTTGGTTTGTGACCCAGTAAGTACATACCTACCTGAAAAATATAAGTCCAAATATTTCATAAAATAATTTCAATAGAGCGGTGCAAACAAGGTACGTATTTCATTTTAATATCATTGAAATGGGAACGCATTTACGCGATAACGTTCCAACTCACATGAGTTTATCATTAAAATCAAAAATTTCAGTCATCTGCAAAAGTCATAAATTTTTATATCAAACTCATGTAGGTTGTAACGTTATTGTGTAACTACGTGCAATTTGGATAGTTATGATACAAGCAGCTGTTAATTTCCTGGTTACTATACAAATATCATTTCGCTTATTATATGAATATAATGTTATAAGTACATAAATATTACAACGCACAAGTTAAATCAAAAACGTACTTTTATGGATTTATGAGTACCAATAAATTTCAGATAAATGTAAAAAAAATCCTATAAGTACATTAAGAGCGATAAGTTTTCGTGATTTCATTTTTCAATATTTTTAACACTACTCTATTTTCAATCATTCATCTTATTTCATGCGCGTTTATAAATATCATCCTCTAATTTAATTATTCACATATAATTAGAGTCTAATACAGGCCGATAGCATAAACCACATCAAAGAGTACGAATTAGCATGAGAGAGCACGTTTGAGGGATAATAAAGTGGTTGTAGTTCCCAGCTAGAGCACCTTAGGGGCTAATTTTGCTTAGCGGCGACGTAATGATTATGAGCCTGCGAGTCCTAGTAGGGACCGCAATATGCAAATGGTTTTAGCCTTTAGCATGCTATTGAGGCGAGTACAGGCGCTTCTGCAACTCGAAACATTTTCATAAAATAACATGTTAGCGAAATGTTTGATAGCTACCTGCTATATTATTTATTTTTGTAAAAGTATATACGCTTGTGAAGAAAAACGTATTTTAAGGCCCGTTTGGAGGTCAAATTAAGGCTATCCTCGAAAAAACGACGTAATAATTTGTTTCATATATAAATCAGGACGGGAGCGTGGGAAGGCCCCCCACAAAATGGAGCGACGACCTGGTAAAGGTTGCGGGTGTCCAATGATGCGGACAGCTCACGACCGATCTTTGTGGAACTCTCTGGGGGAGGCCTATGTCCAGCAGTGGACGTCAATTGGCTGATGATGATGATAAATCAGGAACTCACAGGTAAACTAATGAATGCTTGGTATTGCTTTTATAGTGGTTGGACCATACCTCTTAAATCAGGTTTATTATCTGTCAGATATTATAAGAGAAGAGGATATTTGAGTTATCTCATTGTAAGCTCTCTATTCTAAGCTATATCTTGGCTACGAGACTCTGACAGGACTAAATTCTTATTAAAATTTAACGGAAAATAAATACACACAGAACATACAAGCTAGTGACCATCTTTAATTAAAATCTAAATTTTGATAAAACAAAAATTAGAGAAAATCAACGAAGAATGAGACAAAACTGTTCAACGCAAACGCCGTCATCACCATGGAGATTACGTCACAAACTAAAGATTGGTGTATACCATTCGTCAATAGAAAAAAAAAGTAAACAAATAACAACAACATTGGTTTTATTATCACAATATTGGTTTTATTACCTACTTAAAACCTTAAACCTTGAGTACACATACATTTTAAAATTATTGGTCTTTATTAGTTTTAACGTAAAAATATATCTGCGAACGAGTTTCAAGATGAGACAAAGACGTCAAATGCTATGGAGAGTCAGCCATTGTATATAATATTTACCTTTTTTCGGATTCTAACTGACGAATGGTTTAGATAGATGCAGAGCAATAACATTTGGAATGTTGGTGCATGTAGGTGCATTTTTTTACATGTATAAAAAAATGTTTTACTGAACCCTAAGTTGATAATTTTTTAAACTAGGTACTTCACTAATCATAAATATTGGATGTCATATACCAAAGAACCCTGAAGAATGCCTGCACCCCTCAGTCACTCGGTCTTTAACTCAGTCTTTACTCGGTCGGTAAGACCGAGTGGCCGAGGGGTGCAGGCATCAGCCACGAAAGCTGATCACGTGGGTTCGATCCCCACCTCGGACGTTGGTGATCTTGGTCGTTTTTTCTTTGGTATATGACATCCAATAATTATAATTTGTATAGTATTAAGTAGTGTAACTTTTGGGGAAAAAATAAAAAAGCATAAATCCAAATATTTAGTTAATAAATAATTTGATTTGTGTTTCCACAATACGTACTTCACTAATCATTTACCTTTACTCGTACCTATAACTAGATAGGTAAATAAAGGAGCTACAAAACGTAGGTATGAACTTTATCAGAATCCAAAACCTCTTCGTAATCCAATCCAGGCTTAAATAACAACAAAAGGACAGATTTATGATCACCGTTAAAACACCTTTTATAAAGATTAACTAAGCGAGAATACTCCATTTGGACGATTAAGCTTTTGTTAATCAACGTTTCAGACTTGACAAAGGGGTGATAAATAATTCGTTTATGCCACTAAGCTAAAGATTTGCGATACAGCGACTAGGCCTTACCGATTTAGTAAGTGCTTTATGTAAATAGTTCGAGTAGATCGTTGAATTCCTCACCTAAAACGGCCATACAGTTTTCAGAAGCCTGCGGGTTTACCATGACGTACATGGTTTACACAAAAGATCTCAATGGGTCGAAGTGTATCCGTAAGGGTCCCACCAATAAGATAAGATACCATGACGTACTAATGCGATTCAGTTTAGGTCGAGAGAAAGGGCCAAGGCTATACAAGTCGTATATTTCTGTCCCTTTAACACAATACTTCATCCCTTATCAAAGAATATAATCAATTGATTGATTAACGCCTAACAAAATGACAGATGTATAAGTCATTATTATAGTGTCACTATTCATTTACCACTCTTTTGGCTTAATAAAATTATTTTCAATAATTTTCAATGAAGTGCGGATTTCAAATAATCGGTGCTTGAATATCTGGCGATTTTATCGTTTACCGTGAATATAATTATCACTTTCGAACTTACATATTAGTTAAAACGTGACAGCAACGACGACAATGATAAAAAATTGAACTATCGTAAGACTGCTGTCTACGAGTAACATTTTGTTACAAATTCATATTCCTTCAGAAAAGCACGCGCCACCTACTAGCAAAATGTAGTAGATCCTTATCTTAATTGCTGATGTTCTAAAAGAATGTATAACATAATAACACACAACATTTGAACGCAATTTTACATGAAAACACAATTTCGGCCGCAGGCGTGGCAATTGTTGTGATTTAAGTGACCATTTCACATTTACAGCTTTTGTCACGCTTTCGTTTAATAAATTGAGACATTTCGCTGCGTAATTCAGGGCTTTTTATATTAAACTTTATGTTCAATGCGACATTTTTAACTGAAGCAGACACTGTTGAGTACGGTATGTGTTCTGGGAATTAACAGTTGCATTGTAGTGGTTCTCATTGTGTGATTTACTTCTGTAACTATATAATATACGCTTTTTGAACTGTGTCGTTTTATTCATACTGAAGCTTTAAATATTGTTCTATTGAAATCTACTATCGTATATTACAAGCAGGATAGTAAAACTGTGCTACAGAAAATATTAGCTAATTACTGACTTCGCAGTTTGGCGAATTTTAAGTTTAAGTACACTTTTGTTATTTTCTATTACTAAATAAAAATAAAAAAAGAATCGACTATATTTAGTTTGGATTTTTTACCATGAACCCAAAAACGTGTACATATTAAAAAATACATATTTTTTTGTTTCTAATATAGAATCGATGTACACATTTGACGTTGACTGTAGAACATCCTTTACTGAAACAGTCCAGGTAAACCCGCGATGAAATAAAACAGAATCTATCCGGGAATTGCCATGGAGCGTGAAATTGCCAAAAAACTTCGAAATCCATCACGAATCAAATGACACTTTGAAATTGTAAAGCTAACTGAAGAGGGAAGTGGATGGACTGTGAAAACAATTAACGTGTCGATACTAAAATAGCAATAAGCTTCAAACGCCATGTTGAATTTAAAAATTTACCTATTCAACGTGATTAACTAAAAAACCTAGATAAAATTGTCCGCAGTCTATCGTGTAAGCTAAAACACATATGTAATTTAAAGTGTTTTAGTCAGTATTAATTCCCAATTTTTAATCTACAATTTTAGCGATACTGTTACATTACATGCAATATCCTAAAGTGATTTAACATTAATACAAACGGAAATTGCATTAAGCGCACTGCGGTTGAATCCTGGCAGTGAGTGCTTTGCAATCAGTTGTGATCGTAATAATGCCAATAATTCACTGACAAACTCGGTATCATCAATATTCGTCCATGTAGCGGCAGTTAATTATCGACCAATTCTACTGGCAACAACCGGCGAACATTTTAAAGGACCAAGTTACCGATAGCTATTCGTTGAAAGCCAGGAAATTGAGCATAACGTACCCGTTAATATTTCAACAACTTCCTAACGATTAACAGGGTTGTATTTGCTATACGACAATCGCTCCTATATAGTTGTGCCTACAGTATATAATTGTCTGCAAGGGGATTATAGAAAACCGATGTAGCTGTTTGCCGAGATAGAGTTAGACATGTATAGGCACGCCGAAACGCATCTCCTCCGCACCCCAAAGTTAAACTCTGGAAATTTTAATACGTCCTGTTTTGGGGTGCCGAGTTCCGTTACGTTTACATGCTTTAGGCTTAACATGTTTTTTCACTTTGTTATAATTGGTTTATAGCGAGATAAGTGCTTTTAAATGAATTTACTGCTAAAGTTATGGATAACTTGGGTCTGCGACTATATATAACATGGACATCTAACGCCAGCTCAAAAATGCCCCCAAAAGTAATTGTTCAATTGTGCCAAGATGGGCAGGACGTAGCGCTTTTCTTAACACCGCGCATATTTCGGCGCAACATCTTTGACAAATGTTTAAAGAATATAGCCAATCAAAACTTTGATGGACCAATCACAACTATTTTTAAATGGCGGTTTAAGTTTGTATATGCTGATATTGACATTTATTACCGTGATGCATTGAAAAGGGAGTGACAGTTGTCAAATAAAATTCAGGACCGTTTTTGAACGGCAATTTAATATGGCGTGCGGCTTCCATGTTTTATTTGTTCGTAGACTTGGGTTTAAGCTTGGGTTTTAGGTATAAATTATTTAATTAATAAGAAAAAACACTAACTAATCTCCCTTAAACTTAATAAGCGTCTGTTATTTCAACAAACAGTACCTGAGATGTTACATCAAATGGGAAAATATTTTGTTACGTAGGTACCTAATCACATATTTGTGATTCTTGTCGAACTGCTGCTGATTCGAACAGACTTATTCTTTGATAGAACTAAAAATGTGTGTGTGTAAAGATGAAACATTGAATTATAAAAACTTTTGTGTGTTTTGTGTTAATCTTAATCTTTTGAGTAGGGATCATAACCTGCCCTGAATTGCTCGTTAAGAAAAATCTCCGCTGAAAATAAATATTAAACTTTCAACCGCAGTGACCCTTATAGAATACTTATTAATTCATCAAGCACTTAAACTGTAGTTAAAGCAGCAGTAGATAAACAAAGAAAGTTCCAGAGCTGACGGTCTGACTTGACCAAAGTTTAATTATAAACTGAATGGAACCCCGGCACAATCGCCAACTTGGATCATGCTGCTATCAGAATAACTAGCTTTTTGTTCGTAAATGAGTTTGAATAGGATTGAAAATAATTGTACGTATTTTTTTTTCTGTCCTTCAAGTAGTCACACTACATATCACTACATTCACTACCATGTCTACGACAACATCGTACTAAAGAAAAAACCTCGTTAGTAGTTATTTTATTATCAAAAGTTGACACAACAAATGACACAACATTTACCAAGACAAGAGTTATTTATAGATGTAGTGAATGAGTAATTAATCTATTGTCTGCAAGTCTTTGCATTTATACTATGAATATATGATAATAACTCTGAATATATCCTAGATTGACTAATACACTGTTGTGTCAACAGTACTTTCGAATCCCATTCCAATCGCGGTTTGAATTATAGTTAAAGTAGTCTAGGCGTCAGCTGCGAAAGCTATGAGATAACTACGTGGCTTCGAGCCCTACCTTGGATGTTGGTGGATTACTTACCAAAGAGCTTGCGGCTTTTTCGCAAAATGCATCAGTATTGCAATACAGCGAGGAAATGCCGCCAGTATCTTCGGTACAATGCCACTAGGGCTATTTAAATTATGTATATAGATTGTACAGTATTGATATTTAATAAAGAGCGATAAAAAAATACATAGGTGTTTTATCTTTGGTATAATAATATACAGCGTGTATATTTGATATAACCGCAAACTTTAGGGGGTCTTAGTATAGGCACTAATTAATATATTTATCGCAAAATTATTTTAAAAAAGCAAACTTTTTCTTTCATATAAAATAATTAAGCGCGCAATGTAAAGCTTTGTTGTTGTTTGTTGACAATTAAACATCGTAATATCACAACTGTCACTAGTGATAAGTGTACGCCATACATTGCTGCTCAAAAAAAAAAATTAATTACGCCATGGTAGTTAACGCTAAATTAATAATTGTCATAAAAGTTAGACTATAATACTTAAATCTACGTCTGGTTACAATATGCGGCTATATTTCATATACACACTGTATAATATGACGTATTAGATTTATAATTTATAGAACATTACAAGCTAAAACATAATGATCAAGCGGAATCATGTCAAATTAATATCAGTAACTGAATTTTCGTAGTCAGGAAACTACAATATTAGTTTACATTACTACAAAACAAGAAGTCATTATAAAATAATTCAAATGAAATGATAATTTTAATGAACAAAAAAGCATTATATACAAGGTGGTCAGAAAATAGGTGCATTTCCGTTGCCTGAGACGTTTTCAGACTCTGAATAGGGCCCCTGGGAGGTTAGAGGAAGTTTTGTAAAGGGTCATTTTTTTGTCAAAGTGCTAAATTATAACTAAGTACTTAGAACTACTAATTCTGAAACTTAAATTTATTCTTAAAAATACCCCTAAGAACCGTTTGACTATTATACTTTCTAATACCTCACTATGGCGGAATGCACTTATTTATGGCCAATCTGTATACTTGCAAGTACGAGTAGTATTATTACTGCGTTAGATTTAATTTTGTTTAATTGATGTATTTATCAAAATAATTGCACTATTCCCCTAACAACCCAGACGCCGTCTTTTTTTGCACTATTCCCCTAACAACCCAGACGCCGTCTTTTTAAACGGTTTTTATTAACTTCACCGCGTATCAACTGTCGTCGATGCTTCAAATCTTGTGATCGATTTTTCGACCATTTCTACTGCACCGAAATCAATAAAATTTGGAACTCTTATCAAGTCCCCATGACAATGCAATATTATAATATTTGTATCCTTGTATCCTCAAAGCCTGATGCTGCAGACGTACTGCTTACCTTAACCGTGAGTGATAGACACGTGAAAATGAAAGTATAGCATGTTTGGCATAATCAAATACTAACAGAGGCGATCTTGACTTCCAACTCCTCATTCCTGATGCTGCAGTACTGCCCACAATAACTGCAAGGTTAATCTTTTATCGATATCTTGATTGGAAAGAAGTTCTTTAAATATTAAGTAGAAACATGCGAATTTAATACTAACGTCCAACTCCTCAAATCTGATACCTACTCCAGTGTTACTGCCTGCCACAACGGCTAGGTTTAGCAATATGTAAATTTTGAAGTACTGCTTTAGATATTTGGTAGAAACGTAAGGATTTCATTATCATCATCATCATCATATCAGCCGAAAGACGTTCACTGGTGAATAAAGGCCTCCCCCAAAGATTGCCTTGTGGCAAAAGATTCCCTTGTTGCGCACTCGTTTCCACAAAGACCGGCCCTGTGCCACTCGCATCTAGCGTCCTTCACCAGGTCATGAGCATGAGTCCACCTTGTGAGGGGCCTACTCACGCTGCGCCTTCCGTTACGATCGTGACCGCCACTCGAGAACCTTACCGCCCCAACGGCCATCGGTTCCACGCGCAACGAGCCCCGCCCGCTGCCACTTCAGTTTAGCGATCCGAAGAGCTATGTCGGTTACTTTGGTTCTGCTGCGGATGGTCTCATTTCTAATCCAATATCGCAGAGAGACTCCTAGCGTAGCCCTCTCTATTGCCCTTTGAGTCACATTGAGCCTTCGTATGAGGCCCATTGTAAGCGACCACGGTTTAATACCGTATGTCATCACTGGCAACATACACTGATCAAAGACTTTCGTCTTCAAACCCTGCGGAATATTGAACGAAAAGATACAGACGGATATAATACTGACTTACAACTCCTCAAACCTGATGCTGCTGAGACACGTACCACTGCCTGCCATAACCGCCAGGTTTATCGAAATGTTGAATTTAAAGTAATGATTTAGCTAATGGGTAAAAAAAACATATAAACTGAATACTCACTTCCAAATCCTCTAATCTGATACGGCAATATTACCATAAACGCTATTAGTGTGCCATAACCGCTGACAGCGTGGGTAGTCCGCGTAGGACGTGGCGCCTGACCTGCGGTCCGCTTGTTGATAGTGTGAGTTCACCCCTCGGGCCATCGGGTTCGCGTAGGGCGAGCTGTTGGGCCTGCAGCCCTCCGGCTGATAGAGTGACAGCGTGAGTGGATCGCGTAGCGTAGGGCGAGCCGTCGGGCCTTCGGCCCTCCGGCTGATAGAATGACAGCGTGAATGGATCGCGAAGGGGGAGCCGTCGGGCCTGCGGCCCTCCGGCTGATAGAATGACAACGTGAGTGGATCGCGAAGGGCGAGCCGTCGGGCCTGCGGCCCTCCAGCTGATAGAGTGACAGCGTGAGTGATTCGCGTAGGGTGAGCCGTCGGACCTACGGCCCTCCGGCTGATAGAGTAACAGCGTGAGTGAATCGCGTAGGGCGAGCCGTCGGGCCTGCGGCCCTCCAGCTGATAGAGTGACAGCGTGAGTGGTTCGCGTAGGGTGAATCGTCGGGCCTACGGCCCTCCGGCTGATAGAGTAACAGCGTGAGTGAATCGCGTAGGGCGAGCCGTCGGGCCTGCGGCCCTCCAGCTGATAGAGTGACAGCGTGAGTGGTTCGCGTAGGGTGAATCGTCGGGCCTACGGCCCTCCGGCTGATAGAGTAACAGCGTGAGTGAATCGCGTAGGGCGAGCCGTCGGGCCTGCGGCCCTCCAGCTGATAGAGTGACAGCGTGAGTGGTTCGCGTAGGGTGAGCCGTCGGGCCTACGACCCTCCGGCTGATAGAGTAACAGCGTGAGTGAATCGCGTAGGGCGAGCCGTCGGGCCTGCGGCCCTCCAGCTGATAGAGTGACAACGTAAGTGGTTCGCGTAGGGCGAGCCGTCGGGCCTGCGGCCCTCCAGCTGATAGAGTGACAACGTAAGTGGTTCGCGTAGGGCGGGCCGTCGGGTCTTCGGCCCTCCGGCTGATGGAGTGACAGCGTGAGTGGTTCGCGTAGGGCGGGCTGTCGGGCCTGCGGCCCTCCAGCTGATAGAATGACAGCGTTAATGGTCCGCGTAGGGCGGGCTGTCGGGCCTGCGGCCCTCCAGATGATAGATTGACAGCGTGAGTGAATCGCGTAGCGTAGGGCGAGCCGTCGGGCCTGCATCCCTCCAGCTGATAGACTCACAACGTGAGTGGTTCGCGTAAAGGTGCGTTTAAACCAAAAGAGCATTCGCTGTTCTAGCGCCCGTTCTACGAAATCAACCAATCACGTTTTGTGTACCGATCGAATTTCGTAGAGTGGGAGGTTAGAACAGAGAATGCTCTTTTAGTTTGAACGCAACTTTAGGCGAGCCGTCGGGCCTACGGCCCTCCGGCTGTCAGACTCGCATGGGACGTGCCGTTGGACCTGCAGTCATCCGGTTGATAAGACTGAGAGTATGAGTATACCCCTGTCAGCCCTGTCGTTATTAAAGCGCGAGAGTTAAACGCTAGCATGCATAATTGTATTGCATATTACAAGCAACATCTTTGATGTAGAATATTTAGTATCGGAAATTAACTTAACAATTGCACTAAAAACTTGAAAATAAAATAATTAAAAAAAGTTTTAAGTTAAACGGTTTTTATTGCACCAAAAACTAGAAAATAAAAATTAGTTGTAACTAACCGTAGATGCTACTTTCTGTAGATTAGTCACGTGAAACTATTATCACTGTAGTCTTCCCAAGTCGGATGCTGAAAGCCACGTTTAGCATTTATGTCAGTGGATTAAGCGTTACCTAATCGGAAACTTTTACCAAACTAAAATAAAAACGTGGGGCGTTATTATAAAGAAACATACAAGTTCAAAATATGTAATTGTAGCTTTAATTTTGCAATTAATCAATCAATCTGTTCCAACACTTCTGCAGAGGTAAATAACTTTTATCAAGGCCAGAACAAAACTTATCACACTATTGCTGTCTTGATTTTTATGTGTGTTCTTAAATAACTATAGTGACTTAATCATAATTGCGTACGCCCCACGTTTTTATTTTAGTTTGGTAAAAGTTTCCGATTAGGTAACGCTTAATCCACTGACATAGATGCTAAACGTGGCTTTCAGCATCCGACTTGGGAAGACTACAGTGATAATAGTTTCACGTGACTAATCTACAGAAAGTAGCATCTACGGTTAGTTACAACTAATTTTTATTTTCTAGTTTTTGGTGCAATAAAAACCGTTTAACTTAAAACTTTTTTTAATTATTTTATTCCTTATACTTCTCGCTGTTTTGCACAAAAATGCATTTGTCATTAGGGTTTATCTCTACTGCTTACATTTCGTTTAGCAGAAATATTTTGTTGTTTTAAATTACTGTAAATTCATATATGGAGCCTAGAAACTAGCAAAGTCAAATAAATATTTGTAATGATCTAGCCGATATTTAAGTGAAGAAACTAACAAATATTTATTACTTAATTAATATAGGTTAGTATTAGATTCAATAAATGGCGTCTACAATTAGGGTGCACGTAAATGAAGGCTTATTTAATATAATACCTATTAGGAGAATGATAAAACAAAGATATAGGTAGGTACTTACCTACAGCGTGTAAATCTAATATGGGCAATTAATAAAACCTGGCCTAGAATTTAATAAGAGGAATCATCAATAGGTACAGATGTCTGATATTATCTTAAGTTACACTTCGTAGTGGCTCGACAATTATTTTTTTTTATATAACTACTCCTGCTGGCTCGTACCAATGAGTTTTTCCGAAACTTATGTACGGAATATCAGATTATATTTACCATTAGCTTTCGGTGAAGGAAAACATCGTGAAGAAACCTGCATACAGCCGCGAAGAAATTCAAAGGTGTATGTGAAGTTCCCAACCCGCTTAGGGCCAGCGTGGGGACTATAGCCCAATTCCTGTCATATATGAGAGGAGGCCTGTGCCCAGCAGTGGGACATTATATAGGCTTAAATATATATATATTTATATATATATATATATATATATATATATATATATTTAAGCCTATATATATATATATATATATATAATGCGTCTATACGCATAGTTAATAGGAGAGGCCTACGTCCAGCAGTGGACTATCATAGGCTGGTGATGATGATGATATATATATATATATATGTGTTTAAATATATCGACACTGGAAATTTCAAATGTCGTAAGGGACAAAGGTCGACTTTTCAGGAGAGCCAAAAAACAAAAACCAAAATTAAAAAAAATCGTAATTTGTTACATATTTATCCGAATTAGATGGTTCTTATATACATAATTACGAAAAAGCTTTATCTTCATTAGACAATTAGGTAGGTATATATTTGTAAACTCAATAGTTTCGGAGATAGTGTCCCTTACGCAAGAAATTTACTAGACACATGTCCCTTACGCCCCCAAAAATTTCTAGTATTTTTATGAAAATCTGTTACGACAAAAACGAAAACACTACCTCTTTGTCGTAACTGTCAAATAATATTCTACATTACAACTATTTTCTGTTGTAAAGTCATTCTAGTTTCCAGATTAATTGAAGTAAGTAGCGTAAAAATGCAAGAAAATATAAAGTTGTGTACTTACAATTGTATTATTTTCATAGACGGAGATCAATTTCACGTGTAATTTATTATATTTTAGATAACCCGTTATAATTTATAGGAAATAAAACCAAACATGTTAGGTATGTATATATTTTAGTCAGCTTAGTGTTGTGAAAAGAAGAAAACATATTTAAAAATTGCTTTGAGAGCAACCTGAGCCCGAAACAAAAACATATATTAGGAAGAAATTCTGGATAAGTAATCTAACTGCCTCCGCGAAGATCTATGACCCTTTTTGATGATACTCGTGCTATTCAGACGTGCGGTCAAAGGAAATATTGAATCCTTCGGGAACGAAACACTGACTGAAAACATACATTTGTAGCCCAAAAAATGGTTAAGGAGCGCTGAGTTACTGCAAGCTATTCAAATCGACTGGAAATTATGAAGTGTTTCCTACATTATCAAAATGAAATCAAGGCGTCCTCCTTCCGCACCTGGCAAAATATTTCGGGCAAGCATTGCATTGGGGTTTATACTGAGAAAATAGACTAGTGTCAAGGTACGCTTTATACCAAAAAGCAGGAAAAACGAATATAGATAATACTCGTTCTAAGTCCTTCAAACCTATTAGTCTAACGTCTCTATTTCTTTCACTACTTGGTGGCAAGATCGCTAAGTCTAAATCAACATGTTTACCAAAAACTACCCCACTTGACCTGGTCACAAGGTTCATAAAAGTAAGTAAGTTAGTAAGTAATTCTTTACTGCACCAGTAAGAAAATAACAGAAAGAAACAAAATAAAAATAAGCTAAGCATACGATACAGGTTACCAAAGCGGCGCTAAAGTCTAGAGAATAAGCAAACAGGTCGGTGTGTATTCCTTGATGTCGAAGGTGCTTTCGATAATAAACCCACAGAAACCAACCTTAATTAAATTAAATCAAAGGGATGAAACCACGACTATATGGGTCCGAAGAGTGCTCTCTAACAGAATAGCTACTCCAACCCTCAATATAACTGGGTATGAAAATATTTATTTAAACTATCAATTAATCTACTATGGACCTCCTCCTCCTCTGTTTCTGTAGACCACAAATGCATAAAAGAAGTATTCACCTAGGCAGACCTTATGATGTACACAAAATTGCAGCCTTCAGAATCTGGAATGTTCTGGCCTCGACAAGAATCAGTAATGACTTATAAAAAAGGCTGCGACAAAATATCATAACTGCTCGGTGCGGCGGATATTAGACCAAAACAACAGTAATAAACATGATAATATGGCAGATGTCCGGACCTTACTACTATAGTCCTATCTCTGACCCATGCAATGATCATAGCTCATTACACTTTTCAATAGCCTGCTGAGGCTGGTTCACGGTTCACGTGTACTACAGAGTAAATTTCTCGAATTGGCAAAAGACAGCTAATTATAAATAAGCCCATGATTCCCAGGGAGATAATAATAAGATTGGAGCAGCTTGTGGCGAGCTGTTCGGCAATAGCGACATCGTCTCAGGCATGTTTTCATCGGTCGGAGTAGAATCCAAGAAGAACTGTAGGACTCGGCTTGCCTTGATTGGCCGTTGGCCGTCCAGAGAGGAATCGTTAGAGAGATGTATATGCTCCAGGGGTGGAAGTGGAAATTTGCGTGAGTCGCTGGTCGATGCAGTATCTATGTGGTAGTAAAAATACTGCTCTGCCCTCACCCCTCTTCCTGAGACGCCCTGGGTCAAGTCGCGCCGGCACTGTTGCAAGTGCTATGAGAAACTAAACAAATTGTTATAACGTACACAAAAAAACTTTCATGATTTTTAATATCATCTTTTTTGAGGCGTAACTCTCATTCATGTACCGTATTTAATGTAGTAACGTATACTTTATAAAATTAAAAGGTGAGTTACGACATCAAATTTTAAAATTATTTTGATTTATATGTACATACGACTCAGTTTAGTAAGAGAATAGAGCCATTACTACCTTTGAAATTGTGTAGTAACGCACAAAAGCTTAAAATATTTGTCCCTTACGCCATTGTGAATTCAAAGTTTCGTATTTATTTCATCAGATAGAATGTCGTAAAGGCACCTTCTTTTGCTGTAGTAACTAACCACATAGGGATTTATGAATAAGAAGGATATACTACGTTGAAAATGGACACGTTATCCCTTCAAATTAAAAATTTGACCCATACAACACTTTTTTTAAAGCAATATGAAGTTACGACAAAATGAATTCACTTCATAACTTCTTTATTTGAAGCGATATCAAAAAGTTAATTATACAGATCGATAGAGATTTTTTTTCTGAGTTCTATGCAATTCAAAGTGTACTTACGACAAAATGTCCCTTACGACATTTGAAATTTCCAGTGTCGATATGTATAATATACTCAGCAGCAATTGCTGTAACAGTAACATAATGCGATATCTGTGTTCAAAATTACCTGTTAATGACCGTTTGACTAGAAAATGTTAAATAACATTGCAGACCTAAATATTAGTTTCGATAAAATGTTTGATCTGAGTAAAAATTGTGGAGATTTACTTTTTAACCGACTTCAAAAAGGAGGAGGTTTACAATTCGTCGAAATCTTTTTTTTTTATGTATGTTCCCCGATTACTCGAAGACGCGTGGACCGATTTGAACAATTCTTTTTTTGTTTGAAAGGGTATACCTTCTAGGTACCTTCTAGGGTCCCATTGTCACCGAATTCAGATCTGATGATTGGATCCTGGAGAAATCGAGGGAACTCTTCAAATGTTGTAGGCACACATGACATTTTTCATTTATTTTCTAAGACTAATCAAGTATTTGCGTCTAGTCATGAACGTTTTAAGTTGGTGATCTGATGATGGAAGGTACAACTCCTTAGCAATTAGGAGTTGGGGGATAATTCTTTAAGTATAACACATTTCGTGTATTTTGGAAGCTATTTGAGTATTTGCATTTAGGTGGTCATCCTTTCATGTTGGTGAGCTGATGATGAAAGGTGCAACTCCTTAGAGATTAGGAGTTGGTTGAAAATTCTTTAAATATAACATATTTCCTGTATTTTGGAAGCTATTCGAGTATTTGCGTTTAGGTGGTTATCCTTTCATGTCGGTGAGCTGATGATGGAAGGTACAACTCCTTAGAGATTAGGAGTTGGGGGATAATTCTAAAAATAATTCTTTAAATATAACATAGTTCATGTATTCTGGAAGCTATTTGAGTATTTGCCTTTAGGTGGTCATAGTCTCATGTTGGTGAGCTGATGACGAAAGGTATAACTCCTTAACGATTAAGAGTTGGAGGATAATTCTTTGAATATAACAACTGTCATACATTTTCAAGATCTATTTAAGTGTTTGCTTAGTAGTTATAACATGTTGGTTAGCGGTTAGTGATTCTTTAAATAATATAGGCATGCTAAGGCTGTTACCTATAATCTTTGAAATTATTCATACCTGCTGATGATACAATGTATATCTCCTTGATAATGGGATAATTTATAAATATTAGATGTCATATACCAAAGAAAAACGACCAAGATCACCTATGTCCACTTCGCGAGTATATGACTGTATTTGATAGAGCTTTGTAACTTACTCTCACTTCGGTTATGCTTTCATCAAAATGACTGAGGTAGATCATTCTGTTGATAAAAACATAATCGGAGTGACAGTAAGTTATAAATCTCTTTTTTTTTTCTATCTATTCTAATACCTATGAACGTATTTGGCTTGGAACCGACTTCTAAGAAATCTGTAGGATACCTAGCCATAATATTTTATTTCAATTAATAGGGTAAAAGGTTTAAAGGTTTGGGTAGGAAATCCTAAGAAGTAGGAACTAAAATTATTTTTTGCTTCTTAGTTCGGGCGAATTTTTGAAGGCGGTTTTATTTTTATTTTAAAATATTTTATTATATTATGTATGTCACATGCAAACCCGCATAAAAATATGCGCCTAAATTTAAGTTACACTCATACTTACTCGTATATAAAACACCTACTAGGTGTCACTATTCATTACAACCCATACTTTCTTAAATAGTTAGGCAGTACCTACATGCTCGTAAATAGTCCCATTATATTTGTATCTACCTTAGGTTTGGCATACAAATACTGTTGCTAATTTGGTAACATGAAAAACTTTTTTTAGTACAGATGGGGCCTTCTTTATGCGCTAGTGCGAGAAGTGGCTTATTTTACGTCAGGTCCAAAACTTCGGAGGGCCATCTGTAATAAAACGTCGTACGAGACACGTGCAAAAAGGAAATTCGTTTTTCGCACTTGTGTTGTAATGTACTATTTCATGCTTCCATGAGCAACCCAGCAGATTAAAAAGTAATTTCGAAATGCAATAACCCTCACTATGCAAAAGAAATCCACGGCTAAAGAGAACCTACGATGTAGAACTACCTACAAAAACAAAACCTACAAAAAAAGTATATTTAATTATACAATTCTAGCATTTTTAGGCTAAAATAATTGCCCCGAAGAAAATCTTTTAGTTCCTTAGAGATGCCCCGAAGCTCGAGGGCACTTCAACTTAACAAATAAATTTTTTAAACGGCTCAAGCCTTACAAGACAATTTTGTAAAGTAAACAATCCCCGGGTAGCAACGTCTGTCCTAGTTTACATTTTTCAGTACTATATTTGAAATCGTATAAGTAGCTCTGCATGTGGAGGACTGCGCTTGTTTTTTAATAAAAAATAGGCCGAATGCTTTATGTCACGACACGGCGGGGACGTACATATGAGAGTTTCAAAGAATTCGTTTTGGTGCGCGCTTAAAAAGCTTTGGGCTTTGTTCAAAGAACTGCTGAAACTTTTGCGATTTCTATTGTTATGAGCTTGTGAAAATAATGATAGCGATAAGAATTTTAGAACAGTGTTGTTTTATATATTGTATGAAATAGGGTTTTATAACCATAATTATTTCGTAAACGAGTATAGTATCTATAGATCTATAATATTTTTATATTCCGTGAATGTTTAATTATGTAATGATAAGCAGGTATTTTTACGCAAATACAGTAGATTTGTGTTCGCTACATCTTTTGGGATTAATCAAAGCTGAGTAACGCCCTCACAGCTTTAATTAATACCCAATGACACCCACTTAATCCAATTCTACAATAAGCCGCTAATTAACGAATCCATACAACATTGGTCTGCGCGTAAATAAAACCATAGTTACGTAAAGAATAGTGATGTATTCACCATAGCAATATTTCCAAGGCAACAAATATTTTCTTGAGCATTATGAGCAATATTTTTATTAGAGAAGAACAAACAATATTTAATAATTATATACAAAAAGATTGACGTGACTTTTGTTTGTTACAATTCCAGTCCCTTTTTTAGTAATTTCAATTTATTTTTCCACGTATAATTATCGTGACTCGGCCTTTTGAAAATATTCTATCTCATTAAGAAATATTGATGTTTTGAATGCCTATTACCGTAGCAAATTTAAAAGAACAAGTTTGCCAAACATTTTCAAATATTGTGTAAAAATGTCTCTGTAGGTAAAAGTTGATTTTGAATTAAAACGCTGTTAAAGATACAGAATAATAGAGAGGCGTTTATTTATAGTCTTGCATTACTATATATACTAAATCTATTACAAAAATAGAAATAATAAACTTATTTTTTAAATGCAGATGCTGTTTAAAATTGCCCTGAAAAAATGCATTTATTTTCTATTTTTTATTTTTAAATATTCCAGTACTTAACTATAATATTCACCAGAAGAATATTCGTAATGCACATCACTAGCAAGGACCGCTGTTGGTTACCCGCGAACGAGGGCGCCGGAAACGGAAGATAATCCAATTATCCGAGAACAAGCCGAACAACTAGCCAATTAGACGCCGAAAGTGTCTACAAGTACAGGCTTCTATGTAATTTTAAAATTAGAACGTTGTTTTATCGAGTAAAGCCATTTTTTTTACGGCATGCTCTCTTAGCTAGTTATCCGTGTAACAACTTTTCAACTTGTTCAGGTTAAGCTTAGTCTACATTTGCCGTTTTGTAATAATTTTCATTATCATTGATTTCTAATATAATATAACTAGCAGTTACCCGCGGCTTCGCCCGCGTTCTAATATATATTCACTGCGTGTTAATGTTTTCCCAGATGTGATAGCTTCTCACTTTTTGTACCAACCTCAAAATCGTTATGAAAAACCCCCTTGGATCCTAAGATACCGGTTTTTATTAAGGTCGGATTCAAACTAAATAAATTCAAAACTATCATTTGTTGTTTCCCAGGCCTTACAAAGATGACCATAATTAGCCGAGCTGATTAACATTTGAAGTAAGTCAATATTGTTACCGTTTCTTGCAAAATTGACTTCTGCTTCATTATGATGAACAGATCAGTCAGAACTTCAGATTACCACCGATTTTTATGACGGACAATATTGAAACGGAAATTGATTAGGCAGCCTTTTTTGCAGTTTGTTAATAAGAACCTCTGGGATCCCGATACATCGATTTACACAATTGGATAAAAAATGACGAAATTTATGGTGACTGCTGTTTTGATTTTATAAAAAACCTCTTGGATACACAGATATAATATGTACTTTTGATTACTATCGCGTGAAAACTCAGGAAAACTTAAAAGGTTATTAACGTTGGTTAACATGCTATATTTAGAATTTTTTGAATCAGAAATAAACACAAAAACGATACCCCTGCCATAACCCGCAAGCCCATGAGACCATAAAAGCGGAGATGGTATTTCACGTACACCTCGGTACAACGACACGATAGACTATAGAAACGATAACCATGTTGTTTTTTTTACTGTTAACCTTTTTACCACTTTTAAGAGTTGAATTCTCAAAAAACCCTAAAACATGTCTTTAGTCATTTCTGTTTGGGAATACTCATGTAAAGTTTCGGATAAAACAGTTTAAATAGTCAAGTTTCCCCGTACACACTTTGGACCCCCATTGCCTTTTTTAGAGCATCTCTACACCCTCAAAGAAACCTACGCGCTATATTTGGAATCTCTAGAACCAGAAATAAACATAAATAATAAAATTACATCGATATTTTTCGAATTTTACCCCATCACACCATAACCGTGTACATATTATTTCACGTCAGTCACGTTAAATTTTAAAATCATTATTGTTTTCGTGATCTACGTCCCGATAAACCATAGAAACGATAACAAATTTGATTTTTTCACTTCATCACCCTTTTAACCTTTTTCAGGGGTTAAATTTTCAAAAAACCTGCAACATATCTTTATTCTATTAGTTTGAAGAATACTCCTACGAAGTTTCGGACAAAATAGTCCAACTAATCTTGTTTCGCCATACAAACTTTGGACCCCCATTGCACCCTCTAGGGAGTGGATTTCGACTCAACCTTTTTTAGAGCAACCCTACACCCTCAAAGAAACCTACGCGCTAAATTTGGAATCTTTAGTACCAAAAATGAACATAAATAATAAAACTGTATTCTTTTTTTTTAATTTTACCCCATCACACCATAACCGTGTAGTACATAGTATTTCACGTCCGCCGCGTTTAATTTTAAAATCATTATTATTTTCGTGATCTACGTCCCGATAAACCATGGAAACGATACCCAACTTGATTTTTTCACTTCATCACCCTTTTTACCTTTTTCAGGGGTTGAATTTTCAAAAAACCTTAAACATACCTTTACTCAATTACTTTAAAGAATACTCTTGCGAAGTTTCAGATCAAATAGTTCAACTAATCTTATTTCGCCATACAAACTTTGGACCCCCATTTCAACCCCTTAGAAGGTGAATTTTGAAAAATCCTTTCTTAGTGCTCGTCTACACCATAAAAGAAACCTACGTGCCAAATTTGGAGTCTCTAGGACCAGGGGCTTAGGCTGTGCGTGCATCTTTGTCAGGGAGCTTCTTCTTTTATATATATAGATAATAATAAAAAATCTTTATTCCAACACAAGAAAAATAATACAAAGCAAAAATAAATAGTAATTAACAAGGTAGGTAACAACAGGCTTATCGCTAAAAAGCGATCTCTTCCAGACCTAAGGGTAGCGAGTAGAAATGCATAAAAGAAGCTAAGAAATTAGTAGTGCATAACAGTAAAAAGAGAATAAATCACACATATGCTTTAAGTACTAATGTAATGCATATAATAATGTATGTAATCTAGTGTAGTGACAAAAAGTACTATTAAAATAGGTAAGTTAAAAAAATGTACTGCCCTCCATTGATTTTTACATTACCACTAATGTATGTACTAATGTACTTTTGTAAAAATCAATGGATTTCACGCGGACGAGAATATATTCGTAAGAAAACGTAAAAGCACATTAATCCTTACTTGTCTTATCTAGTAAACAACTTTCTAACCTAAAAGTACACGTAATCTGTTGTAAACTGCTATATTTGCCTATACCAAAATACCTGAGACCGTATTTGTGTAGTCCGTCCGTAGTACTTTTAGGTTAGAAAGTTGTTTACTAGATAAGTCCAAGGATGAATGGACCGTAATATAATTATTGCCCGCCGTGTGGTGACGGCAGTAAGAATACATTTGTCACAACCCCAACTCCTCCTGCGGGTGTCGTAAGAGTCGGCTAAGGGATTGAAGTGTCACTGACCATTTTACAAGATTGATGATGGGCAGCAGCGTCATCATAGTGGACACTGGACACATTACTGCGATTGCCAATCCGCTTGCCCAGCGTGGCGATTATGGGCATTTACCTCCTAATGCGTCTATACGCATAGTTAATAGGAGAGGCCTACGTCCAGCAGTGGACTAACATAGGCTGATGATGATGATGAATGTAATTATTACTTAGCGTAAGTTTACGCGAGTAAGTCTCGTTAGTCTCGTTTGTCGTTTAAAATGATTGATAATCGTGAAAGTTAAAAACAAAATTAAAATTTTCTGACGCTGATATCTCGTGCAAAGTAATAATATCATGTGTGTAAAGAGACTCATGATTCAGTACCAAAGTGCACTTTAACTAAGCATAATGAGATTAATGAGAATGTCAGTGTCAGAACAGATTTATGATTGATATTTGATACATTTTTATACACTTGACTTATATATGAAGGTTATAAATAAACCAACCAAACTTTGCGTCGCATTTTCTCAAAACACAGATTTTATGTTTCAGTCCCAATTAGCTTCGGTGCAATTGATACTGAAGTCAATTACGGCAGTAATTTGCAATGAGACATTTTCATGAAATTGCGACGTTAAAAGATTATGCACAAGTTTTGTAGCTTTTCGATGTGAATTTCAGGAAATGAACACTATTAACCGACTTTCCGAATTAATGAGCGCACTCCTAAATCCAATATGTTCAAAAGCACGACCCAAATCTCGTACAATAGCTTCGATTTTATTCGCACACAATGCACCATCGTTCACTCGACGGCAGTTTGTTCAGGTGCTACGACTTTCGCACTCGGAATATTCCCTGCTCCACAATAACTAGTAACATTTCAGAGGTTTCGTTCCGATCGCCTTTCGAGCAATAAGTCGAAGGCTGAATGGCTACGAAAATAGCAATTCACTCGATTCAGCGCTGGCTTAAAAAATTGAGATTTCAAATTAAGAGTATGGACTCTTCATTTCCATGGGGAAAGCGGAGTACAAGAATGCAGAGAATTGGGAAGCAAACCTTGTTCATGACTGTCATCGAGTGCTAGACATTGGAGGACACGTTGCCAAATTTCTACTTCTTTTACCCCAGGGAGTATAATTATATTATGTGTAATTAAATATGTATGATTTTCCGCAGTTTTCTTGATTTTTACGTCACTCGTGAATAAATTGTTGAAGGGAGATGTTCTCGACCTGATAGATGGCATGGTAAGGGAGCTGCCAAATGGTTCTCGTCTACCACCAAGGTATTTTGCAAGAACAGGAAAATATAAAGGGTAAGAAGAAATGGACTAGGGATGCTAACATCAACTACAGACGTGAAAATGATTCGGAATGCGCTAGTAAAGATAATTAACCTGAGATTTAAATAGTTAAGTCCATACATTCTTGTCCCCTTTAAACGGTTAATCTCAGTCTAGTTGACTAACGGCTAATCTCGGTCAAGCGGTATTTTCTTGAAATACTGTTAAACTTTACTGTAGTCCCAAAAAACAATTATGGTCCAAAGGTAGTAAGAAGAAATAGTTACAAATAGTTCAATTAGGTACATAATTAAATTCAAGCACTAATATTTCCTTCGTGTTTTGCCTTTTACTCACATAGTTACGTAATACATTTTCTTTGTAGGTATATGCATGATATTGGAGTTTCGCTAGTTACAATCAAGTTTTGATATGATTAAAATTTTGCAGAAGGACCACTAATATATTCTGCCAATATATTTGCAATGAACTATTAATGAAAATGTGGCATATGTAGTTATGAATTTTCTATCTACTTTGTTCGTCACACGACTTTGTTTGTGTGCAGCATCAGGGGCGATTAGATACAAGAGTACAAGCGTATAATTTGTTGCCTCTAAAACAAATAGCCTGCGTATTTTAATCTCAATATCAAGTTATAATGGTCCACCCGAAAACTGCGTTCGTCCAATTGGAATAAATACACGGACAAGACTGTTATTCAAAACGCTGGCACATTGCGATTCGCTTCAGGAACCCCAGCATATGTGTGGCCTTAAATAACGCATGGTTCCTAAGGATTTATGTATCAAGATATTCTAGAGCTTTGCAGTAATATTCCGTGGTACATAGCATGGGGCCCGCAGGAAGAGGTACAACTTTACAATGAGCCGGGGCTTGCATTGGCTTTACCGGTTCAATGAAAAGTTTCCTAGATCTCCCATGGGCTGACGATGTACATACTTACACGTACAATGCTCTATAATTCTATATGATATTGATAAATAGGAACTTGGATTTCTCCTTTACAAGGTGTAACCAACTAATGGTATACTGAAATAAATCGGTAATATTTTATTTCAATGGACTTTAGTCATATTTAAATTATGTATGTAAAAAATTATATCTTTGTTATGTTTATGTTTTGATTATTAGTTTATAATTATATCAGGATTTGCAAAGGTACCGATAGCAAATGGAGCCTTAATTCTAATATGTGTAGTATTTGCAAATAAAGTTTTAAGAATACGTTTTGGTCTAGAAACTTCTTTTGTTGAATCGTTTTAGCGCAGTCCAAATTGAATTTTTATAGTAGGATATATTTTTCCAAGCAATTGTTCTGAAAGAAAGTTTTCCTGTTAGAAACAAGAAAATTGCTTTGCGGTGTTACTATGTACAATTTTAAAATGTTAATGCTATTGCTAGTGCTAGAAACAAGCTTACTAAACTCATTTGAGCAATTTTGCCTTTTAATGCATACTTACCTAGCTATTTTAGAATGTAGAATTGCAAGTATTTACCTTCGTGTCTACTTATCCTCACTTTCAACTTCAAGAATTTCTGCCCTAACATGCCATTCGATTTCACTTCTATTGCAACTGCAATTCCAACTGGTGCATATTGTTTCCTCATGTTGCTGTCGCGTCCTCTGTTATTGAAGTCCTTACTCGTAAATAAGTGGGATACTACGTTTTTGATACTCTCGTCTTTCGTGGATATTATTATTATAGGTCATCATCATCAGCCTATGATAGTCCATTGCTGGACGTAGGCCTCTTCTATTAACTATGCGTATAGACGCATTAGGAGGTAAATGCCCATAATCGCCACGCTGGGTAAGCGAATTGGCGATCGCAGTAATGTGTCCTCTTTAATGACGCTGCTGCCCATCATCAATCATCAATAATGGCAGTGACACTTCAATCCCTTAGTCGGTATTACCTGTTTGACGCTTTCAGCTTTTATGGACATCATTTCCAGTTTCGATATTTCATTTTGGTCATGTAAAAGGACATAACAATCCGCATCACAGCTTTCTCAAGTGGCTATATAATTATCAAAATCCGCAACCGACTTATGGCATACCGACTCATACATATGATACGCTATAGGCCTCGCTATAAGTAAAAAAACAAAATGTACACTCACGCTTTTGAATATGGTCAAATTTGATCTACACATGAACTTTTTTTGCAACAAACCTTTTTTTGTCATACGTATTATACTAAGAAGTAGCTGACAATAATAATTACGTTTGCTTAACTCCTACCCCTGAGTTTTACTACGTGTTACTATCCTAATTCCAAGCATTTACCTGATCATCTCTATGGACATATTAACACCCCTCCTACTTAGGAAGAGCATGTAATCCAACACCTTTATAACAAAAACGTACGATATCACAAGAAGAACAAAACGAACTTCTTAAATTCATATTATTTTTAAAAATATTTGTTTTCGTTTCATAAAATGCAATTTTGTTTATTTCTTATTAAACCAGTAAAAAGCACACATGTGTTTCACTCACTAAACGTCACCTTACGCGAGTTTTAGGCGAAGTAATTTTTTTGTTATTTGTAACAAATTTGGTTTCCGATAATATTTATTTGAACATTCATAGGAATACATTTTAAGCCCGAAATAAATGCAAGGAATCGAAGGTTGCAGAGTTTTGGCAAACTACTATTTTGTCGTTCACGAATCCCGATGGGAGCTTAACAATAGAATGCATCTTGTGCACTTGTGCTTTGTCGTTAGGGTAACCAGGAATAGTACGTTTCTGACATAATAGGAACTTTGGTTGGTTGCGACAAATTCTGGCAAAATTTGAGACTGTCTAACAAGCCAAACCAATGGCTGATGAATTGTGGCCAACAACAGGTCAAACTCCCAGAATTTGCACGACTACTCTCTGCTCTTTGTTTTTCTATTTTGTGGTAACTCGAAATCAAAATGAGCCTATTTTGCGTGGTCCCTACGCCTAGTTCTTGTTGGTAACTTCTCATATACCCTTGAGTTTCTTTGCAGATATTGCATGTTTCTTCACGATGTTTTCCTTCACCATAAATCACTTGTCAATATCGAATGATATTTCGTACCTACATACGTTTTTTTTAACTCATTGCCCTTGCTTTTACTCACATCATAATAATATTTTGAACGACAATTTTCTCAGAATTTTAATAACCTATCTGGTAACCCTACTAGTAAACTTGAGTGTGGAACCTCGTCATGTCTCACATTTAGGGTGCATTTGTGATGCTTACAGAATACTGAAATCCTCCTGTCTCAATACAGCATAACACTGTTGTGCAATACAATTATTTAAATTAATAAATCCTTTGTCGTGGGTGTAGTTATGTTCTATTCCTCCTTGCGAATATGTGTAATACTATTTAATAAATCAATGACAGCGTTCCAGAATACTATTGTAATTGAAAAATGTGAATACTCAAAATACATTAAACATTATTTTTCTAACACTTACATTTTTCAATTGAAATACTGAAAGAGACATAAAAAAGCCGCCAAGAGCATGTCAGGCTTTGCTAAGTGTTGGTTTCCATAGTTGGTCGAAAACGGCTGGGCCGAATATTTCAGTACAGTTTTAAACTATTTTATAAGCCTATTTTTTATGATTTTTATGGTTCCGTAGGAACTCTTAAAATTTATACATCTAACATTGTGTGTGATATACTATTTTAATGCCCAAAACACCGCTCTCTTATGGATTTTCATAAAATATTGTTACTCCGTTTTTTTATTTCTTAGCTAGGCAAAGATGACCTCATTCTGCCACCACGACAATATTTAAGTTTAATTATTGTCATACAGCTGTCGTCGAAAAAAAAATGGTGTGCAAATGTTCATAATTGGTTTTTCAAAGTCTCGGGTCAAACCATTGTAAAACTAGACTCGTCTTGTTTCAAAATAATTACCCTCGATGTTAAGAACCCTTATTATATCACTGTTGCATAAACCACTCATTTTGTAATTTTGACAATAAAGTTAAAAGCGTGAAATTCAAAATGCTCCATGGCCTAAGCCATTTTGAGAATCCGTAATGTGCGTATACGTTATTCAATTTACGTTAAAAAATCTAACTTTTTTAATATGCACTCAAGTGAAATATTCTTACTTAATTAATTGGAATAAATATGGAAATAGAAAATGGGTACAATGCAAGGGTAAGCAACATAGAATTCGAAGGCCCACGTAACAGTCCTGATTAACGTAGTTAGTATGAATTCCCCGAATGCCCGATAATGAAGTCCAGTAACTGGCGCGACGTGCTATGAAATGACAAATGTAGCACTACGTACGAAATAACAAACGTGTTTTTCCCTTATTAAATATATTATAGTGCTCACTCAGTAATAAGTCTATCTGTAATAAATTCAATGCGAACTTCATGTAGAACATTCAATATTGGTCTGTGAACAATCATTTCCCGAATCGGTATATATTTTTGTTTTTTTTTATTTGTTTGGGTTCAAATCCCCGGTAGGATATTTATTTGTGCTTATAGTACTGTTCCTTGGTCATATCTCTATGTATTTAATTTATAAATCCGGATTTAAAATTAAATACAAAAAAACCTACAAATACACTTCTCAGAATTCGATCATAGAACTATCAAACTGTAAAATTGAGCCACAAAGCAAAGCTTTCCAGTAAATACCAGATTCCCGACATTACCTAATCCCACACATGTACATCCGGGTCAGAGGGCGTAAAGGGCACTCCACACAAGGACCGATCATTTCGTCAAAAGCACCGCCCGACGTGGGCAGTAATAAGCGATCCTTCTGATTGTAGTATTTTTATTTCCTGAATCGTGTGTGCAAGGGGTTGATTCAAGGATAGTCATTAGCTTTGTCGATTTCGATGAGTTTGTGGTAGGATAAATATGAAGGCGTAAGTATTACATACATACATTACATTATCGGCCTATGATAGTCCACTGCTGGACGTAGGCCTCTCCTATTAACTATGCGTATGGACACATTAGGACGTAAATGCCCATAATCGCCACGCTGGGCAAGCGGATTGGCGATCGCAGTAATGTGCCCACTATAATGACGCTGCTGCCCATCACCAATCTTTTGTCAAATAATGGTTAGTGACACTTCAATCCCTTAGTCGACTCTTACGACACCCGCAGCAGGAGTTGGGGTGGTGACAAATGTATTCTTACTGCCGTCATCACACGGCTCGACGGCATATGTATGAAACTATGAAACTGCAAGCCGTAACATAATGCCACCCCTAAACTCATATAGTTATTCTGTATTCTGTCATACAAAAACGAATTTAATTAATAAAGAGCTTAAAGTGAGGCAGTCAGGCTTCGTCTAAGGCAGCTTAAACGCAGAAGTTAGGCAACAAAACGAGTGGGACAGTATCATCGATCGGAATCAAATTATATACACTTCTATGTTAGTGAATAATCAAGACCGAACATGGAAAACTTGGGCAAGTGAGCTTAAAAAAAACGCGATTCTTGAAGATCCAGACTTGCAAGAAAAATATAGGTACCTACTCGTAATTCTGTTTTGAATGAGCCCAAGCAAATCCCGATCTTAGGGTTATGGTATTTTTACAAAAAAAAACTCGGCTAGATTTTGAGACAGTAAAATTGCTCGCCGATTTGCTTGCAGCTAGTGCGTAAATTTTCGCCCAAAACGTCAAGTATTAGTTGAAATTTAAGAGAAAATTGTGAAAGATTTAAAAAATCATTAAATGTTTCACAATTTTCTCTTCGTTCGTTCGTTCATTACAATCGTAATGGACGAATGATTATGCATTATATTTCCATAAAATATTTGTGTAGGAAGCATATTATTTTAACTGAATTGATCTGGCCGTTACTGTTAGCCTATAGGCAAAATCAAAAAACGTCGATTCGGTAAGCCAGCCAATTTTTGCCAGTTTCAAGTGATTTAGAAACACTGCACGTCTCATTTATATTCCTAAGAGGAAAAGGACTTTTATTTATTTATTATTTTATTTAAACTTTATTGCAAAAAAGTAAATTTAAAGTACAACAGGCGGACTTAATGCCATGAGGAGAATACCAGTCAACCTTGGGGCAAAGCACAGAAAATTGTAGGCGGCGCAAATATTATACATATAAAATAAAATAATTAAAAAAAGTTTTAAGTTAAACGGTTTTTATTGCACCAAAAACTAGAAAATAAAAATTAGTTGTAACTAACCATAGATGCTACTTTCTGTAGATTAGTCACGTGAAACTATTATCACTGTAGTCTTCCCAAGTCGGATGCTGAAAGCCACGTTTAGCATCTATGTCAGTGGATTAAGCGTTACCTAATCGGAAACTTTTACCAAACTAAAATAAAAACGTGGGGCGTACGCAATTATGATTAAGTCACTATAGTTATTTAAGAACACACATAAAAATCAAGACAGCAATAGTGTGATAAGTTTTGTTCTGGCCTTGATAAAAGTTATTTACCTCTGCAGAAGTGTTGGAACAGATTGATTGATTAATTGCAAAATTAAAGCTACAATTACATATTTTGAACTTGTATGTTTCTTTATAATAACGCCCCACGTTTTTATTTTAGTTTGGTAAAAGTTTCCGATTAGGTAACGCTTAATCCACTGACATAAATGCTAAACGTGGCTTTCAGCATCCGACTTGGGAAGACTACAGTGATAATAGTTTCACGTGACTAATCTACAGAAAGTAGCATCTACGGTTAGTTACAACTAATTTTTATTTTCTAGTTTTTGGTGCAATAAAAACCGTTTAACTTAAAACTTTTTTTAATTATTTTATTTTCAAGTTTTTAGTGCAATTGTTAAGTTAATTTCCGATACTAAATATTCTACATCAAAGATGTTGCTTGTAATATGCAATACAATTATGCATGCTAGCGTTTAACTCTCGCGCTTTAATAACGACAGGGCTGACAGGGGTATACTCATACTCTCAGTCTTATCAACCGGATGACTGCAGGTCCAACGGCACGTCCCATGCGAGTCTGACAGCCGGAGGGCCGTAGGCCCGACGGCTCGCCTAAAGTTGCGTTCAAACTAAAAGAGCATTCTCTGTTCTAACCTCCCACTCTACGAAATTCGATCGGTACACAAAACGTGATTGGTTGATTTCGTAGAACGGGCGCTAGAACAGCGAATGCTCTTTTGGTTTAAACGCACCTTTACGCGAACCACTCACGTTGTGAGTCTATCAGCTGGAGGGATGCAGGCCCGACGGCTCGCCCTACGCTACGCGATTCACTCACGCTGTCAATCTATCATCTGGAGGGCCGCAGGCCCGACAGCCCGCCCTACGCGGACCATTAACGCTGTCATTCTATCAGCTGGAGGGCCGCAGGCCCGACAGCCCGCCCTACGCGAACCACTCACGCTGTCACTCCATCAGCCGGAGGGCCGAAGACCCGACGGCCCGCCCTACGCGAACCACTTACGTTGTCACTCTATCAGCTGGAGGGCCGCAGGCCCGACGGCTCGCCCTACGCGAACCACTTACGTTGTCACTCTATCAGCTGGAGGGCCGCAGGCCCGACGGCTCGCCCTACGCGATTCACTCACGCTGTTACTCTATCAGCCGGAGGGTCGTAGGCCCGACGGCTCACCCTACGCGAACCACTCACGCTGTCACTCTATCAGCTGGAGGGCCGCAGGCCCGACGGCTCGCCCTACGCGATTCACTCACGCTGTTACTCTATCAGCCGGAGGGCCGTAGGCCCGACGATTCACCCTACGCGAACCACTCACGCTGTCACTCTATCAGCTGGAGGGCCGCAGGCCCGACGGCTCGCCCTACGCGATTCACTCACGCTGTTACTCTATCAGCCGGAGGGCCGTAGGCCCGACGATTCACCCTACGCGAACCACTCACGCTGTCACTCTATCAGCTGGAGGGCCGCAGGCCCGACGGCTCGCCCTACGCGATTCACTCACGCTGTTACTCTATCAGCCGGAGGGCCGTAGGTCCGACGGCTCACCCTACGCGAATCACTCACGCTGTCACTCTATCAGCTGGAGGGCCGCAGGCCCGACGGCTCGCCCTTCGCGATCCACTCACGTTGTCATTCTATCAGCCGGAGGGCCGCAGGCCCGACGGCTCCCCCTTCGCGATCCATTCACGCTGTCATTCTATCAGCCGGAGGGCCGAAGGCCCGACGGCTCGCCCTACGCTACGCGATCCACTCACGCTGTCACTCTATCAGCCGGAGGGCTGCAGGCCCAACAGCTCGCCCTACGCGAACCCGATGGCCCGAGGGGTGAACTCACACTATCAACAAGCGGACCGCAGGTCAGGCGCCACGTCCTACGCGGACTACCCACGCTGTCAGCGGTTATGGCACACTAATAGCGTTTATGGTAATATTGCCGAATCAGATTAGAGGATTTGGAAGTGAGTATTCAGTTTATATGTTTTTTTTACCCATTAGCTAAATCATTACTTTAAATTCAACATTTCGATAAACCTGGCGGTTATGGCAGGCAGTGGTACGTGTCTCAGCAGCATCAGGTTTGAGGAGTTGTAAGTCAGTATTATATCCGTCTGTATCTTTTCGTTCAATATTCCGCAGGGTTTGAAGACGAAAGTCTTTGATCAGTGTATGTTGCCAGTGATGACATACGGTATTAAACCGTGGTCGCTTACAATGGGCCTCATACGAAGGCTCAATGTGACTCAAAGGGCAATAGAGAGGGCTACGCTAGGAGTCTCTCTGCGATATTGGATTAGAAATGAGACCATCCGCAGCAGAACCAAAGTAACCGACATAGCTCTTCGGATCGCTAAACTGAAGTGGCAGCGGGCGGGGCTCGTTGCGCGTGGAACCGATGGCCGTTGGGGCGGTAAGGTTCTCGAGTGGCGGTCACGATCGTAACGGAAGGCGCAGCGTGAGTAGGCCCCTCACAAGGTGGACTCATGCTCATGACCTGGTGAAGGACGCTAGATGCGAGTGGCACAGGGCCGGTCTTTGTGGAAACGAGTGCGCAACAAGGGAATCTTTTGCCACAAGGCAATCTTTGGGGGAGGCCTTTATTCACCAGTGAACGTCTTTCGGCTGATATGATGATGATGATGATAATGAAATCCTTACGTTTCTACCAAATATCTAAAGCAGTACTTCAAAATTTACATATTGCTAAACCTAGCCGTTGTGGCAGGCAGTAACACTGGAGTAGGTATCAGATTTGAGGAGTTGGACGTTAGTATTAAATTCGCATGTTTCTACTTAATATTTAAAGAACTTCTTTCCAATCAAGATATCGATAAAAGATTAACCTTGCAGTTATTGTGGGCAGTACTGCAGCATCAGGAATGAGGAGTTGGAAGTCAAGATCGCCTCTGTTAGTATTTGATTATGCCAAACATGCTATACTTTCATTTTCACGTGTCTATCACTCACGGTTAAGGTAAGCAGTACGTCTGCAGCATCAGGCTTTGAGGATACAAGGATACAAATATTATAATATTGCATTGTCATGGGGACTTGATAAGAGTTCCAAATTTTATTGATTTCGGTGCAGTAGAAATGGTCGAAAAATCGATCACAAGATTTGAAGCATCGACGACAGTTGATACGCGGTGAAGTTAATAAAAACCGTTTAAAAACAAATCTGTCTATAATAAATAAATTAAAAAGCAATTACAAAATCGTACATATACAATTATACATTACTAGCTGTGCCCGCGACTTCGCACGCGTGCTGTTCGGTGATCTGTGTTGTACATTTTCAAATGTATGTCTGGTAAATGGGTTTCTTAGAATTGGTCCTTTAAATTGTGATAAGATATCAGATTAACAGCCAAGTTACAAACGTATTGTGTTCGGTGTAGCAAAGAAATTAATATCATACACAATGAAATAAATGGTTTAGGTACCTATCGTTTGAGGTTAACTTCCAAATACTACTAAAATTTTGATATCTCTAAAGGTAGTAAAATAATGTGATTTCCCTCAGCAAACAAAATGATAGTCATATTTGAAAACGCCAAAATTATACGTATTCTAAAAATCATAAGCATAGCGTAAGTAAGGAGTTGAGGGTAAAAATTAAGATGAGGCTTGAGAGCATCATAAAAGTCATCATCATAGCATGGATTACCCTAAGTTAACCGGAGGACTTCAGTTGCTGAATGCGTGGCAGTAAGCGGGCATTTCTCAGAGCGTAAACGGACATCTCATTCATCTGGTCATGTTTTTTTGGAAGTGGCTGCATCTTTTGGTACCATTTTCGGTCGTCAGATACAGCACCCGTTTCTCTATAAGACAACCAAAACTAACCTCAAATCATTCAGCCACTTCCAAAAAATCGTGACCAGATGAATGAGATGTCCGTTTACGCTCTGAGAAATACCCAAGCGTCAGTGCAGTGTATGCAAAAACCTATCGCCAGGGTTTGAGTCGAGGAACCCAAAAGAGTAATATTCGGAAAAAGTTGGAAAATAATCTAAGATGGCAGTGTGCTGGGGCGAAAAGTTTAAAATTCCGAGTAGTTCAGCAAGCTCGAAGGGCGAACTTTAGGTTGGGAAGACGAAGGCCGATCCAGCAGAGGGTTGAAGGCCCGGAAACCCACTCCAGGGGCCCCAGTAATTCGGCCTTGCAGCAGGAGGGCCGGCCCAATCACAGGAAAAATAAAAATACATGTCAAATATACAGAGTAAGGAGGTCGTAGGCCGAACTATGAGAAAACAGAACAGTGGTTCGAGCCCGACGCGTTCTAGCATTCAATATAATATTTATTCAGTATTCAAATAAGTCGAGCCTGATGGCCAAAAGCGCGAAGCCGGGGCGTTAAGGCTGCAAAGGGCGAGTTCCAAGCAGTGCCGATGACCGATCGTATTTTTCATGAAATACTGGCTTTATGGCCGAGACCGAGACATAGTACCAAGCATTTAATCTACGCAGTAATTAAACAAACCGAGCCTGAGGGCCCAAGGCCCAAAGGTGAGGCGTCAAGACCACGAAGGCTGAAACCGAGCTTCGAGTTAGGGCCAAATCCCAATCGGGCTTATAACGAAATGTTGTTTTATGATCGATGCTAAGCTGTAAGAAGACAGAGCTTGGAGCATTCAGTATATCCGGGAGCCAATCGGATCAATCAAGTACTCCCCACATGAACCCGAGGGCCAAAGGCCCGAGGAGTCAACCCACAATGTCGGCCTATAAATCCGAGGGCCGTAGGCCCGAGGCCACTGTCTACACGAACCCGAGGGCCGAAGGCCCGAGGAGTTAACCCACGCTATCAGATTATCAACCCGAGGATCGGAGGCCCGAGGCCCCTGTCTAAACGAACCCGAGGGCCGAGGCATTAATACCCGCTGCCAGTATATCAACAGGAGGGAGCAGCAAGGTCACCATCCACACAAACCCGAGGGCAGAAGGCCCGAGGGGTTAACTCACGCTGTCAGTCTAACAAACCGTGGGCTGAAGGCCCGAATGGCTAACACACGCTATCAGTCTGTGGACCCTAGGGCCGTAGGCTCGAGGACACAGTTCACACGATCGTGAGAAGGCTCGAGGGGCTAACCTACGCTGTCAGTCTAACAAACCGAGGGCCGTAGGCCCGAGGCTACAGGTCACACGATCCCGAGGGCCGAAGGCCCAAGGGGTTACCCTTCGCTGTCAGTCTATGAACCTGAGGGTCGTAGGCTCGAGGATACAGTTCACACGATCCCGAGGGCCGAAGGCCCGAGGGGTTAACCTTCGCTGTTAGTCTATGAACCTGATGGTCGTAGGTTGGAGAACACAGTTCACGCGATCCCGAGGGCCGAAGGCCCGAGGGGTTAACCTTCGCTGTCAGTCTATGAACCTGAGGGTCCTAGGCTCGAGAACACACTTCACGCGATCCCGAGAGCCGAAGGCCCGAGGGGTTATCTCACGCTGTCAGTTTAACAAACCGAGGGCCGTAGGCCCGAGGCTACAGGCCACACTATCCCAAGGGCCGAAGGCCCGAAGGGTTAACCCACGCTGTCAGTCTAACAAACCGAGAGCCGAAGAGACTTTTTTTGATGACTGTCAAAATATACGAAAAAGGTTTTGCGTTGATATTTGTGAAGTTGCACATAGTTATATAATTTTTACTTTTCAGTTGCTAAATATTAATGTAACACATGCTGGGATTATTTTGACAGGTAATATGTACACATATTTTTGATTGGTAAATTTGTTCAGATGCATAATAATATGTATCTTTCTATGCTCATTTATTTTTGAAACCTTGGATTTGCTCATATATTTATGAACTCGACTGTACGTAATCGTAAACAAACGTCTTCAAAAATTACAGAAACTTTTTTCTTTAAGCGGATCGAAGTTTGGAGATATCAGCTATTAAAGCCGTTGAAAGTGTGCCCTTATTTTAAAGTACGGGGTATAAAGTTCTGAGAAAAATGGTGTTGATAAATTGTTGAGGGTTGAAGAATGCAGTCCTCACTTATTATTATAGCGCCTGCTCAAATAGTCATGGCAAATGCGTCGCGTCTGCTGATACTTTTGAATAGTTGTAGGCTATTACATTTAAGGTGTTTCTTGGAAATTGATTGGTCATGTCTTTTAAAATAATTTACGCAGTTTTTATAATTTGTTCCATTTACACATACATATTTACACATGCAGGAGTCCGCTGGATGCGGGTGGCACAGGACCGGTCATTTTGGCAATCTTTGGGGGAGGCCTATATTCAGCAGTGGATGTCTTTCGGCTGATATGATGATGATGATGATGATGACGACACATGCATAGTAATGAACTCTTTCAACGACTTTTGGTTTGATCAAAATATCTCTTATACTTTTTGAGATAGGTTGATTTAACTGTATTTTTAATTTTTTACTGCAAGTCCGACTCACACTTGACCATTTTTTATATCCTATGTCCCGACCCGAGGTCTCCTGAATACGACTGTGAAGTTTTTATTAAAATCCATTCAGCCGTTCTCTCGTGATGCTCCGTGCAATAAATAGACAAACAGACAAACAGACAAAAATTCTAAAAATTACATAAATGTGATCTATTATCGATTTTAAGACCTCCTCCATCATTTTTTTGTAAATATCTTCCATGTACAGACTTTCGACCCTCTTCAGCTTTATTATATGTATAGATAACATACTCTTAATATAGGTATTTATATAAATATCATACATGCATACATATAATATAATAATATAACTTGCTCATGAAGGGGATATCAGTTAGTTATTGTAAGAGCAACCAGCAAAGAAATTACGCACGGATTTTCCTCATAAGGTAACATACATTTTGTCTGAATATTCTTAATGATTGAGTCATATTTGTTTAGACGGATCTAAAGGAAACTATCCAGTTTCATGCAGAATTGTTTTAGATGTACAGAAAGAAACATCGTACTTTTTTTTAAATTAACTGAACTCTGAAAAAAAATTTGTATTGTTTGTTCGAGCAGACTTAATAAAACCATAACATACTCGTATATTTCATTAAAAGGTACAATAAAACTTTATTTTTAATCATTGGACAAAATTGCATTCATTTTACGAGAAAATTAGTTCATAAATCTTCCCCCTACTCACCCTCCGTGAAGTTATCGTTAAATTAACTAAGTAATTACTAAACGGGGAAAATCAATCTACTCCTAATTTAATTTGACTACGATTTTCAGTGTTTTAGGTGTGCACGCCTACTTGTTTATGAACACCTAAAAAAAGGAAGGAATAATATCGATTATCATGAAAGAATGTAGAATATTTTACATTGGACATCAGTTACCTTGTTCATTAAATCAATTTATCGACATACAGGCTGACCTTAGTCATTGGATAAACCTTGAAACCCCACTTAGGTTTACTATTTAGAAGGTCCTAGAATGGTCTAACGTTAATATTTCTAATTAAAAGTAACGATGAAAAATTAAAATTGAAATAAGATTTGTTGGCAATAATCAACAGCGAAAAGAAATATACCTACTAGGTACTGTGTTCTACCTGACATCATGTGTCACTACATCGAAGCGGCGGAATTTTCTAATTTCCCCGTAACGGCTACATCAATTTCCTTTATTTATCTCTCATCTTTAGTTAGGTTTTTTATAAAAATGTCTATATAAGTAAAATATAGGTAATAAAACATACAAAAAATATAAAACATATAAATACATAATGAAAAACCTAACCTAGGGTGCCGCCGGCAACGGGGCGGGCCCAAGCTGCCGGTAGTTAGGCTTACATGGAGAGGAACCGCCGGAATATGCGCACCCTGTCCAGGATTACCGCCTTCTGCATCTGACTCTTGATCAAACCACCTAGCGAGAGCCTCTTGAGGTGTTGATCGAGACTCTTCGCAATGAGACCGTTCGAAGAAACAACCTATCGGTACAATGATCGTCGAATCAACCTCCCACATGTCGGTTACCTCGTGACGGACCAAGTCTAGATTATGATATTTATGATACTACGTATACTGTATTCAAATATCATAATGGATAAGTATGTACTTTTATGGCTAAGGCTAAGGACACCCTGTACAAGTACCACGATTATTTTACATAAAATAACTATCGTATTATGATAAGTATTTATGTCGACATGAGTCAGTCGTATATAGTTATAACATAAATCATTTTTAATTTTTGTTACTAAAAATTTCACTTAAGTAACTCATGCACCTTGTTTATCTACAAACGTAACCCGAAAAATTTCATTAGGGCTCTGACAAACAGAAACAACGATCCTTTGTCCTACATATTGACTGAGATTGATTGTCAGTCGGCATGTGCTAAACGAGTTGCGAGACGAAATAAAAGCAAACTCTTCCCACCCCTGTCGACATTCGTCACGAATCGTTTTATTGAACTACGTTGCGACCATATTAACTTTTGGTGACACGCGCGTCACGGTTTATTTTGCTTTCGTCCTCTGGGACAAGCTATGGGCTCTCTATAGCACTGTTACAGGCTGACAAACGTACATGCCGATCTTGCGATTGTAAACGGACGGTCCATTGGGAACAAACGTATTTCAAGTATATAAAGTGAACAAAATGTACTGCTATGTTAACGCTCGTATGAACCATTGTGCGACTCTAAAGCTATTATTGACTGGACTGCAGCATTTCTCGCTTCTTTTGTTTTTATTCTAGGTTAACACTTTCACTGCGGACGAGTACTACGCGCTACGCTCATAGCTGATTCCGTAATTTTTCCACTTTGTAGCGAAAATGGACCTCCCACAGAGAACTCCCCTCGGGAGTTCCCCGCGCTCAAAGTGTCAAACAAATCGCCGCTGATTTTCCGTATTCACTAGATATTACTCTGTATAACAAGGATTTTAACAAAAAACATATTTGTAGTATCAAACAATCAGTTCGAATGTAATGTTGAACACATAATAATCATATCATATTATTAAACATCATTATATTACAATTTACTCGTATTACCCGTTTCTGTCATATTTATATGGTTTTTACTATCCAAAGTGGTCCAAACATAAGTGCATTCCCATTACCTGTGAGATTTTAGGACTCAGTAGATCCCCGGAGGAGGAGGACGTAGGAGGTTTTTGGAAGTTTCAAGAGGGTTGATATTTTTCATACGTACCTACACTAATATTACATTACATGACATTATGGATTCTGTGACGCAATATAGCATAATAAAATAAGAAAGTGTACTATTTACCGAAAAATTACCTAAATATCATGTAACGAAGTTAAACTACGAGTACTTGATATAATTTATAAGGCTCTTATTACTTGCAAACGATACCTAGAGCAGAACGTAGGCAGAAATTGAGTATTATGTTAATCCAACCAACCCTATTATACGATCCTCACTGAGTCACTTCAAGTGTAATTGAGAAATTATCAGACAGTGCCGTCTCTGTTTACCCTAATTAATGTAAGCATTGACCACGAAATTGCTTAGGCACCGTAAACATAACAATACATATTTGCGTAACATGTTTTAGACTATTTACAGGCCTTAAAATTAGTGCCTAATTTCTTTGCGTCTTTAAATTGGTTCTTTCTTTATCTTGTATGCGCAAGAGGCTACGATAATTGCCTAGAGTTTATTATGGGCATGTTTTCTTAGTTCTCTTGAGTTGTTTAAATAACGTTAAACAATAGGTAGGTAATGATTACTTAAAAGATGTTGCGAGAAGATATCTTTTTGTGGTTAAACTTTTACCATTTTGTCTATATGTTTGGTACTTATAGAGTGATGGTTTTTACAAAATTAGGTCGGGCAATCTTAGATAGAAGTAATACGTAGATAGATTAGGTACTATTGAATACGTACAAAATAATACTCATCAATAAATAAATATCACGAGACATCTTACACAAATCGACCTAGTCCCACGATAAGCTTAATTAAGGCTTGTCTTGTGGGTACTAGGCGGCGATATACACAGTGTGTGTCTATGATACTGGCGTTTATCGAAACCGAGGAATGCGATGCAGATTTCTAGCCAAACCGTGAACATTATACGATTCAATGTGCTAATTAACTTTCTAAGAAAAAAATATTGAGAAGCAATGTACTTCACTTGACAATGACAGATCGCAGCCATTCGCAACGTTTCACAACTAAGCAGTACACGCGTTACATTGATCGTTTGGAGGAAATAAAATTAATTGTGCGTTCAATTTAATTATTTGTCAAATGTTAATACTTGAAAACGATTGCTAGTAATGCGTATTACGAGTATTACCCATTTTCGTAAAAGCCCATATATTAGCATTCTATTGAAAAAAAAATTGCGTTGCTAATATGACCGGTACTGATACTTTATAGTACCTACGGTTGTATTGAAATGGTTAATAGTCGTTGTAATTATTATTAATATATTTTATTCTCTTATTTAAGGTGTATGTAGATCGCGGTTATACATATTTTCCAGTTGTTCAAAATTAAAGCCCCATGCAATAGAAGAATTAATACAGATGACTTCTATATATATCAAATTCATTAGAGTCAGAATGAGAAGAATACTGGATTCGTATTTTGATGACTAGGTAACATTACAAAGAACACATTTTAGTTTTAAAATAGAAAATTAAGTTAGACTTTAAATTGTAAATAAAATAAAATAAATAATATTAAAATATAGTTTGCCAATTGTACATAAATAACTTTTGGTTACTGTGAATGTAACTTTCGTAGGAAGAGCGGGATCTTCTGCTACAAGTAAATCTCTTAGTTACTTGGAGCTTCCAACAATAACTTGTAATAATAATATTGTAATCAATAAATGCTTTTTCATTTCATTTTTTCTGATTCTTTGTCAACAATGTTTAGGTATTATTCAAATGTTAACACGAAGCTAAATAGAAATCATGCTGACTATACATGACGTATGCAACTGTTTGTAACAACAGTGCGTCACAGTCAAATATAGAAAGTTGTTACATTTTAACGCATTTGTTTTATGAAATGAATATATTATGTTATATTTTGAAATGATAAATCAATAATAATAAACACTTCATACTAAACTAAATATAAAACTAATACTTAAATAAATATCAAAAAGATTTCCCCCCTTCGGCATAGTGCCCAAAACGCTGGCAGCATTCCCTCGCTGAATCGCTATGCTGATTCGTTGAGCGAGGAAGCTGCCAGCCCTTTTATCCCCGGTACACTCTACGAGCCTTTTTGCTAAATCATTATATAGTTTTCTAGCGTTGGAACCCCACGAGCCTAGAGTCTCGACACCGAATGGTACAAAAATGTATTCGGTGCCGAGACCACTGTATTTCAATATTTTTCGGCTTTCCGCCTCCTCCGCAGCTGCACCTGCACGACTACTGGTCCCATGGAGGTGGGAAGGGGCCAATGTGTCTACACATGTGGCGTCCCACACTAACACCCTTCCCTGCCTCCATGGAATCAAAGACATACCGTCCGGTCTCTTGCCATCGTCTCTGCTAATGCCGGTTGGTTCCAGCAGAGCTGGCACGTTGACAGCAGCAAGAGACCGGCGGATGACATCGTTCAGGGCAGCGTGCCTGGAAAACCGACCAGCACTTTTAAGGCAGTGCAGCCCGTGGTGTCCCAACGCTGAAACTTCAGAGCCACATGGACATCTATGGGCTGAGCAGATATTAAGCCCTAATCGTAGGCATACAGCTATACGGAGGATTTCAGGTTCCAAAAAGGTGCCTGTATTAGGTGATGGGTAAGCTTTGAGCCAATCACCTGATTCCCTGACTCCTGCTGCTAGTAATCTTGCACGAGATGTCCCTGTACTATTAAGCAACAAAGAGTCATAAGATGACTTACAAAGAGCATCATCCCAACTCCTTTGGCTAAAAGAACGAATTGGAAGATCCTTACCTGGGCACGCTAACACCCACGCGTTTTTGGCCTCCTCCAAACCTGTAATCTTATAGTTTGTAGGGCAAGCCCTTAGAATTTTGCCTATAAGATTAACAGAGCTGTGGATAGAAGACAAAAACGCAGGTAAAGATACATCCGAAATCTTTCTGATGCCTAAACCTCCGTGCCGAATTGGTAAAGCGGCCTGGGACCATGAGCTATCGTTGAACTGTACATTCAGAATTTTTTCGAGGTTACATTTTACTAAGTCATCCAAAGGTAGCAAAAGGCTGTCTTTAAATTTCCATAAGGGGCAGCAACGCATAACGTAAGTAAGTTTGGGGACAAATAAACAAAATTTTATCAGAGTTAATGCATAATGTGGACTAATATCGAAAAGGCGGTTTGCGCAGTTTTGGAATTTGGTAATTGAATTTTGAACGTAATTAGGGAATGATTCTTCTAGAATAGGAGATCCTAGAAGATAAAGCGACTTTTCGTCTACTATTTTTATATCAGGTATCAAACTTTGAAACTTTTGTATAGCATCTGAAGTGAGTGTTACGGAATTATGAAGAAATAGTTCACATTTTCCGAAGTTTAGGTCAAGGCCAATATTTTTAAATTTTGAAATAATAGTCTCAAGGTCTAATAACACGGTGTCTATGTCCCCCCCCCAAGGTACCATCGTCTAAGTACCAGACGTTATATTTACTTTTTAAATTTTGAATTATTGAATTAATTGCCAAACTGAAAATCGCCGGTCCGAGTGGGTCTCCCTGCTGACAACCTACTTCTGAAGATAAAAGATGTTGTCGATAAAGTAAATTTGTTGGGTCAGCATATGAAGCAAGGAGATACTTATAAATTTCCGGAATTTGTTGTTTGACTTCTGTCAGAAGAGATTCCCTACTAATAGAGTTAAACGCATTTTTAACATCGATTTTTACTATAGTCTCGGGTGACGAATTGGTTATAAATGTACGTAGAGAATGTACAGCAGCCTCGCACCCACCTTTAGTACCGAAGCCGAGTTGAACGGGTTCGAAAATGGGTTGTAATTTGGAAATAATATGCCTAACTGCAATTTTGGACGCAAGCCGACGAAACGTGGAGCCAACGGCTATGGGTCTTACGCCTCCATCTTTTTTAGATAGAGCGATAAGATTTGCACCGAATAATATGGGAACAATGTCGGGGTTGATATTTCCTGAGTACATATTATTCATTAATTTAGTGATTGAGTCAAGAAGATGATTTCCAGCATCACCTGCGGATAGGGACACTAAATCTTTTAGGTGTTGGGGTGTAATTCCATCGAGTCCACCTGCAGAACCGGTTTTAAATGAAAGAATTGCCTCGAGAGTATCCCTATTGTTAACTTGCAAACATACCTGGCTAGCCGTTGGTGGGTCGAGAAAATGTGGGGTGGAAGGAGCTGAGGGATGCTTACTCTGCAAAGCCACCAAGGTGTCCGAGTTATCGGGTGACAGTTCATCGCTCGTGAAAAGGAGTCTCGCTGCTCCTTTTAAGTCCCCGTCGCTGATTTTAGTTTCAACGTTCTTAGTAATGCTGTAATTGTTGTGCTTTGTCCGTTTGTTCACTGTGGGAGGGACACGATTGAGATCAAAACAATTGTTTTTAATTTTTGTTGTTAGAGACGTAGACTTGGGGCTATCTTCATTTACGTGTAAAGTACGGTATGAAAATAGGAAGAGATTGTGCCAATCCGCAATATTATTGTTTTCTGTGCATTTGTTGATGAGATTGGATAGATGGTTTGCCACAGTAATTCTCGCACCCCGGGGAATACGTTTGACTAGCGGCGTGTTGTTCTTAAACGCGCTAATTTGGAGGTGGAAAGGTGTATTTAAGTTACTAGTGGTAGACAAAACCGGAGATAGAGTGAAATTGATATGAGAGGGAGTCGTAGGTTGACTGCAACAATTTCTGTGTACCTTTGTAATGTGTATGTGAAGCCCTCTTACATTTTTAAATGATTTATTGCACTGATTACATACCTGGGCGGTCGATGAACTATCACCAGGTTGAGATAACGTTGCCATCGTTAATTATAAAATAGATATTAAATAACTTACAATTAAACACAAAATATAAAACACAACGAAAATAGAAAAACGTCAAAGTCAAAGAAGTTGTCACGCTGGCAGGACAGAAGGCCGGTGGTGCAGCACCGCCACGGCAGTAAAGCCTCCGCGGTCGGCCGAGCCGAAGAGTGTCTTCGCTTCTTTCGATTAGGTACTAGGTACATACGACCTTTCCTTTTTCATAAATGCATTCGAGGCAAGAAAAGCAGATAAATATGAAGTAGACTAAGCGATTCGTTTACAGCTTCTTAGGTGACATGACGTGTCAAAATGGATCATTCACATCATTCAAGAGAATATTAACTTTGATTTAAAAAAAAACTCAACGAATAAAGCATTTAGCTCGTTATTAATGTATGACAGTACTTTTGAAATAGACACGTAACAAAATTAGGCCGAGATAATAAAATAAGAGTAAAATACGGATCGCAGAAAGATTTTGACGTGTTGACCTCGGAGACGTTTTTTGAAATGAAATATTAATATCATGAATGGCTATGAGCTAATTTAGTGTAAATTTTAACACGTTTCCGTTCGTCAACTTAACAAAATTTTAATGAGCAACTCAGCGAATCCTTTAAAGTCGCAGTAATCCGACCTTGTATTTATTCGAAATGATATCATTATGTTCTAAGTTTTCTTCTTAGATAACAAGCATTGTTGAGAGTCTCTTGAGCTCCCGACCCTTTCTCACTTTGACAAGTCAGCCGTAAAGATTGCTTAGATCCCCGGAGACTGGCCTTAACTTGAAACAGCCTTATCTTCAGATACGATTAATTGCGGAAATACCGCTGATAACAATAGAGTTATAACTAGTACAGCTCGACAATTACGAGTATATTATGACGCACTTTAGAACGTTATAAAATCAAGATTTTTTTTTGAGAGATAGTGCTGCCACTTATGTACCTATATATTTTGTGGCCCAAACCAATTTTTCTTCAAAGTCACTCAGTCAACATTTTCGTTGGATTGTCACTACAAGACACTGTAACTTTAGTCACAGATGGAAGAATTGTCAAGTTTTGTTTTGACAAAACACTGTATCTAGAGATGCATTGTGATAAAATGTAAGATAATAATTATATTTATATACCAATAAACTAAAAAAATCACATTTAAATAATACAACTTTGTTTTGCTTATTTCGGTCAACGCCAAATAATATGTTACAAGTAACATCCTATTACATTACAAGTATTAGATTATATTATATGAACATTAATTCAATCGTTGTATATTCCACTATTCATTTGACTTCATATTTACAAGTTATTAAATTTGAAGACCAAATTAAACCTACAACTAAATAAAAACAAAAATATCCCGCCTCAACTCAGCGATATTGTTTTGAAAACAAAATGAAACAAGAGCTAAGTTAACAAAGCCGAACTTTTGTCACAATAAAATGTGCCTGATGCGGTACAGATAAGCAAATTTATATCAGTCTATTATGTTGTGTTGGGAACGAATTTCGCGACGTCGGAATGAAGTTTCTAATTAATGAAGAGGGCTCCCTAGTCGGTGTTTTGTTGGAACGAATATTGTCTAGGGTTCAGTCACGGTTATCTTTTAAAAATCGCTGTATGCTGATATCTTTGATAGAAGCTTAAATTTGATGTTGACTAGGATAACAAATAATGCCGGTAACAGTAGATGTAATAGTTGCCACCAAGCCACACTCGTGGGGTTATTTATTATGTCGAAGTTATGAAAGAAGGAAAGAAAAATAATTTATTCAGTGCGCTTAAAATACAAACATAAGTACAATATACAAACAATTTTTAAAGCGTCACTGAAAAGGTTTTCACTCAGCTTTATGTCTAGATACTTGTTAGGGTTGACGCTGGTCTTCCGTGAAAACCATTTCATTGGAGCGCGTCAGTGCGTAAACTTTATTAAAATCTAACATTGAAATCACAATGGAAATAAAAGTTAAGGTACAATTATATTATAATAAAGCTAAAATATCACATACTGTGATGGCATAGATCATACGGTACAGAAGAATGAAATTATAGGCGATCAAAAATATGTACTTATAACAAGTAATAACTACAACAATATTTATCTGTCCACTCTTTAATTAGATTTTTGCAAATAAAAATGTCTTGTTTGTATTTTTACTTTAAAGGTATAAACAGATTGATTATGCATATACGTAAGGCATAATATCTCATGTTTGTAACATTATAACAAGAGAATTATATTTTATACCTGCTCTTTCAAATAAATTGCTGGCATAATTGGACTGCAATGATAGATAAAAAATTAGTTTGTTATTGTCTTAATTTATTTATTTCTTTGATTATAGCTTATTGTAATGGAGTTTTTTGATGTATTTTTTACTATGTTATTGACGATGCAACAACAGCGTAGTAGGTACAATAATTTATAAATAATTAATTTATAAAATAATTTGATACAGCTTATTTATTTACGTGTTAAAATATTTACCAAAACCATCGCTATCATTATTTGTACAAGAATTTATTCTGCTAACGATAAAATACCACAAATTTAAAATGCGCCACGTCAAAACATAATAGTTACATCGCTCTAGATTTCATGATACGAACATTCAGCGGATCTACTTACTTATATATAAACGAGTGACGTAACTAAGTACAACGTGATATTAAAATAAGATCGATGTATAAAAGTCTCGTTTATTTTTCACTTAAGGTAAATGCCCTGACTAAAGTCCCGACACTGGTCCCCCGAGTGCAGGTGCTAATTTCGAGGCATGTTTTTAAGAATATTAAAACCTTAAAGCTCAATTGAGTTCATTGCTTCTTGTATCTTTTCTTCATAATATACATATTATAGGGTATATTAGTCTCCTTTGCTATTCACCGGTGCTTTTGTGCCAAAGTTTATTTCAAGGTCGTGCCAGGATAAGCGAGACTAGGGTGAGGAAGATGACTAAAGACTAAAGCGTAGAGTGAGGAAGATGAGTTCTTTAAATAACATAGGTACCTATAGATTTAGCAGTACTTATTTTATTTAATGACTTAGATTGGAAATTCAACACATTTTGAATGCAAAGGTTAGAAGGTTATGGCACTGGTCTCACCGCGAGCTACTAAGCTATGAACTGAAAAAAGAGACGCGGACACGCCCGTCGGTGATAGCTGATAGCTGGGCGAGTACTCGTATCGCCGTGTCTCTTTTTTTTACAAGACAGCGCGTATCTTTTGTTCGTGTTTATAGCCGATAGTTCATAGTTTAGTAGCTCGCGGTGAGACCAGTGCCTAAGCCATTTTAAAATTCATGCACTGATTTTGTTTGAGAAAGGCAGCCTTTCAACTTAACGCGAAATTCTTTCAATCGATTACTAATTTTTTACTTTTTCATTGTAGTATTTTATCCGTGTTTTTTGTCGCGATGGATATACACGGTGGAATTTAATCGGTGAACAGGAACCTATTTTTCTAATTCAGTAATCGATGGCGGTCACGTTTATGTAGTACTTAAGTGGAACCAAGTTTTTTTTTTTAGCATAACAAATTTTTATGTTGAAATTAAACTTTAATTAAAATTTATTGTCACCCTACTAATGGTTTAGTCTGAAAAGTTTAATACCTCTTTTCAAACTTTCAGCCATGCATCGCTCTTATTTTACATAGGAATAGAGTCTATCGCAAAAATTAAAGCATGTGAGTGGTTATTGCTCATTTATGTTTTAAGTTTCTATGGCTGATAGTTTGAAAAGAGGTATTAAACTTTTCTGACTAAACCATTAGTAGGGTGACAATAAATTTTAATTTCAACATAAAAAAAATTTATGCTAAAAAAAAACTTGGTTCTACTTAAGTACTACATAAACGTGACCGCCATCGATTACTGAATTAGAAAAATGTGTTCCTGTTCACCGATTAAATTCCACCGTGTATATGAAGTTAGAAGGAGTTCTTTTTTTCTCAAATTTTAATCTGGGATTCATTAATATGCAACAATACATACATGTTCACGAAATTCGTTCGGTGGCAATATTTTATTAATTTATTATTTGTGCGAGATGTCCCAAGATATTAATTTTATTATAATTTAAGAATAAAATTTAATTTTAATTAATTTAATTTATTAATTAATTATTTGAATTACACACTGTATTATAGAATTTCAATAACATGCTGGTGGCATACATACGAACAGTTGAACAAGAGCTATGAACATGCACATCTAGAAAGGAGTATATTATAGTTTCTGCCTTACCTATCTCATATCTGTTTGGTTATGGAACCATAGAAAGCAATGATTTCAATTAACACCATAAATCAATGCAGCCATTTGGATAATTAATTAATGACACTTACTATCACTTAGCTTAATAGAACGTCAGGCTGAAAACGCATTACACTTACTACTTATCGATTGTGTCGAACCACTGCTGCGTTCTACCTCGTCAAAATAGCATCAGACTAAATTTATTCAAATTTAAATCTTCAGCGCATAGCCATAAGATTACTAAAGATGCAAAATAGTGGTCTCACTTTGTATTGAAATTATTGCAGTTCAGCTGAAAACCGCTGACACTATCAACTAGATTGGCTCCGGGACAATATCGTTTAAAACCCGAGTTGGTCTTTGACGAAATGTATTTGCATTGCGGTTGTGTCAATTTCGAAATTAAAATGGGTACCACTAATTGAAAAGGGTAGGTAAGTGAGTATACAATTTTGATTCATTCATTCATCCATCCATCAATTAGTTTGGCAGATATTTTATTGGTATCTCACAAATACTTCAATATAATTTAGAAGATGGTCTCGAACGCAAGGGTCAAAAGTTTATTCGAATAATTTCTTAAATGTCACCTACTCGTATGCAAAAAACTACACGTATACAAAAAATGAACCTTCGGTCTAAGAATATCGTAATTATTTAAGAAAAAAATGAAGTAACAAATATCATAAAGAAATATAGAGTCACAATATTAATTGTATCTCTCTTTCATCACGGGCCTATAAATCCCGGTGTTTTGATAGGCTTGCGCGGGGATACAGATCCAACACGTAGAGGCCTGCTGCAACCCATTCATGGACACAAAAATAGATATCCGTGAACCGGTCCCAGCACTGTTGATACAACAGCATATATTATAAGTCAATCTAGGATATATGCATAGTTATATTCATATTTTAAGCGTAGAGACTTACAGACAATAGAGGCTATTGAAGATTATATAGAAAAGACTAATGGCTTATGGTGATGAAGGTAGGATGGATAAGATATGGAATTATAGAAAAGAGGTCCGGACACCTGCCATAACAATGATTTCTCTTTGCTATCGAGGCAGGCGGTGACTTGCCGCTGACTACATGGGCCCCTGTAAATGCCGTCACAAGAGACAGCCAACGGTGTAGGCGGCTCAGGAGTGTAGAGAAGTGTACACTGTACACCGCTTTCTGCGCAGTGGCTTGACAGCCGGTGCACCAACTCGTGACTTACGCAAATTTACACTTCCACCCCTGGAGTATATAACTCTGACGTCTCCTCTCTGGACGGCCAATTAAGGCAAGCCAGAGCTGAGAGTCCGACCCCCGGTCCCCTTGGGGTTCCACTCCAACCGACGAAGACACGCCGGAGGCGGGGACCCTGACCGACTCTCGGGAGCTCTCGGGTCCGTGGGGTCGTTACTCCCCAACAGTTCGCCACAAGCTGCCCTACGGCCTTAGCATTAATTATTATTAGTATTTTTTAATAACTGGGCATAAAATGCCAAAACCGCGATCAGAATGGAATTCGAAAGTACTGTTGATACAACACCATACATTATAAGTCAATCTAGGATATATTCAAATAGTTATATTCATATTTTAAGTGCAGAGACTTACAGACAATAGATGAATTAATCACTCACTACATCTAAAGACAACTCTTTTCTTGGTAAATGCTGTGTCAACAATACTTTCGAATGCCTTTCTGATTCCGGTTTGATAATACATTCTGAGAGCCTACCACGAACTACAACATGTTACGTACAGCGAAGCTATTAATATTTAATCTTTAATGGTTATGTGTTATGTATATGTACACATAAACAACTTGCTTCGATTTAAATATTGGGCATTTTACAACATACCTTTTTAATTTTAAATATTTCTGTTATGGCCCGATTTTCGAGGAATGGAATGAAATACACGACATTTTTGAATGCAGTGTATTAATTCCGACCACGTTGATCGACAACGCATAGCTGCAATTCCTTCGATAAAATTAATTAGTGGATGGAATGCTATAACACAGTTCCTTTGCCATCGACTGTAGTATTTTGATAAATGCAGATTTACTAGTAAAATATTCAATAACCAGCTAAACGAAATCGATTGGATACAGATTGTTTAAATTCTTCCAACCAAAATTACAGTTAAATCAAAAGCTATAAGAGAAACTTTGATCAAACTAAAAATCATTGAAATAATTTACTAACTTACATCATTTCCATTTCTTTTTAGTTTATACCCTGTTTAAAAAATAGAGGGGTGACGACTTGGAGAACAAATATCTCGAAAATGGCTCTAGCTAATGGTGCTCCCATATAGGATATATATTAGTAATATCAGGTCATAATAAATTAAAGTTAATCAAGGACAATGTTATAAAACTGTACATTTTATATACACCTATATCTACGATTGACCGTTGTGGCATTGTACTGAGGATGCTAACGGCATTTCCGCGCTGTATAAGTCGCCATCTCTTCGGTCTTTAGTTACGTCAACCAGACGTTTCGCGATTCCCAGCAAACAATTTGTGTGCGCTGGGGCCCCATGAACCTAAAGTTTCTACGCCAAATGGTACAAAATCGTACTCTTTGCCGAAACCCTTATATCCCAGGCCAGGGTGTCAACGCAAGTAGCATCCCACACCAACATCCGTCCCAAGCTCCAAGGAACCAAAGACACACCATCAGGTCTCTTACCAATGTTAGTAATTTTATATATTAGATGTCGCAGCACCATAAAAAAATGTCTTCTAGCCTTACCTTGCCTTACCTTTATATCATTTTATAAGATATTTTGTATTTATAATAACATTACGATCACACAAAAATTTATACCGGGCGCCATTCCCAATTCTTCAAAAAATTGGGCAGTGTGACGTCGCAGTTGTCACCAATGACGTTTGTACAGATGGTGCGTACCATTTCTGACTTCTTTGTACAGTCACCGTCAATAACATCTTACGCCTCGAAGGCTTCAAAAATATGTGACACACTCTTATGTTGTTCTAACTAAGGTTTTGTCAGATATTTTTGCGGCCTTCATGGTATAAGATACTATTGACGGTGACTGTACCTATGATAAAATCAGAATGATGCTGGGTGTTCGTAATACAAACACGAAGTAGCTTAGAATAAGTTTGAGTCAAGTCAGGAAATCTAACTCGATATGATTTTAAACTACTCGGTATCCGGTTCTTTTAAGGTAATTTATATTTTTTTGGTGTACTTTTTTATATGAAATACACATATGTATTTTTGGGTCTTATAATATGGGTGCGCCAAAGTTCACATAAAATTGCGACTTCGATTATTGGAAGTCCGAAAATATTTGTTATAAAATTTTACATCATAATGATCATTACTTATGACTTGTCTTTGCGCATAAGTATCGTAACACCGAATTATTTATGTTAATAATGTCTATCATAATAAATATCTGTAATACTAATGTTAATGTTCATATTTTTGTTGTGTGTGTTTTGTGTGCTGCTGGTTGTAAATAAATCCTGAATAAAAGAATTATTTACTGTCAAAATATGACGTTCATTTAACCTATCGTCATCTCATGAAATATTAAAACCGAATATAATATATCCCAAGTAATTATATCGCAGCGGAAGAATTCCTAGAAGAAAAATACTTGGCAACCCTGGCCATGTAAACACCAAAACAAAGGGCTCACGCAATTTTGATTAAAGAAAAAATATTTACGTACCAGAAAGAGTTGTAACAGTTTTGTGAACATCCATTTCCTAACCTGTGTTGGAGTACGCACTGCACGTCACCTTTTTTGATCACATTATCACTTGGAAGTTTAACGGTGAGCACTTAATTTTATCCGTTACAAATTACATATGTCAATTTTGGGAGAAAATTGAATCTTAACGGAATATCACGTCGGATTCCCGATCAGCTGATAGGACCGTCGATGACGGATCAAGCTGCATCTGCCACAGATGGGGTCAGACTGAGTTGCATCGGAAATTAATGTTGCCAACTAGAGGGTATGCGCGAATTTGCTCGGCTGGTGCAGTGGAGCAGAATAAACATGATCCCTACCCGACGCATTTCGGTATGATAAGCCTACGAAAGGGAGTGACGTCACAGGTGTGCTACAACCAAGCGAAGATATATTATCTGCGGTGAAATATCTACTTGCGCTACGCTAGCTACGAAGGTTTACGTTTATGACTTCTGGTGAATTGGTCTGGCGAAGAAGTACCTATAACGGTTTTTTTTTATGAGCAATTTACCTGTTTAACGTGTTTTTTTTTTTTGTTTAGATAATATTTATTTATAAATGCTGTGTTTGAATCGAATATTTTGGGCGAAAGAGTTTAATTTTTACTTTAAATGTACTTGCACTATTTTTAATACCTTTATATAGCCCTTAATCTACGTTTTTAATTGTATTGTATGTTTTCAATTTTTTCGCATATTTTAATGTTGTAATTTTTGTTTTTTAGGCCATGTAACGAACTTTTTAAATATACTTTAACAAAATTGTTTATATTACGTATTGTTATTAGGAACAATTATATAGCTTCTGTTTACTTTAATTTATTATTTTATAGGTTTTAATGTTGACATTTTGTTTTTTTATGTTCTAATGAATTGATGTTTTAATATTATGACGTTGTAATTTGTTGTGTAGATTAATTGATTTTATAGGAGTATTGGACTTTTGTAGTTTCTGCTACCTTTTTTTTTATTAGTTTTTTTTATTACAATGCTTTCGTTTTAGACATTTGTAAACAGTTATTTGTGTAAAAAAAAAATAGTAACTGTGGTTAACTAACATTGTATTTAAGTTGTTTGTGCTATGAGTGACCTCTCTCCGTTATCTCCATGTCCACATTGTCCCGTCTCGTCCAGAACTTTCACCCCACATGGCCTTAGAGTGCATATTGGTCGCATGCACAAGGATGTTCCGCGTCCGCTTTCTCCTCGTCCTTCACAGGGCTCGCAGTCAGTACAAACTGACAACTCGAGTGTCCTTGGGTTGGCAGACCTGCCTTCCCTTAAAAGTTCAGTACGGGTCCTGCGTCATATACCGAAGGGGGCTCGGAGTTTGGCGGCGGGAAAGTTATCTGACCTTATAAATAAATGTGTGGACACCAATGGGACGGCTGAGTGGTTTGCGTTGCTGTCCTTCGCCTATTCCGCACTAAAAGCGCCAGAATCAACAGGTCCCGGCAGCCTCACTACGAAGGTCAAGCGGAATATTGAGTCTTTTTGCGGCATCGAGTCTATAGGCGACCCTGAGATGGGTGACCCACCCTTGAGATCCTTCTCAGTTTTGAGATCTATTGAGTCGAAAGTTTTTGACGGAGATCTCAGAGGTGCGGTGCGGATGCTCATGTCTGATGACGCGGTGGCACCGTCGAACTTGGAGACGTTGGCGTCACTACAATCGAAACATCCGGCGCCCTCTCGATCGTTAGTTTTTCCAGCGGCGCCTGATGGATCCGTTCCTGTTTATTCTGTTGAGCCGAAGGACGTTGTTCAATCACTTAGCACATTTAGCAACAGTTCTGCGGGTGGTTTGGACGGTATACGCCCGGCCCATTTGAAGGAGCTGACTTCGGGTTCTGCCGGTGACAATGGGGTTCGTTTATTGGATGCGCTGACGAAATTATGCAATTTTTTATTTAGCGGACAGTTAAACTCATCGGTCTGTCCTTATTTGTATGGAGCGTCCCTTTGTGCTTTGGCGAAGAAGGGTGGAGGTTTAAGGCCAATTGCGATAGGAAGCACATTTCGTCGTTTGACGGCTAAACTAGGTTGCTGGGCTGTCAGGAGGGAAATGGCTTCTTATTTGCAGCCTCACCAATTAGGTTTTGGCACGAGCCTGGGTTGCGAGGCTGCTATTCATGCAACCCGAGCCTTGTCGAGAGACCTGGGAAACGCGAAATGTGTAATTGTTAAGTTGGACATAAAAAACGCATTCAATACTTTGGAGCGAGATGTTATGCTGGCAGAGGTCAGGGAGAATTTGCCTTCCCTCTTTCCTTTCCTTTTCCAGGTATACTCGTCTCCTTCTAATCTTTTTTATAATCGTTCCTGTATTCTTTCCCAGGTCGGGGCACAGCAGGGGGATCCACTTGGGCCTCTCGTCTTTAGTTTGGCAATACAGAAGGCGATTTCCGAGCTTAAATCCCCGTTGAACATTTGGTACCTCGATGATGGTACCCTCGGGGGTTCGCCGGAGCAAGTAAGGCAGGATCTGCTCACGCTTCTTCCGCGCTTCCGAGAACTGGGGCTAGAAGTCAATTCGAGCAAGTGTGAGTTTTTCCCTTGCAGCGCCGATTCCCGAGCTTCCTTTCCCGAATTTTGTTCCTTGCTACCCGGGCTCAGGGAGTTGTCAGTTCTGACCTTTAACCTTTTGGGTTCCCCTATTTTCCCAGAAGCCATTCCGGAAGCATTCGAGGAGCGAAGGCGGCATCTCCTGGTTGCTAAGGAAAGGCTAATGGGTCTCACAGCTCACGTGGCGCTGGTTCTGCTGCGGCTTTGTTTCTCCGTTCCTAGACTTACCTACTTTTTGCGCACCGTACCAGCATGGCTGCACCCCGGGCATATTGACTCTTTCGACCTTGTTTTGAAGGAGTCGGTAGAGTGCCTTATGAATGTCTCCCTCGGCTCAGATCAATGGGACCAGGCTTCATTGCCCATTGGGAGTGGTGGATTGGGTATAAGGCGCGCACGGGATGTGAGTTTGCCTGCTTTCCTGGCTTCGGCGGCTGGGGTGGTAGACCTTGTCACTCTAATTGTACCTTTGAATGATGGTGGCAAGGTAACCATACCTTATGCCGCTGATGCTTTGTCTGCATGGTCGACTCTTAATCCGGGTGCGTCCAGGCCAGATAAATTTGATCTCCAGCGGTCTTGGGATGACATTGGTGCGAAAAGAGTTCTGAATGGTCTTCTGGAAAGCGCGCTGGGTGCTGATAGGGCGAGACTCAACGCGGTGTCGAGGCCAGAGTCCGGGGCATGGCTACACGCTCTCCCTTCTCCACATATGGGAACTCTCCTGGACAATGATTCGTTGCGGGTGGCCGTGGCTCTCCGCATAGGCTGCGACGTTTGTGAACCTCATATATGCGTCTGCGGCACTATGGTGGAGAGCAATGGGCATCATGCATTGAGTTGTTGTCGGTGTGCGGGGAGATTCCCTCGTCATCACGCCTTGAACGACTTAGTCCGTAGGGCACTTACTTCTGCGGGTATCCCATGTGTCTTGGAGCCTCCGGGACTTAGCCGGTCGGATGGCAAAAGGCCGGATGGTTTGACCTTAGTGCCCTGGGAAAGAGGTAAGTGCCTGTTATGGGACGCCACGTGTGTCAGTACTTTTGCTATGTCGCACCTAAGTCGTACAATGCGAACACCCGGAGCGGCTGCTGAGTCGGCGGCCGTACGTAAGCGGGAGAAGTATGCAGTACTCTCGAATTACTTGTTCGTGCCGCTGGCTGTGGAGACCATGGGTTGCTGGTGTTCGGATGCCAGGGTCTTCTTTACCGCGCTAGGACATCGGTTACGAGAGAGGGGTCACGCCCCTCGTTCCGGGTCATTCTTGCTGCAAAGGTTGGCTATCGCCATTCAGCGCGGCAATGCTGCCAGCGTTATGGGCACTTTTGCACCGGGAATGACTCGGGGAGGGTTGTTTGATTAGTGTTTATCGTAGGTTTTGTTTTTTATTTGTTTTATTGTGTTGTAGTTATTTTGTAAGTTGGTTATATCTAATGTCACCGTTATTATAATTGTGTATTTTTTTATTTAATAAATGAAAGCTACTAAAAAAATTCCTAGAATATTTCATAATTAAGATAACAGTTTAAGCTCTCTTATCTCCAACAAAGGACTTGCATGGAGATTCAAAGTAATTAACAGACTATTTTTGAGACATTAATTATAAAAAAATATAAGTGATAAGATAATTATGCATTTAACGGCACAACTAGTAAGAAGGTCTACGGAAGCGGTCAAAGTCAATAGAGTATTCAATTCTACTCGAAATTTATAAAAGTGATGACAATTTTTAACAGAATCTTACATTGTAACATAGCAAAATAAGGAACTATTTTAAATTTTTGAACGCGTAACCGAAAGTTAGGTACTCGTTTTATGAGCCTTTGAAGGTGGATGGAAAATTCAATTTTAAAGAATAAACGTATTATTATTTAAAAACGAATGACAATATCGAAAACCCCATGTTATAATATAGGACATCTTTGGTAATCAATTTTTTGAAAACTTTGTTATAAATATAAACTTTTAATAAAGCTGGAGAACAACGTCACAATTTCTCCTAACAAATAAACAATTCTAATAGGACGTCACTAAGTTGACGAGATTAGCAACGAGAGTTTTTAGGAAAGTTTTACTTTCGTGAAATTAGGGGAAGGTGGCTCAAAGAGGGCACCTTAAGGGAGAATTGAAAAAAAAGTGGTATTTAACCTATCTAGCTTATTCTTTTTTGTTCCAAAAGGTACATTATTTAATACTTTTCGATGGAGGATGGCGTAATTTATCTAAAAATGCTAAACAAAAGAATTATATGCAATTTTAAAAACCTCTACGATTGCCCGCTTTGCCCTAGGGGGGGGGCTAAAGTGGGCATCGGCTTAGGGCAAAACGGGCATGGGCTGGGGTAAAGTGAAGTCACCCAAAGGGCAATGAAGAGGGCTATGCTAGGAGTCTCACTGCGTGATGGTATTAGAAATGAGGCCATCTGCAACAAAACCAAATAAATATAGCTCTCTGAATCGCTAAACTGAAGTGACAGTGGGCAGGGCACATTGCACGTAGAACCGATGGCTGTTGGGGTGGACAGGATCTCTAGTAGAGGCCACGTACCAGAAGGCGCGCGTAAGTAGGCCCCCCCACAAGGTGGACTGATGACCCAGTCGACGTCGCAGGAGTCCGCTGGATGCGGGCGGCGCAAGACCGGTCATTGTAGCAATATTTGGGGGAGACCTATGTACACGTACAGTTAGTGGACCTCTTTCGGCCGATATGAAGACGATGAATATTATTTTGGCATACCCTTATAATACTTACCTTTTTAATATTAAAATATATTTCAATTTCCTGAGGCATATGACAATAAAAGGACCTGATTTGTGGACCTACTGTCCAAGATACATGAGCCCAGAGTCGCAGTCATTACATTTAATCCAGTCCTCGACAGATGGGTTCTCTAATGTTCGTGGCATTAAAAACAACGTTCCTGCTGGGACGTTGGGATGCTGGGAGGCTTAGTTTTATAAATATACCAGTTTTCAACTAAATTTACATTGTAAAAAACACACCGGGCAAAGCGGACAGTGCCCACATTACCCTGCCCGCTTTGCCTTTTTCGTCAATTACAAAATGGAAGCAAAATCTACCCTCAAAATGTTGAGACACGAGGAGTTGAATGCAAGGGTATTACGGCCAGATAACTAATTTATAAGTAACAGGCATTAATTACAGCATTGCAAGCATCGAAAACGAGAAAACACATGACTCACACCTTGAAATATTTTTCAAAATGCCGCAAAAAACATGTTTTTGTTAGAGACCGTAACGGTGTGCTCATAGATTGCCCGGACGAATGACACGAGATGCGCGAGCTTGGCGGGGAGTACTGTCACTTGTTACAAACACGCTCCATTTTGAAATGGCAACAAAAAATCCAGTGCCCTCTTTGGGCGCTATGCCCGCTTTGGGCTACCTTCCTCTAAATATGTGCACTGTACATTGTAATATTTCAGCGAGTTTTGATATTAAAGTAGTTAGTAAAAGAGCACATGTACGCAAAGCTTCGAAGCCTGGGTAAAATAAAGCTGGGTCATTGTCAGGTTTAGGTTATCGTCTTTTCGGTGGACATACCTAAAGTTAAGGAATTCCTGTACTAATTTTGGGATAAAACAATGTACGGTACAACTAGGTTCCCCGGTCTGTCGCCCTATGCAATCAAATCGTAACATAGATTTATAAAAGCTGTTAACTTTTGACCACCGAGTGGACAACTTTTGTTTTTCGGACTGACAATGACCCAGCTAGTCCCCGTTTCCTACAACAAAACTAAGAAGATTCTGCTCAAAACAGCCCTCATTATACACGGACAATTTGCCACATCGCAGCGGCTGAATAGTCGACGTTTAGCAAAATTCCATTTCGGTAAAGTCTCTGAAATGACTAAGGGTGGGGGAATTTGCATGCCTGATTGCCGGCCGTTGCTCAATCAAGGATATTTAACGAAATTAACTAATTGAGTGAACGCTTCACCGTCGTCCCTAACTTGCCAGCAAATTGACTCGACAACAGAAAAGCTTCGTGTATCGAGAAAACCTAATAAGCCATAATAAGTTCATTTTGCCTCGTCGGAAAATTTCAGCTTTATTTTGCACGAAATTCACAATAGTGGGACTTACATAATTGTCCTGTTTGGGAACTTGATACATTTTGCAGGAATCCATTTAGCGTTGTGACAATGTGAATTGCACCCAAAACATTGTTTAAACCACTAATCGTTTGTACAAAATGAAGTTAAATATGACATTATTATATTACACATATATGTAGGTATATGTAGACAATAGGTAAGGGGCTCTTATCGGATTTTATCTAAAAGCATGTTTACTTTGCACGTTTAGACCAGTTAAATAAATTAGTTGGTAGTTCATGTACCATTGAAGCAAGAGGAAAGTGGACGATTTGAATTTATATTTATTAGTATACCGTTACGCTGAAGAAACTATCACCGGAACTAATGAGTACCTACCCAGATAGATCGTTTCTCCTCGGAACTATATAAAATAATTATTGCGCTTAACATGGAAATGGTTTTAAATTAGTATACGCTTCGGCACGTTTGGTGTTATTTTCATGTTTTCTGCAAATTTACACAGTGTGACGTTCAAACTTTATTAAGATGTTTTATAATGATCTGTTATTATTTACCCGCTCTGTGATTCTCTCTATTATCATACAATTTACATCAGCGATATGAGTGTGTTGGAAATAATCTATATCAAATTAAGAAAAAATAGTTAATGTGCAAGTTGTACACGGCACTAACTCTCACCTACTTATATTACAAAAGTTTACGTCACTAACAACAACCGAGTAATTCAAGTTTTAATAAGATTCACGTGCATTGAGATTTTCTTATTCACCTCGCAGAAAATTCGAGCAAGTATATTAATTACTCCTTGTTTCTTGTTTGAAAACAATCTCTAATTAGATGATTGAGTTACAATGTTACTTAGAATATGTTTCTTATTCAACGATGTTACAATTTTAGTATTGGCGCATCACAGAGATATTCTTCAAAATAACATAAAGTAAGGTGGGGTAAGATGAAACGGTTTTTTTTAATGAGATAAGACAAAAAGCTACCAGCAGACGCTGTGCCAGAAGGAAGACTTTTTGTCTTACCCCATTAAAATCAGTTTCATTTTATCCCACCTTACCTTATTTGTCGTACCATGGTGCAAACTTACCAATACACTTAATCCCATGGCAAACTCTATTAGGATCGTTTTCAACATTATTGTACATACAATTGAATACATTCCTATGCTTACGAAGCCATATGTGGCCTCGGTTTGAACTCTATTGACTGATTTTAGGGTTCAAATTATAAACCCATTTTTGTATGTCATGTATTAGAGGGTTAACGGCTTAATTGAAATAAAAATCACGTTTTTTTCCTTTGTCTTACGAAAATAAGTCATAATTAATATGAGTAAAGTCCATTTCAAATACGAAGGCCCGATTCCACTTGACAAAGTCTTTAGGCGTCAACGATAGGATCAGTGATAACAAAAGATACCTGACCAGATCCTTATTTTTGTGGAGTGATATTTTTTGGTGTGCGACACGTTGTGAACCAATTAAATGACAAAAGTTACGTGTGGCCTCGGGCCTTCGTATTTGAAATGGACTATAGCACAAAAAGTCTGACATTAAGTTTTGTTCTCATTAAAGCTCTGAACTTAAATCTGTAGGTAGGTAAATATTCTTTGTAGTGACCAATTAATTATATATTATCTTAATAAAATGTACATTTTTACTTCTACACGATTATTAAAAACCAAAAATATTCTGCAGGTAGGTAGATATCAATAAATATCCATTTAATTTATTCACACGTTTATTGTATTGCCTTGGCTTTTGTCTATTACTTGTCCCTTTATCCTGAACAAGGTATCTGATTAATTATTTTTACATACTCATGTATTGATGTAGATAATCCGAATAAACATTGCACCTAACGGAACCATTAGTATTGACATTATTTTTGTATGTAATTAATATCGTATAGACGTTTTAGTGTACCTACTCTGTAAGTTTATGTTGAAATAAATGATTTGATATTTTCTTCGGTTACCGCGAGGATTACTCATGAAATAAAACTATGAAAACGGATAAACTCGCGTATATTAACTAATTTTAACTTCATTCCGACGTTTCGAACACTTTACAGGGTTCGTGGTCTGCGGATGACTGACAATGGAGGAAATTTGATAGATCTACCTCCATCAAAATAAGAAAGATAAGTACAAAACTACCCACCAAAGAAAAATTACTAAACCACAGACAATAAATTTTAAGGGTGGATGTACATACAAAATTTGCAAATTAAGCTAGTTATTCATTACAAATATTTTCAGAATGAAGACAAGAGACAAAATAAATAATCTACGCCGGTTCTATCCCTACGCCACTGCCTGAGAAGTATTTCCTTCCTTTGTATGATTGTATTGTTAGGAAGGTATCCCAAAATAAGGTAAATAAGGTTTCGAACACTTTACAGGAAGGTATTCCTGTAAAGTGTTCGAAACGTCGGAATGAAGTTATAATTAGTTAATATACGCGAGTTTATCCGTTTTCATAGTTTTATTTCATAAATGATTTGAATTGAATTGAATTCGTTGAACGAACCCAAAACTTAATTACTTACGAACGTACAATTTCTCTCAAATTAGTAACCGTTAAAATCGGACGCCAATTGAAATGCATTTCAAATTTAACTGGAATTGATTTAAATTGAAGATTTTACTAACGACGTCCTCAAAATATCCCATCTTTACAGACTCGTTCCTATCTTCAAGAATCTTATGTTCATTATCGACATGACCTTCCAATTTATATTTTTTGCGTCTATGTTGACCCTCGGTAGCAAAAAGAGGTATCTTGGGGCTTTTGTCGGCTTGCAATAGTAAAAGATTTATATCCTTAGCGAATGATTGGCATGCCCGATAACCCTGATGAGATATCGAAGATAACAATAAGGAATGATATTGTTATGATTTAAGATATGTTTCATTCTTAGCCTGCTAACATTGTCTACTTTGTTTTTGTATGAAGTATATTCACAATAAGGACATTTTGATATTAAGCTTGTGCTTGCTTTATTTAAAATAGATGCAGAGTGAATTAGCGGACCATTAATAAATGGGTACATTTACAAAATAAATCAATGAATGGAGCTTCATTATAATAATTTAACATTCTTTTTCACTTCAGTCGGCCTCGTTTGACATGAAATAGGTTTAGCGAAATTTTGCAAAAAATATAAAAGAAATTATTTAAACGCTTGGTAAGGACACTCGTCAAAGCAAATCTACTGAATGGGAATAATGGAGACTACTCGACGGGCCAAAGCCGAGGAAAGGAGTGCTTATTTCTGTTTTTATATTGCATTATTGGCTCTCTCATCTCATATTGCACTCCATTCTGATTCATAGGGACCGCCATAAAGGATTGAAACGTGAGAGGGGTATTTTCAATGGCGTAATTGCAAGTGCACTTTTTTTAATTCAATTCCTGCCGACTATGGCAAAGCTGGAATGCACTCATTGATATCGCAATAAAGTAATGAGGTTTTACAAACTACTGCATTGGACTGGACATGTATGTAAATAAAAAAATATCTTGGGACTAGAGATGGGCCATTGCCGGTAAATTTCCAATCTTACTATAGGGAAAGTTACGATATGTGAATATTCCCCATAAAGTTTTTGGTTAATTATCGGGAACGGAACATTAATATTTGGAACATTTTACACGAATCAAGGTAGTCCCAAAGTAAACGCCTTTAAGGCTTATGAACTGTGTGACGATATACATAATAGGTACTTAAAACGTACACAGCCACGACCAAGAAGCTAATATTTTTGATAAATACACAAAAAACCTCCTCGCCGGGATTTGAACCCAGAATTTAACCTACAAGGCCTACGAAAGGCAGGATCACTACCAACTAGGCTACGGAGGCCGATGTGAGGTACTCTAGACTATTGACCATCAATGCAATGTTATTTAACCTTAATTTGAGAAAAAATAACAAACCTTATATATATCAGTTTTAATTAGGTAACAAATTGGCAATAAACTCGATTTTTTCCAGGACGAGACGAGGGAGATGAGCAATTACACGAAAGCGGTGGCTTAACTCAAACGCCTAATGAAATTTAGAGTATAGCGGAGGTACGCGGAATGGCCTCGAAGAGATTCCTTGCTCGATTTTTATCGTCGTTTGTATATTAACATACCTGCAGGCCTAAGAGCCAAGATGCCATTATGCAATCGTATATAAACGATAAGTCATCATTATCATATGATAGTCTGGACGTTGGACTCTCCTATTAACTATGCCTGTTAGACGCATTAGGAGGTTATTGCCCATAATCGCCACGCTGGGCAAATGGATTGGCGATCGCAGTAATGTGTCCACTATGATGACGCTGCTGCCCATCACCAATCTTTTATTAAATTATGGTAAGAGACACTTCAATCCCTTAGTCGACTCTTACGACACCCGCAGGAGGAGTTGGGGTGGTGACAAATGTATTCTTACTGCCGTCACCACACGGCAAGCGATAAGTAATATAGGTAAATGTGTGCGAATATCAGACTCGTTCAAAAAATCAGGTAACCGTTTGTATACATTACGTGACTTATCGCTTATTTTAACGAGTAACAGAGTTCTTAGACAACTTGCCAATCGCTAACGCTTAATCGTCAATCGTAAACGAAAGTCTTTATCGCACTAAGTACCAAATCATGATATTAGGTGGATTGTAAATGTAGTGTTATTACATACATTTATTACTTATTGTGTTATTAGATTTGGAATGCAGTTATATGGCAATATGAATATCATTTATCAGCAAGACTGCAAACACCATGTCGTAAAACTTATTAGAATGAAAAAATGTGCTCCAAAGACTATGCCACGTACCTAGTACGTTTTAGCCTAGTACGACCTAGGGACCGTTTCTCGAAAGCTTGTAACTTGTAATACAAGTGGAAGTCTCTTTTTGACACCATAAGTTAGATAAGGACTTCCACTTGTATTACAAATTACAAGCTTTTGAGAAATAGGCCCTTAGTAGCTAATCTTTGGCAATTTGTTTACTTTTAAATACCATGGTTTCCAGGAGCATTTATATTACAAATGTTTATCTACTTCCATATCATAATTATCCTATTATATATTCAGAAGCGGTAATATAATGATCTATATTAAGAAACCGGTGTCTGTGGCGGTATAATAACGTTAACATTAAAGTACAGTGCACCATAATATTAACATTAAAGTATCGGTGTCAGTACATTAATGTTAACATTATAAAGTCAACTTCTTTTTGTTTTTTTTTTTCAATACATATTTAATGTAGGATATTCTTACACAAATTGAGTAATTTCAACTGATTCTAATTGTTATATTTAGAAGTGTTTTACTTAGTGGATATCAATGTAAATAAAGGTAAATTATCATTCTAAGGTTATGATAAGGATGTAGATAAAGTTATGTATGCGACTGTACATAATTAGACATTAAATATTTAATGCCTCTTATTATGCGCCAGCCACATAAATAACTCTTTCTCAAACATGCAATGAAATGTTGTCATTATGTTCGTCATAATAGGCTTTTAAGTATGACGTTGCAGGCGGATGACTTCGAGATAATAGTAAAGGATTTTCATACGAATTTAACGGCCTAGGCCGATAAATAATTTTTTTTAAACATGGCGTCGGTTTTCATGAACAGGCTAAACAGCTAAATTCTGTTTTTTTGATTGTCGTATTTTTTATTTCATTGCATATGTTTGAGAAAAGCACTACACATGGCTCGCCGTGAAATGGGCTTACCGGCTTCGTATCACTGTCCATACCTACTCAGCCGATAAGCCCATCTTTCCCGGCGTCTGCAGTACCTAATGTACTATTATTTAACTAGTAGGAAGCCTGAATATAGTTTGATATACTTTTTTTAGCCTAGCGACTCCACGCCATCAGTATCCATGAAACCTCCATGTCGCTACCCACTAATTCTAGAACTCAGGAGCTCGGAAAATTATAGCGGAATACAATTAAAGTGTAACACAATTTATTTTAATTTTAATCCTCGCGTACCGGTATCCAGGATAATCTTCGAAGCATTTGGGGGTAATGGTAGACGTTAATTTTAATTTCTAAACTTCATCTCCTTATTTATAGGTAGGGTGCACGGAGACAGTTATTACGCTAAGAAACGTATAAATATTAACTTAATGAGTTCAAAATAGCCAGCTGAATAATAATTAATCTAATGTTGTACCTAATATTGTTAACGACGAACATTTTGAAGGTTTCTAGTTACTATTTACTGTATTATTTGTAGCTAACTTTTTATGTTTTAAAAATGAAAAGTTGAACTTTAAGTAATTGAAAAGTAGTGTAAAATTGAAGAATAAAATATACCTATTGATTTAAACTTTCACTTTGATCACTTATATTTTTACAACGATAAACAGGACTTAGCTGCGTAAACTTAAGTTTTTTTTTTGTCTTGGTAAATCTTACACAAATCGACCTAGTCCCACGGTAAGCTCAATTAAGGCTTGTGATGTGGGTACCAAGCGACGACATAAGATAAATGCATAATTATAAATAAATAATAAATAAATATATATCTTTGGACATCTTACATAAATCGACCTAGTCCCACGGTAAGCTCAATTAAAGCTTGCGATGTGGGTACCAAGCGACGACATATATAATAGACATACACAACCATGACCAAGGAACAAATATTTGTGACACAAATAATGCCCTCGCCGGGATTCTAAGCCGGAGCTCCAGCTTCGTAGGCAGAGTCACTACCAACTAGGCTACGGAGGCTGACCGATTATCCCTTAACTAAGCGTAAGATTACGCAATTAAGTTCCGTTTGTATTTAAAATATAAAGAAAGTATAGCGCCGAAATGTGACAGAAAATGCCGTAATAAAAATATAATCTCTAAGCAGTTATAATACCTACAAAAAAAACATAAGTATCATCTACAAGTACCTGTATCAATCCGCCGTAATAAATGCGAATCTCTCCCAAAATTTGACCGTAACTGAGTCGGATATTAAATGAGCAATTGATTTCAAAACAAATATAGCATACCATAGGGGTCGACAAAGTCATCAATCACTTTATATTAGCCACGTAAAGCTGTGCCGTCTATAAGCGCTGGCAACAGACTGAAACCAATGCCACTACGAATATAATTACAATTTGCAAGAAGTACCCCACTCATGAAACCAATATTCCTTCTTTACTTCGATATTGCACTGTTTATTGGTAGAGAACAAGAAAATCACTGAACTATTTGTTTGCAATAACGGTGTGATGAATGTTTATACGTCATCATCGTGTATTGAAACTTTATTACATTTAAAAATAATGTTTGATTTGTTTAGAGGTAAAGAGAATCGTTTATATTGTGATTGGCATGAATAAAAATTGACTGAATGTGAGATATTGAAGAGTTAAAAAATAGGATATTCATAGAATGCTACAAAAGAATATTATCCCGTTGCATAATAAAGAAACTATTTTTTATATCGAAGCTCAATACAAGATGAAAGGCAATATTTCATAGCAGCCTTCGACTATACACAATGGACGCGCAGTACTGTAACGCTTGTTTTGTTTTATTGCCGATGGATTTACGACATCCCCATTCAAATACTATGAAACTTTGATTTGAAACGTTTTCGTGCTTGGATCTTGGCACTACTATATGTCCTACTTGGTAGTTCATTTTATATTGACGGCATTGGTCAAGCAATAAACTTTACTAACGGCCAAATTCTCAATCCTCAGATAAAATTATCACTAACTAGGTATCCTTTTCCCTAGGAAGAAAACGAAAGCTAACATCATCATCATCTTCTTCTTCTTCTTCAGCCTATGATAGTCCACGCTGGACATAGGCCTCTCCTATTAACTATGCATATAGACACATTAGGAGGTAAATGCCCATAATCACCACGCTGGGCAAGCGGATTGTTGATCGCAGTAATGTGTCCACTATGATGACGCTGCTGCCCATCATCAATCTTTTATCAAATAGTGGTCAGTGACACTTCAATCCCTGAGTCGACTCTTACGACACCCGCAGGAGGAGTTGGGGTGGTGACAAATGTATTCTTACTGCCGTCACCACACGGCGTATGTATGTAACAGATAAAATTATGTTATTCTGAGATGGTGAAAAAGGTATTTAGCCTCACTTCCACAATCTAGATTAGACCTTAAAATTGTCAAAATGTATGGACTTATCCAGTTAACCCCATGTCAGTTGGTAACCTGAGAAGCAAGTGTAGCTTATTTTATCACGATAAATTAACCCTTATAAATGTAAAGATTTTTGAATTTACTAAGCGACACTCTTAGTTGTTTTATACCATGACGATAACTGACAAGCATATGGCCTACTATCCGGCTTGCTTGCAGCAATACGCGAGTACTCGTACTAGCAGCGGGATGGATAGAAAGTAAACTACTCCCACTCGAAACATACAGTTATGGCTCCCATACAGGATAGAAAGGAATGCACTCTTTACGATTGAACTTTTAGGACAAATCACGAGAAATATGAGCATAATTATTATGCATGTAATCAAAAATCCGTATTACAAATACTTAAAATTTGCAAATACCCTTATCATATTCGTAAATCATGGCTACATTTTGGTTATGTAAAGCCATGCGATCAAATTCAGTGATAAATAAGACTTGACTTTGAAAAATAATTTTATAGAGAAGATTGTTTCAGTACCTACACATTCGCTTGGACGAGTACCATAACGGACAGGGGTTGTTCAGTTACTTTCCAATATTTGTATAAACTTAGCCGTATGTATTATGAAATGAATGAAAATCAGGCTATTGGTAGTTTCGCTTGTAATTTCTCATTATATATAAAATTAAATTGCTAGCAGCAATAAACGGCCGAATCAAAACACTGTTTGCATATGACAAAGGGCGCAGTGTAATTCCCACAATAGTTTGTTAGGTACATGCTTGCAACTGATTCCTCCAATCTCATTTAACTTTTTATTCATACTATCTATTTTTAAATTATTCAAAAGTGCCGTGAACCAGTTGGGCGTGCACACACGTATAATATAGCGATATACAGCAAGAATTTCATTACGATGACAATGTCGGGAACTTCAATTTTCCTTGGAGATAACGAGCGTTGTTGAGATTGTTTCAAGCTTCTAACTCGGGGCCACTTTGACCCGTGGACCGTAAACATCGTAAAGATTCTCATTAGAGGTCTAAAGGAGAAAATTCTAATATTTTATTTAAGCAATTTAATTTTACAACGTTTGGAAAACGTTAAGTGACGATTGCGGTCGTGTGATTCGAGGGGTGTGTTTTTCTGCTGTCCCATGGTTTTTTCTTTACTCGTCAGAACGTAAGATTTTTTCCTTTGCTTAAGGCTTGTCTACGAAATAAAGTTAGCTATTGTAAAATCAGTCTCCACTGTTAATCCATACGTGTAGTTCAGAAAACAACAATGGGAACAATCTAAAAGTTAACACCCAAAAAATGCTATCTTCCGAAACGATTTCAACAATATTTGGCTTGAAATTAATAAAAAAAATAACACGAGATTTCCATTTTATTATAATATCGATATTGTTATTTAGTTAAAATCCGTTGGGAAACTAAATGATTCAAAATAGAAAAATAAGAAGAAACGCAAAAGAAACCCTACTAAAATTAAGAAGTTTAAATTAAAGTCCATGAATATGAAACGATTGATATAAATACCACACCGTCCAAGAGGAAAGGCAAAGAGACCTGCTGTTTAATAATATCCATATAAAAAGTAAGGCTGAAGATCGCATCAACACGTAGCTTGTCTTCATAGAGTGCGGTCATAATCTACGATGCAGGTATGCGACACAATGCACGATGTAGATTGCTAATTCTAGACACCTAAAATAGTCTATTCTTGTCCACAATATAACCAAAATAGTATATTACGATACAAGTGCGAAAAAAATGGATTTTCGCACGTACCTATAACGTACAACGTTTTTTAGTACAGAATACAGATGGCCCTCCGAAATTTCCAACCTGACGTAAAATTAGCCACTTCTCGCGGTAGCGCGTAAAAAAGCGCCATCTATACTGAAATGGTACATTACGAGACAAGAATGAAATTCGTAATTACAAAAATGAAATTCCTGAATTTCATGTTTTTCGCACATGTCTCGTATAACGTTTTTTAGTACAGATGGCCCTCCGAAGTTTTGGACCTGACGTAAAATGACCCACTTCTCACACTAGAGCCTAAAAATGCACCATCTGTACTAAAATAGTACATAGTACGACTCTTTTTCATAACAACTGCCTTAAAAAGAGAAATTTAAAGTTTACTTTTCCGCACCAGTTAGGAAAAATATATTTTCCAATCACATATGATATATTGCGCATCAAATGACATAATAAAAATAGAAGATTGGCTAGATTTTTTGTAAATGTAAGATCTCAGCTAATGAGTAATGACCTAGCCTTATTTCTGTTTTCATCGATGTGTCAAACATGCTGTAAATAGTTAAAAATAAATGATTGAATGGTCTACTTTGTAAAAGCTTATCGGAGAGCCAATTGACTGGCATGTAACACGAGTTGCAGCTACCGCTAAATCCCCCATTAAATCATTGGATACCAATTAGTATTAAAGCCGAAATCGCTTAAAATTAATCTGACCGCATAGCTGCTGTGATTACATGGCACGTTTACTTGCTAAATGCATGGGAATTACGGATCTACCTATGTGTATAAGATCGACAGTTTGATTACACTAAGGAAGATTATGTTACTGTAATTTGAGATTGGATGTTGGTATTATTAGTATGAGTAGGTAATTAATCTTTGAAGGAAAATAAATTGCTTAGCTAACAATCATGAAATGAAATGCATAAACATATTATTTAAATATTTGACAGTTTGTTTTTAGTTCTTTCTGGCGCATGGAATAAATGCATAAAACTACGCAAATATAACATTTTCTTGGCGCCTTATTATCACGAAATAATAGTTATTTGAGCGTGTTATCATAATGCTTTCATCATTATTTGAATAACAATGCGTTAGTTTATATTGCGAACACATACATTTCATGGTCTGATACATGGTGCTGAAGCATAACTATGAAATTACGCAGGGTGCGTGATTGTCCAGGCTACCAATATTGGAAAAGCACTCGACTAGCGCTAACGAGAGCGGCTCTAATGAACACGAAATCCTGCGCTGCCATTTGGTATAATGAAACTCTAAATTACAGAGAAAACTCACCATTGGTATATTTGTTAAAAAGCGCATGATTTGAAGCAGTATTCATTACAGTACATACAGTTCATTACAGTAAAGGCAATTTACCAGTGTGACCAGTAAAGTATTAATCTGTTCTTAATACCCATAATTATTATTTTCATATTTACTCGTAATGGCACCCACTTTCTTTTATTTGCATTAAAATAAATAATTGCGGATTATGATTTTATTGCAAATTAGCAACAAATAAGAACGGAATAATTTCGTTTTCTAAATTGACATTAATTACATTTATTCAATAATTAATTGTTCATAAATGTTCACGTATTTAATATTCAATACATATACATCATGGTAAAGCCATTTAAATATCATGTCATTTTGAAGAACATTGCTTCTCAATTAACTTTTCTTAGAAAGTTAATTACTTTTAAGATTAGCATTTTGAATCGAATAATTTTCACGGTTTGACTAGAAATCTGCATCGCATTCCTCGGTTTCGATAAAAGCCAGTATCGTAGACACACACACTGTATAATTAATCATCCCGTGAAATTATATGTACGTTATAATTAAAATCTTAACTTCGTGTGTTTATTGTGATGACGTGTCGTGTTGTCATTGCGCTTTTCAACTACGAAATAAGTCCCGACGCGTTTGCGGGAATGAGTCGATGTTTGCGAGCCGGATTAAGCGCTTATAGCCGGAAGTCTATTGACAAATCACCAATAGTTTATTTATGAGCATCGCCCGCTACGATTGGAACTCTGCTTAGCGCTGTTCATTCTATTGATTGCTTTGTTTTGAAGTATTTGTAAAGAACGCAATTCCCGAAATAGAATGGCGTACCTATATAAATGAAAGAAAATATAAAAATATTTTTTCAAACAATTCAATTACTATGTAATGGCATCCGAAATAATAAGTTAACTATAAAAAATTAAACAGTAAATTGCTAGCACAAATATGATTTTTGTTGGGGATCTACTTAAGCAATAAATATTAGTAAAATAAAGCATAGTAAATTATTAGTGTACTACTTACTCGTGACAGTACAAAACATTTTAGGTATTTTCATGAGATTTACAATAACACAGGGGAAGGTCAAGTTTATTTTCATTTTATTTTATTTTATAAGGGATAAGTTCACCTCAGGTGTAAATAGTTGACATTGGTGCCTACATTAATTTTGAAATGAGATTTATCGGAGGAGAACTCTGTTGTGTGCATTAATTTATACTGAATATAGAATTTTAAAGCCTTGCAAAAATACATGAACCATTCCTGTAAATAGATAACGTGAAGCCAAAATGAAAGCGGTAAAAAAATATTCATAAGCGCAGCATAGTCTGCAGCAAACATAAAAGCAAATTTACAGCAACATTACAAAAAAATATTCACGTTTTTTAACATTTGTTGGAGACAAACCAACTGCAGGTACAGATAATGACCGGCTACTAAGCGTTCGCGCTGGCAGCGTCGCGTCGCGTACGCTTTTAGCTTAATTATACCGAAATTACGTAGACTGCATGTGCTATATAATAATGCAACATGGCGTCTGCCATAAATTTGGCATAAAAGTAACAGAGCTTTGAATAAAATGAGAGAGCATTTTTCTAAGTTATAAGGTTGTAGGATGTCCAATTCATATAATCGTGTGACTTGTTATATTCATCTTTTGTACCTGCTAGTTGTAAAACTTAAGAATTTTTTAAAGATATAATTGACTTCAGATCGTTAATTAGATAATAAGGCTTGTCCACAAAATAAAGTAGCCATCGCAAAATTAGTGAGTCCCATGTAGTTCTAACAGCCATGGGGCTGGAAATAAATTCTTCTGTTTTATGTTTAACAATCAAATATCCAAAAGCATTCGCTTAAAAGTCGCCAAAATCAAAATAACTTCAGATAATGCTTAATGCAAAAGTTCACGGCCAAAAAACCGATTCGCAGACGATTTCAACAATGTCAGACTTGAAATATTTAATAAAAATAAATAATTAAGTTAAGACCCTTTGGGAAACCTAATGACGCAAAATGGTAAAATTAGAAGAAACACTACTAAAATCAAAAAGTTTAAAAAAGTTCATTCCTAATTTTTTTTCAATATATTTATTTTCAAAACTACAATTTATGTACATAGATTAAATCTAACTAATCTACTTAACCTAACCTATATCTAAGATTGGCCCTTGTGGCATTGTACCGAGGATGCTGGCGGCATTTCCTCGCTGTATCGCAATACTGATGCGTTGTGCGAGGAAGTCGCCAGCTCTTCGGTCTTTAGTTACATCAACCAGACGTTTCGCGATCTCAGCAAACAATTTGCGTGCGCTGGGGCCCCAAGAACCTGGAAATACGGCCTGCGCTTTTTTGACAACTTAGTCCGTGGTGTCCCAGTCGGTCCACGTCTGTGCCACAACAGCATAAGTGAGGGGTACATACCGCGGCCCCGAGTCTCAGGCCGGTTGCGAGCCTAAGAGAGGCCGGATCCAGGAAAGTACCAGTACTAGCCGAAGGATGGGCATGCAGCCAGTAACCAGCTTCCCGGGTTCCGACCGCCAAAAGTCTCGCGCGATCCGGACCTGCAGAGCTGTTTAGAAGAGAATTGTATGTTAGGTCACAATACACATTGTCCCAGCTCCTTTGCGATTTTAGGTTGTCAGGAAAATTTTTAGAAGGGCAAGCAATTTTGAATGCATTTTTGGCGTCCTCCAAACCCTCTGTCTCACAGTTAATAGGCAGAGCCCTTAGTATCTTTCCTGTGAGATCAGACGTGCTGTGGACGGATGCCAAAAATGCAGGAGAAGCCACACATGAAATTTTTCGTATCCCTAAACCCCCATACCGAATAGGGAGGGATGCTTGGGACCAGGAACGCTCCGTTAGCTGAATATTTAGAATTTTTTCTATGGTAATTTTGATTAAGTCGTCTAAAGGTGTTAATAAATTAATATTTTTCCAGAACGGACAGCAACGGAGCACGTATGTCAATTTAGGGACAAAAAGACAAAACTTAAGAATCGCAAGAGCATAATGAGGGCTAATTTCGAGTAGACGATTTGCGTGATTTTGGAATTTAGAAATCGAGTTAGAAATATAATCGGGAAAGGATTCTTCAAAAATAGGAGAACCCAGGAGGCAAAGTGAATATTTGTCTACTATTTTTATACCAGGAGTCAGACAATCAAATTTGGATTTTAAAACAGTCATACTATAGGAAGTCTTTTGAATAAAGAGTTCGCATTTACTATAATTTAGTTCTAAACCAATATTTTCAAAATTAGGGAGAAATTGATATAAATATCAACCACAGCCTCGGAGATGAAAGGTAAAGAAGGTTTTTTTTAATAACATCCATGGAAAGGTATGGTCTCAAAAAAAAACATATACACGGTGCCTCGCGAGGAAACCACATAATTTTAACTATGCATTCTAGACATCAAAATAAACAAAAAATATTATGAGACCATATGTCATTTTCCACAAAAAATGATTTTTTTTAGACTTTTTGAATACTTTTTAACATTTCCAATACTTTTTATCATAACAACAATTTGTTAAAACTAATTTTTAAATGTTTTTTTTTTAGGGACAGGTTTTGACGTCAAGTCTATTCTTATTTTTTGATTGTCAGGCAAAAGGTGTGGTAATATTAGAACACATTGTGGCAGCATTGTAATCAAAAAGAAGTTTTATGACGAGTTACGTCGAAAAACTTTTTCCGAAAAAAGGTTAATTATCTTTGGAACCAAGCCAAATCCAGGAAATTTTATATAACATTAAATACTCTAAATATGCTCAGGAATTCAGCATTAAAATTATGTGGGTTTCTCGCGAGACACCATGTATATATACGGCAATTTCTACTTTATTTCGTGGACGTTATTAATATTATGTACCCATATCTGTCCCAAAACACAAGTTTCTAATACTAAGGGTCACTGTGTTATGCTGCAGGCAGACAGACATACTGACATGGCGAAACTATAAGGGTTCACTACGGAGCATAAAAACGTAAAAAAAAAAATACCCGGCAGGTGCACGGTATAAAAATAAATTGTATTCGAAATCAACGAAGTGAAAAATGCAAAAATCATCGTTTCATACACCGCATATTAAATAGAGAGCGAAATATAATTTGTCATTCATTCATTTGCATTCATAGCATCATCCCGTGTGGGATAAGTGACGTTATAATTGGTCAGAATTTTCATATAAACGCCGGAGTAGTGACGAGAATGAGACGCAGGATCTGTGGGATTGAGACTACACCCAGTTATTTGACTACGCACAGTAGTGCGAAGATGGTTAAGTAAACATTATAAAAAATATTATGTATGAAAGTAACAATCGTAACCATAAAATGTTACCTAGATTTCTTACAAAAACAAACAAGAATGAGAGATTTGTTTTATTTTGCAATTATACAAAATACCTACATTAGGTACGATTCAAATGTGTAAAATATTATGTACCTACGCTTCTACGCAAAACCTATTTTACTGATATGCGGTCTGAATTATAGTGTACCAGAATCTCATGGCAAATGGGGAAAAAAATATTTTATGGACACGTGATAAGTCATGTACACATGGATCAACTATGATCTATAATTTTCTAGATTATAAAATATTTAATGTAAAATCAACAAAAATCTGGAAAACAACTGTAGCATCGGTCTGAAGGCGGGGTGACCGAGTCGGTTAGGCATCAACCGCAATAGCTGAGGATTGGGTTGCTAGGTTGGCTGTTGGATGGCGGAACGGGCCAGAGATATCGACCCATCGGCTGATCCAAGGCGCCGCAAGCGGACTGGACGCAGACGTGCCGCACAGGACCGCCGCCTGCCTCCGTAGAGTGACCACTGGATGACAGGCATGGGGACGTCTACCATCCTTACCAGTGCAAGGTCACTCAAGGTGGAATGAGCACGGGTGAGAGATGAGGCCAATACGGGCCTCCGGAGGCGGCGCTCTGAAATTCGGAGCGGTGCTGTATGCTTTGATTGCTTAGCACATGATTGGCGCACCAATCATGTGCTAAGCCTGCTGGTGGTTCTGCAGAAGTAAACCGCGAGCGTCACTGCAGCCCACCGTTACAGCATAGCGGCGGCAGACGGAGAGGTTTTTTTAGTGGGTAAACTCAGGGTCTCATTAGCCCATAACGAGGAGTCCCACATAACCACCCGGGTCCGTCCCCACACCCGGGTGGTATAAAACTAGGTTGGCTGTTGGATCAATCCTCTAGACGTTGGTAAAATTGCTCTTCTTAATGTGTCATCTAACAATCTATGATATATTAAGTGATACGGCTACTTAAAAATCGCAAATTCAAATCATTATAAATTAAATTGCTGTGCCCCAACGGGGTTCATGTCTGTAATCTTTATATTTTTATTTGTAAGACCAACATGTAGGTACGACATGATTATGATGCAATAAATGAATTATGAATTTTTGGTTTGATCCATCAGCAAATATTATTTTTCTGTAATAAATAAATGTAATCCTCCTTTGATTAAATTAATGATTACTTACTGAATAATCAAGTAGGATTCTTCCAAGTATAAATAACAGCAAGCATAACCGTTTCACAGCACTGGGACAGTGTACCTACTTCCAAAGGATTATGTGATAATGACATCTTAGACGTTAACACCCTCGTGAGGGTTAAACCTATGTCCCGTAATGGATATTAACCAACACGTGGCCGACGTACAAAATGTACGCAATTAAAGTGAATTTTGATGGCTGGATCATACTTGCTTCCTCCCTTCAACCCGGTCTAGAATTATTTGATAAGTAAAGCAACTGGGAGGCGATTTTTGAGTTTTCAGTCAGTAAAAATGTTTTTAAAGGTTAAAGAGCGAATTGCTTAATCTTTCTTACTTGATATTAATAGTAAATACTTCACGTTTTCAAATTGAAGTCGTCAATATTTATTTATATTTATATTTATTTGATATTTTACCAACTTGTATGGAAAGCTCAATAGTCATGTAGCGTCATACAAAAAAGATCTGTGTTAAAATGCCTGTGACATACGGATAGACAACCTAATAACCTAATAATATAATATAGAAACGTACCTACCTAATTGTATAATAGATATTAAGGGGTTCCGTTTTACCATGTTAGTTTAGAAACCCTAAAAAGTAAGCATTCCATTTACATCACGTACAACTTCACCCTAAAATTCCCGAAAGCAAAGTACGATGGGTAAATGCGTTACTTCAGAAATATTGAATCATCGTTTACACGTGTAAGCAAAATGATTTTGTTGTGTAGTAAGTATGTTGCGCCATATATTTCTTATGGCCGCTTGGAGGTAACCCATATTCTTCAAGCTCTAGTTACTTAGATGGATACCTGTGAGGGCTATGAGTTAATCTAATGTAAAATGTTCATCGCCGGTAGGGTTTGGAGGTAAAACAAAGGAACTCTGACAGTTTCCTTTTTTGTTATTTCAATACAGTCGCATGTTCTTTTACACATATTACAAACAGCAACGATCCATAGTCCAACGATCGACCAATTCAGATAGGGCTAGAGTTTAACAGTCAAAAACTAAAGAGGCAGCCGTATTGCCGTGCCATTTTTAGTGATGAAAGTAGACAACTGAGCTCTCAGCCCATCTGATGGAAAGCAGGAACTGAGGTCCATGGACATAGTAATAAAAAAATCGGCTATGCGCTGCCTACCCTGAGGACTTAGATGGATTGCCTCTATCTATGCCAGTAATTACACCGGCTATCTTACCCCCAAACCGAAACACAGCAGTGCAAACACTGCTATTTAACGGCAGGTTAAGGGGTAAAAGGTGGTAGCTATCCGGGCGGACCCTGCATGAGGTCCTACCAACAGTCTATTTTGCTTTAAGATATTCGTAAATACCAAAGAACGTGTGAATGAACGTGAATTCCAAGAAATTCAGAAGGAAGGTTTACAACCACTGCGTCTTTGTTTTTATCCATTTAACAGATAATTTTAATCTTAAGAAAATCGATGTTAAGTACAGTCGGAATACTGAAACTTGATACTTTGAGCATGAAAGAAAGTAATAAAAACCTTCTAATATCGCTGAACAAGTACGCATCATCTTTTTGTCACAGGGTAATTGAGCAATCCTCAAAAATTGTATATGTTTGGATCACGTCTTAGATATTGATACAATTTACTGATAATTTATAATATCGAATACGTGATTCAAACGTACAAACTTTTTGAAAAATGCTGAGTTAAAATTATTTTAAATTTGATACTTGAGCCCTAATTTCATGTCATTTGTTTTGATTTTTAATTCATAGCCACTGTCTCTGCCTATTTTGAAGTTACAACTATGAATTATGTACTTGCTTTAGTTAGGGACCAAAGAAAATTCATCAACCTTTATTAATCTATTCTTAATTCAATTCTCGAAAACAGATATTATTGTGATCCTAGTAATAATTGAATTTGCGGTAAAGTTTATTCAGACAAGGTTAGTAAAGGCAATCGAGGTCTTAATTAAAGCAAACAATGTTGTTGCTTTACAATTAATGATAGGGCACCCTATTTACATATGCATACGAGGTTAAGAAATCTACTATACGAGTATAAATAGGTAACAGATAGGAACGATTGGTATACTGAATGTACGAGTATGTTTAAAATTGCTGTAAAAATATAGTTTTGGTATAAAATACGCAATGGGAAACATAGTTAGGTATATGTCTTTAAAATATCTACCAGAAAAGCTTTTTTTCACTTGAATCCGTTATGTCTCAGTTTCTTATATGTACTTGATTCAAAACATTATCACAATTTTGTTCATAAACAGCTAAATGTACACACGCGGTCAAAGACTATTATCAAACCGGAATCAGAAGAGGATTCGAAAGTACTGTTGACACAACAATACAACATTCAGCAAGAAAAGAGTTGTTTATAAATGTGCGGAATAATTAATTAATCTATTGTCTGTAAGTTTCTGCACTTAAGATATTAACTTATGAATATAACTATGAATATATCCTAGATTGACTGATACAACGTTGCGCCAACAGTACTTTCGAATCCCACTCTAATTGCGGTTTGAAACTACGGGTCAGGTGTAATTTTTCATAAAAAATACTGCAAACGCGCTGATTTCAAAGACAGTTTTCAAATATTTACAAGACAGGTAGAATTCATTTCAATTAACATCAGATTAATTGTAATTTTCTTGAATTCATTAATCATACAATCAAAAAAAAAACAATCGTTAGACAGATTCATGCAGGCAAAATTTTAGAGTGTGTTAAAAAGCTGCCAAAAATTTATGGAAAAAGGGACTTTTTAATCATGGCTATTTTTATATCCACGTTTATCTGACCATAAAGTTATATGTTTTTTGGATGTGATGAAAAAATCAGGGAAATTCCAATACATGTTGATATGAAATTGAATTCCGTTTATCCTCCAAACATTTTAAATATCTGTTTGAAATTGGTGTGTTTACAGTATTCTCTATAAAAAAAATATACCCGACCCGTATTCTTGCTACGAGAATGCATATACGCGCAAAAAGATCTACACACACGCAGGGTGTTCTATTATTCGTTTACAGGTCGTATTAATATTCATTAACTTATTTTGACTTACTAGTAAAGTTCTTGTTAAGTACGTCTATTATTAATTTTTAGCTCCTGAACCGTGTCTTGTCTCGTCGTCTTATCATCAATTATATCAAGCGTGTTCAGTTATTAATACTAAATATTTCTTTTTGACACATTTTACATTTAAATTAATGCTCCAATACCTCGACATTAGCTGAAGAGATCATTGACTTTCTTCAAAATATTTCAATTATTAACTAGGGCCACGAAATTAATTCAGTATCCAGTCCAGCAAGCATTACGTTTTAATGAAATTGTGCCGAATAATTTAGCTCGGTGCGCTGTGAACATTATTTTGATAATGAATACACACACATTAAATGTATTCATTTGCTAAATTTAATATGTTACAAGCAACGGGAATATTACAATATTTCGTGAAAATTAGAAATGTGAGAGCTATGATTACTAATGGTCTGCTTTGTCTGATAATTTGTTTACCTTTGTAGTCTGTCGCTAAAGGAAAATCTATCATTTTAGGCTTCAGTCGTTTTTACACGCAGTGTATCAACTGGTGGTAGGACAACGGACAACGGCGACGGAAAACAGGTATTTGGTAGTTTCAGGACGAAACCCGCTCCGAGCAGCACTATCATACAGCGTCACAGAAGAAGAGGGTGATGAGTTATTAATAATATTGAAGAAGCAAATGAAGTATACGAACAATATATTTAAAGCTAGATAAAACTTAGCATTTAAAAGATAATTAATCGAAATTTGCCTGAAAGTCGGCGTAAGACGAAGGTTTTCTACAGTATTAAGTTTTTTTTCTTTGAACATCTTACACAAAGCAACCTTGTGCCTGTGATGTGAGTACTAAGCGACGATATATATCGTCGACCGTAGGTTCAATTAGGGTAAGGGACAAAATGTCGAAAATGAGTTAAGTATACAGTTTTGTTCAGAATTTTGCGCTCTTTCGAATGGTGTATATAAAAAAATTCTAGCTTTAAAAAAATGTTCCTTACCCTATTTTTTTTTAGGGTGTACCGGATCAAAATAGCTCCAAAAAATAAAGTAATACGAAAAAAATTCTACACAGCTACTAATAATTAGTGTAATGCACGTAAGCAACCGAATTCAAACAAGGTAACCGGCCTTGCACTTAGGGAATGACACTTACGCGGTTTATTTTTGATGAGAAAATAACAAGAGTGTTATTACGCTAATAATTTTGGAATCGAAAAAAAATGTTTTGCCGATACCCTAAAGTGATTTGCGTGAATATTGAAATAATTGTTCCTTACTTTAATTTGCTCGCATAGTAATTTATACGATATGTGCGTTACGCTAATTTTTTGTAGTACAATCGACAACACAGCTGTGGATACAGAAAAAGTGCCAGAAATATGTATACACACCTTTATGTCCAGGCAATAAAGTTCTGTTTACATATTTTTGGCACTTTGCCTGTGTGCACAGGTGTGTTGTCGATTGTACTTTACAGAATCAATGAGTAATTTAATATATTATAGATACTTAAATATATAGATAGCCATGACCAAGGAACAAATATTTGTGATTAATAAAGACACAAATAATGCCCTCGCCGGGATTCGTACCCGAAGTAGTGTAGCTTTAAAACTGGAAGTAGATTCAAAAGTGCAAAGTTTGCGTTGACTTTGACTATGTTGTATAGAGTTTCTGCTAGGAAGACTCAAGATTTTGTAGAAATCATTACACAAGTCTACGAACAAATAAAACATTGAAGCCGCATGTCATACTAAATTCCTGAATTTTAGTTGATAAATGTCACCACCTCTTCAATGCGTCACGGTATTCACGGTATTGAATTTCCATGTCAACCTATAAAACCTTAAACCGCCATTTAAAATTAGTTTTGATTTGTCCATCAAAGTTTTGGTTGGCCATATTCTATAAACATTTGTCAAATATGTTGCGCCGAAATATGCGCAGTGTTAAGAATAGGGCTATGTCCTGCCCATCTTGGCATATTGAACACGTCCATGTTATATAATTATTGGTCGCAGAAATAAGTAATCAAGTTCAGATGTCTGGAATCTATTGTGTAGAATCGCGACAATGCATGAACAAGAAATTATCCTAATTGAAGGAGTGTTCTGATTTCACCATTTATTTCCCAATGATACGCCATTTTTATTCCATACATGCTAATTAAAAATTAGAAACAATACAAGTACTTATAATATCGAAGACTTTTAAAAATTTTTAACCTAATATAAATAAATGAATAAAAAAAATAAAAACGAAATCTGTGTTGTTGTCGTCCTAAGGCACCCCAGAGGTGCAAAGGGCCTTCACAAGATCGCGCCACGCCTCACTGTCCTCAGCAACACTTTTAGCCTCCCTCCAGCTTAGGTCAACCGTACGGAGCTCGTTTGAAACGGATCGCTGCCAGGAGTGCACTGGCCGCCCAGGAGGTCGGGTCTCTGTACTAATAGGTAATAATAAAATATGAAGTAATTTCTTCCAACTCTTTACCTACTTTGCCATCATTTCTTATCCAAGGCTTCCAATAACGAAGTTCATCAAGTAAATTATAAAAGGGAATTATAGTGTTTTCAACCGACTTTAAAAAAGGAGGAGGTTCTCAATACGACTGTACGCGATTTTGATGGTCCCATTTGGTCCATCAGCTTTCGAATAATTTGGTCTAGTTCTGATAATTAGAAGTCTTAATTGGCATTAAGCGTGTGCATTGTGCACGACAATTGGATGAATAACTCGATACCACGTCAACCGATTTCCATAAATCAATTTTTAACCGACTTCAGAATAAACCTAACTACTCCCGTTGGCATCAAGGTCTGATTATGGGATCTTGGAGATATCGGTTGAAGTCGGTTTTTTTAAATGATTATTGATATCATTTGTCATACAGAACTCGGGATCGGGAAAAATTATGATATCCGAGGCCACGTCAACGTCAGCCATGGTCGGATTTTTCATGGCCATGTTTTTGGGGGACGTACATTGCGTACAAGCCATGTCACCCCCCACGCATCGTGTCCTCGCAGTATATCTGTTGACCATCGCAGCGGATGAAGCCCGAGTACCCCTCTTGCTGGCAACATTGCCCCGGTTTGTCTCCCTCTGATCCGCACTCGTTATCGCAACTTGGCACACACTTTTCAGCTTCGCTGACAACAGCCACGTCGAATAGAAGAAAGAGGGTAGTCTTTGAATGTTTCAATGCAGCCATGATGAGGAACTGTGAATATTTTTTCTATGCTGGATATTTATATTGGCAGTAAAGGAAAATTAACAAGAGAAATTTTCCTTTAGGTTTAGATTTGCCTTCACCTGTTCTTTTTGAGCTTTAAGTGGTACCGGTACCATAGAACAATTAGAATATCGATAGGTATCCTAGTTCACAATCGAACTATTTCAGTCACTTTTTTTATGTCTCTGGTGTCTATGGGTATATTCTCCTGCACGCTTAGAACGTGATTGGTGCGACAGTATGTCGCAGCGAGATATATTTTCCCTCTTTTAAAACCGTAGAAATACATTATCTCTGTTAAAAAAGTTTATTATAATTTATGTTATGAAAGATAGAAATGATTATTATTTGTGTTAACACTGTCAATTATTTTAAGTAAGTTATATTTAACTGATAAAGATCTATTAAAGCAGAAAAAGTACATTATTTTGGTTTCTTTCTGTCATAATTATTTTTAGATAATTACTGTGTGGTAAAACTATCAAACATAATAACTTACGTTTTACCTGAATACTCAAACGAGATTCTGATCAGCTTTATGTATGTATCTTTGTTTATTTTTTGAAAAGAAATAAATATTGTTACGAAAATAATCATGTTTTATTCCAAGAAAAGACAGCGTAGGTACAGGTTATGGAATAAGACATTTCAATTAAACCACACAAACAATAGGACTTGGATTTCCTATACACATTTAGACAAAATAACTTATTTTTTTTCTTATTTTTCAAAACGGATCATCCTTACGCTAAAACTCACGTAGCATATTTTTACAAATACACTATCTTACATTATTTTGCTTTAATTACAAAAATAATTAAAATGCCCTTACTTTATTTTTTTAAAATGATATTGGATCTGTAAATAGAAATCAAATTAGCGTAAGGGACATGACTAAAAATTGCTACGAGTGTAATCGACGTTAGTAATGAAACACATTAGAGTAACGGACACCAATTTTCCTTATTATTTAGTCTACGTAAGTAAATACTATTTAGGCGGAAAGAACTCCAAAATATAAGAATACGTGTGAAATCGGAGCCAGGAAAGGTTAAATACATTAAAAGTTATGAGCGAATAAGCAGAAAAAAAAACTTTGTCGGGCTCTCCTGAAAAGTTGTATTTTGTCCCTTACCCTAATTGAACCTACGGTCGACGATATGATAGATAGATACATATAGAACTTAAATACATGGACAGCCACGACCAAGGAACAAATATTTGTGATAAAAATAAATACACAAATAATGCCCTCGCCGGGATTTAAACCTGGAACCTATAGCTTCGTAAGCAGGTTTACTACCAACTAGGTTACTAAGTTGACAAAAAGTTTGATCAGTTATCTTTAGATCATAGCTTCTGGAAAATAATCAAAAGTTCGTCTTTGACTTTTTATCCGTTTGACATTGTTTAATTATTATTCAAATTGGTAAATTTTGATGGTGATAAACCTGGAACTTAACTTTATGAATATACAGGGTGACTTCAAATTAGTGATACAAAATAATAAAACATGAATCTGTTAATGGTTTTGAACAAGTTTTACTATGGGACCAAATATGAAAACTCAAGAAAAAAATCGACGCTTTTATACATTTTGGTCAACTTATCTTAGCACATTTCTATGGAAGTGTCGGTTTTTATTGAGTTTTCATATTTGGTCCCATAGTAATTAAAAGTTGTTCAAAACCATTAACAGATTCATGTTTTATTATTGAGTAGGTATCACCAATTTGAAGTCACCCTGTATGTTATATAAACTGTTGGTTCTCCGAATAATAATAAATAAATCATAATAAATAAACGTATCCGTGACGAATTGTCAAAAGAATTATAAAGAAAATGAAAAAAATAAAATGAAGAGATGAAACGCTTATGTATGTTCAGGAGCTTTGTTGGTTAAATTAATGCTTTATTTCGATGGACTATTCTTGAAACGCCCTATTTCATTTAATGAGTCTATGGTAAAATCCCAATCCCGTGACAACCAGAGTCTTTCGTAGTTGATTTTTTCTATGGTAAGCACATCTGTTACGACATTGTGGGATTATCTATGGTAAAACTAACCTTATGGTCAAAAAAACAGAGTTAAAAATTAAATATCATTAAAATGTGTGATACGACACTGAGAAATATAACGGCTGATTCCACGTTCCGTTCTGACATCCTTTATATACACCGGTCTGTGGACCTTGGGGCAGTTTTTTTTTAATACAAAGGAAATATCTAAAAAAAGAGTGATTTATTCATTATTTAATTAAAAAGAACGCTACTGTTTTAACCTGTCCAGAGACGAGATCATATACCATTACCTTTTTCACCATACGAATGGGCGTTTCAGAAATCGTTGTTGAAATCACCTTGTTACAATTCGGACAAGTTTGGGCTTGTTTTAAGGATCACGAGCTCTTTATGTACGCCCAAATATGTACACACAAATATATTCCCTCAAAATCCCGCATGCAAAGGGCTTCGGATAACATATCCTCGGCCGCCAACCTCAAATCCCTGATTGATACGTCATCTGGCAAAGACCGCGCAAGGCTCCTTGCATTTCCAAGCCAGAATGTGGACAGTGACTCAATGCCTACCCTTCGCCCAATATTGGCACATTCATGGACCCCTGCACGCTCCGTATCCATCGGTCTCCGTGTCGGGGCTCATGTATGTGTAGACCATACTTGCGTATCTTGTAGAGCCCCCGAAAATCGCCTCGGCAATTTAAATGTAGGTATAGTTTACTAGCGACCTGCCCCAGCTGCGCACGGGTACTATACCTACATAAATTAAAAACCTCTTGATTTACTCTATCTATTTAAAAAAATCTCATCAAAGTCCGTTGCGTAGTTTTAAAGATTTAAGCGTACAAAGGGACATAGGGACAGAAAAAGTGACTTTATTTTATACTATGTAGTGATATTTGTAGTAAGTGTTTTTGATTAGTTTAATATTTGTAGTTAGTTAGTTTTATTTTTAATTAGTTTGTAAGCGACAAAAATATACAAAATTAAAACTATAATATTATCAAACTACACTATAAATAAATATATACTAAACTAAATCTAAATCTAAAAACGGCCCCCGCGGCATGGTACCAAAGATGCTGGCAGCATTACCCCGCTGGATCGCGAGGCTAATTTGTTGAGCGAGGTAGCTGCCAGCTCTTGGGTCACCTGTGGTATCTTTGAGTCTCTTTGAAAGTTGTTTAAAGAGACTCAAAGCACCAGAGCCCCACGGACCCAGGGTCTCGACGCCGAAAGGGATAAAATTATAGTCAGCGCCGAGACCACTGTATTTTCCTACCTTAGCACTTTCGGCCGCCTCTGCTGCTGCTGCTGCCCTTATGGATGTCCGAGGGAGATGTGACGGGGCTAGTGTGTCTACACATGTTGCATCCCACACTAGCACCCGTCCCATACTCCATGGAATCAGAGACATCCCATCCGGTCTCTTGCCGTCGGTCCTTGATATGCCGGTAGGCTCTAATAGAGCCTAGTTTTAATCTGTTTTTGTATATTTTGTCATATGATTAAATGATTTGTCTATCGTAGCAAAAAAATGTGCACACATAAATATATAATAATATATCGCCATATCCGTTCGAATTATTTCCGATTCAGGCCATTTGACGGAAATAGTGCTTTACATATAATATAACTTATAAATAAATATCTTGGGACATCCTACACAAATCGACCTAGTCCTACGGTAAGCTCAATTAAGGCTTGTGATGTTGGTACTAGACGACGATATATAAAATAGATAGATACATATAGATACTTACAAACATAAACAGCCATGACCAAGGAACAAATATTTGTGATAAATAAATACACAAATAATACCCTCGCCGGGACGATAAAAGCGGGAGCTTTTATCCTTTATCACCCTGACATCGCTTTCGCACTTATAAACATGCAAGCGATAAAAATGGAACCATCATAACATTCCTAATATATAACACACTAGTTAGTAAACCTGATTATCACGATTGTAAACATGGGACAGCACGACGTGAGACAAGCCTCAGAAGTTTTTTTTCCTATCGACTAATATCAATTATAGGCTTGTTATTGACATATTTTTGTGGACAAACTCAAAAGTTGTTTTATCAAATATGTTTAAGTTGTATTTTTTTTTAAGTAGTAACACTACTATGTATACAGATTAAAATTTATATAAACAAACGCCGGATGTGGGATTGGAACCCACGTCCTCAGCTTGGCGTTGGTAAACTTTCAGTATTTTATCTTTGGTAGGTATAATATCCAATATTTAAACTAGTTATTGACATTTTTTTATGTGGTCACAACAAAGTGGCTCCGCTCCACCTGATCGTAAATGAAAAGTAGAGCCCAAATCGCGGCGGCAACGAACAGGAGACCTGTCAGGAGTGCCACCGCCTTTCTGGCCCGCTAGATGCTTCTTTAAATATGAATGCATTATATTGTGCAATTGACTGAACTAACCCAATTATGTGCTACAAAACCAGCCGGCAAAAGAACAGTCGCATTTAAAATTGCTAGCTTTTTCTTAAATTTCAATTTGGAGTCTGAACGAGGGTCGAGTAGCCGAGCAGACGTTCATAATGCAGCACTTGACACAAGGGCTTGACCGTGGCTACTTCCACGCCTAGCGTTCAACTGTGCGGTGCAAGCCATAAGCGCAAGTTACGTAGTTATTTTCAGGGAAGAGAGATTGAAGAAATGGCTCGTGGACAATGCTTTTTACAGTTTGAATGAAATATAGGACATTTAAAATTTATTTTTTTTATTTATTTTAATCTAACTTATACAATTTATTATTATAAATTTAGTATTAGGTAGTATTAAGTTAGCATGATAATTTTGAAATCTTGTAATTTGAACTCTGACTTGTACTATGTAATACTATTATCAATAAATTAATATGAATATGAGTGCCAGTTACATGTACTACTAGTGCTTTTAGTTAAAAAACATAATGATGAATTTAGTCTTAAAATTAAAAATAATCCTTAAATGTTCTATCGTTTTACGTGGTTTTATGATGGAAAGAGCTCGTGATTCTGAGTACGAAAAACCTTACATTTACTTATTACAGAAAAAAAGTTTTATCACTGCTCGCGAAAAACCCAGTAGCCTTTAATGAGCTCATTATGGTTGAGTCGGCCGTATGGTGACGGCAGTAAGAATACATTTGTCCCCACCCCAACAGCTCCTGCGGGTGTCGTAAGAGTCGACTAAGGGATTAAACTGTCACTGACCATTATTTGATAAAAGATTGATGATGGACAGCCGCGTTATCATAGTGGACACATTAGGGGGAGGTGGGCTACATTGATGCACAAAAATTCAAAATCTTTTTTGATGGACGAAAAACACCACATTTTAATGTTTATTTTGACGTGTAGGTACATTGTCTAATATACCAGTTTATATTTTTATTACGAAATAGCCGCTAAAACCTACTGCGATCGCCAGTCCGGAGGAGAGGAGAGGCCTACGTCCAGCAGTGGACTTCATAGGGTATAATGATGATGAGTAGCGAACTCGGTGTAAATGTATAACTATGATTATAATCTTGATTAAGGTAAATCTTAATTCAAACATAACAGTCGACTAGTAGAAAAATAATTTAAAGTTAGGTATGTGTCACATTGGCATGAAGTGCGGTAAGCATGAATGCAAACCATATTATGTGGATAATATACTTAACTACAGAATTTAGTGGTGCACACTGTTTTTTAAGGTTTATGTCATTCAATCCTTAATTGAGCTTACCGTGGGACTAGGTTGATTTGTGTATGATGTCCCAAGATATAAAAAAAAAATCCACCGCCTTTTTATAACCCCTGATTTTATATCAAAGATTCACAATAAATCACTTGCTTTTAGGCCACGGCAAAAGTTTTACTCATTCAGCCTCTTACCACTGGCCACTGAATGAGACGTCAATTTAAGACCCAAATTGCTTTTGAAATGTATTTTATACGTTTTGAATTCACACTTAGTTACTTATATCGTATTTAGGCAACTAACTAGAATTTCTTAAGAAAAAAATAAAGAAAGAAAAGGAAGAAACATTTATTCAGTGCCGCTTAAAACACAAACATAAGTACAAACTGTAACATAGAATTAATTTATGAAGCGTCACTGAAAAGGTTTTACTTGTTAAGTACCTTGACGCTGGTCTTCCAAAAACCATTTCATATTATAATTTTTTATTCAGGATTTTCGGCATTGACCAGAAATCATATCAACCTTTTTCACATTTTTTTAAACGTTTACGGTTCTACCAAAAAAAGTAGCTAGGAATTACGAGCCCCGTAGAACGAATTGCTGCTGTTAATATTGTTGTTGTGACTTTAACTGGAATAGGAAATCAGGTAATGATTTCGGCTACAGCAGAAACGAGCAGCAAAAAGAAAATTTACAAGAGCTCCTTGCTATAATCTTACCACTATATGTATACCATTCGACTATACCATTTGCTAAACTATTGCTTGCCAAAAATATTTTTAAATAATGGGGTACTAGTGTAACGTATCGACATCAATTGATTATAATTCTTTGCTTTCATTCTTTTTGTAGGCGTTCGATTTAAAATATCATGACGTCGCCGCGTACCACGTGACCTACAATTGTACGTCAGTGTTTTCATTCAGGATACTATGGAATTAAACAGAGCGGGTAGAATTTCAACCAATCAGATTCGAGCTAGGTTGTTGTTAGCCAATGGTAAAAGATGTTCAGTATGAGGTGATTCAAAGACGTCGAATGAACGAACAATTGAGGGATTGAGAATGAGAGTTGTGAGAATCTAACTTAAGGGAGTGTAACAGGTATTCGAGGCTTTTTCGTCGGCAGAGCGTCGAGTCGTAAGGAAGTCAGTGAGTTTAGTTCGTAAGGCATATCGTGTTTAGAATTTTTCACAGATATAGCAGGCAGGCTTTACGGCAGCGGAGGCATAGGGCGAGTAACACCATTCCTGGGCGTGATTCGAAGATAGAAATGCGGTACCACCCGGCATTTGGGCGCACCAAGGAAGCACCAGCATGGATATGGTACGTCGCCTCTGGCATGTTTTATAATTATAGGAATTGCTTTGTGATAGTGGAATAATAGGTGCATCGAATCATACGGGATCCCAGCGATATGTTAGAAAGTGGGTAGATTCAGATTCGTTGTTCTTCGGAGATGAGCGTGCTCGAAAAACGAGTTTCTATTTTGTGTGTTCAATTGTGTTTTAATCGTGTTGATTCATAGTTTAAATATTGAATAGTTATTATTCCGATATACTTTCGACAATGCTTTATAGAATTACTAAGTGGTAACGAATCGTACTGGTCGATTAGTGATGACTATAAGGTTACGGCAAACCGACACAAGGGCGAACGTAAGTTATTAATATTCATTTAATACGGATTGAGTTAGTTTAGCTTGTAGTTGGGGTCCAGCTTGTGTGAGGGTATCTGGATACAGGGCCCGTGTCTGGATGGTTTTCATGCAAATTGAATCTTAAATTGCAATCTATGACAGGAACATAATAATAAATCATTGCTTGTGGTCGTTGTGTGTACGGTTGATTTAATTTAACTAATTTGCTTTTATAATGTTCATCGTAACGGCAATACGAACATAATCGAGTAACATTTTAATAATGTAACATGGCTATCTAAATATTTCTGTATTAATTATTCGGTTGCCGTATTCTTTAGTCGACAGTAGTAAACCAGTGGAACGCGCAGCATTATGATTCATGTAGGTTGTATAGATACGCCACGTGTTAACACGTTCAATACGGTAGGGGGTCTTTCGACCTCATACTAGGTATGGTTAGTTACAAGTTAAGCCAATTGCATCAGTGTTAAAATGTGATGCTTACAAAGTTAATAATTTAATAAACTGTTTTATAACGGCGTTTTATAAATACTTTAATTTGTGAATAATTGATAGTGTTTGCCTTAAATTTGGTTTGATTTCAGTGCTATTCTATTTAGTTATAACACCTTAAACATTAATAGCATTTTTGAGTTTATGGTTATATTTAGCACACTGTTATATTCAATGCGGGTGCGTCTTTCGACCCCTTACAAAGTATGGTTAGTTATGAGCCTAGCTAATTGTCGCAGAGAAGGTGTTAAGATAATTATTTTCCGTATTAAATGACAGCCCCATTATATTATAGTGTACAAAGGTTGGTAGGTAATTAAATAAAATATTTCTCATTTCCGGTCCATGTCCATCGGCGAGAGGCATAATTATATCATCCACGGGATCAAGGGTGTGGAGATATCTGCAATTACATCAGCATCAAATACTCCATCGGTCGCAAGTGACGCTCAAAGGCGTCTGCCATTTTGTCTTGACTGGACTCCGTTGAACTGGTGTGTTGCTTCTGGTTTATTGAATAGTTAGGATTATCTACCCTTCAAATTAATTAATTGTGTGCCATATTGAAAAATATTTCTAAACTTAAATATATTATATTAATGTTGTGGAGAGCGGGCTAGGATCTGGTTTAATTGAATCCCACTATTTAATGAGTTAATTGATTTTTTATTTAGATTTATAATTTATTATTCATCGATTAAACAGAAAATTTCATGAACAATAATTGCTTGATTAGTCTTGGTATTTGAATTACCCTTTTAGTATTTTTCTATTATTCCGTTCAATCATAATCTGTGATGACTCCGTTGAACTGGTGTGTTGCTTCTGGTTTATTTAATAGATATGATTATCTACCCTTCAAATTAATTAATTGTGTGCCACATTGAAAAATATTTCTAAATTTAAATATATTTTATTAATGTTGTAGAGAGCGAGCTAGGATCTGGTTTAATTGAACCCCACTATTTAATGGTCTAATTGATTCTTTATTTAGAGTTATAATTTATTATTCATCGATTAAACAGAACATTAATGGGCAATAATTGCTTGATTTGATTTTGGTATTTGAATTGCTTTTTGAGTATTTTCCTATTATTCCGTTCAATTATAATCCGTGGTCAAAATTATCAACTTCTTATTAATACCTGTTATAAACATGATATTTTCTACTTTCCGGTGTTTCGTGCGTACGAGAGAGAGGGCGCCATGTACAGACGGCATCACGACACCGCTACACGCGTGCTTCGTGTTGGGTCGACACTGCTCAGCTACTCTATACATTACGGCGCCATATACAGCTACTGCATCTTTGCGCTACTGCTTACGTGAGCTCTACGTGTTGCATCGCCACAGTTATACCTACATTATAATCGTCCGTTTAAGCGGATATCGGTTTCATTAAGGGTATTTTAGATTTAACATCTACCTACGACATAACTACGATATTCTAATATAATACATAATTATTGCTGTTTACATCGTCTTGATTGGCAATGCACTGCTATTCAATATCTTTATGCTCAATGTGATAAATAATGGCTGTGAGCAGTTCCTCCAATTACTTGACTTATTTGGATGCGACTCTTTGTTAATGAATCGCGCAGTAATTCAAGTAATTAATTATAAATCGTTGGTCCATCAATAGTATATTAGAAACTATGAATGCGTGATTCATTACGATGATTACAAACGGTATAACGTAACGTGTGCGTTATGGAGTTGAGACTCTTATAAAGTGATCCAGATTTAATATTGGCAACAAATTGATTGTGGTTCAAGAAACTTATTCTGAAACGTTTAAGTCTATATTACCCTGCTGTCAATTAAAGCTATCTACATCAGATAACGGTACACATAAATTCACAGAAATTATTAAAATGCTAAATTGATTATTCTGCATTGGAATTGACCGCATTTAACACTAACGTTGTAGTTAATAGGATCCGCAATACATTCCTTTGATAATGTGATGCAGTACAGTTACTGTTGATTGTTGAAGGTATGGTCGTGGCGGTTTATAGTGTGTTCTTATGAGTCATCTAGTTTGTTAGGCGACCACGAGTTTCATGGTAGAACTGCGGTCTTTATTCGAGGTTCGCGCGAGATCCTTGAAAAGGGTGCTTCGCACAACTTTAACTCGCGAAGTAGAATGCTTGCCCGGATCTATTCGGACAAGACATCTAATTAGCATCCGATCAGAAATCTGTATCTTTGTTTGCTAACATTTGTAGTTAAAGACCCCAATTATATATTTATAACCAAACTTTTATACCATATGGGCGAGACTATAAAGTGTGAAGCTTAACGATTTTACAGACTATTGACTAGGTTGTCTCATGCCTTCGGGCTGGGCTTGCTACCATGGAGCTTGAATAATACTGAGCATTGATGTGCAATTCTCAGTAGTATGGTCATACTTGGTCCGTTCTTGCGTAATACGGTTCCTGAATAGAAAGTCGCCGATGGGGTCGGGCATTACATTCCTTTGATAATGTGATTCAGGCTACTGATGATTGTTGAAGGTGTGATTATGCCCGGTTTATGGGGGTATTCTTACATGTCATCTAATTTGATAGGAGACTACGAGTTTCATGGTAGGACTGCGGTCTTTATTCGAGGTTTGCGCGAGATCCTTGAAAAGGGTGATTCGCACATTCTACACCGCGAAGTAGAATGCTTGCCCGGATCTATTCGGACAAGACATCTAATTAGCATCCGATCAGAAATCTGTATCTTTGTTTGCTAACATTTGTAGTTAAAGACCCCAATTATATATTTACAACCAAATTTTTATACTATATGGGCGAGATTGCAAGTGCGAAGCTTAACGATATTACAGACTATTGACTAAGTTGTCTCATGCCTTCGGGCTGGGCTTGCTACCATGGAGCTTGAATAATACTGTGCATTGATGTGCAATTCACAGTACTGTGGTCGAATGGGGTTCTGTTATAGGTAATGCGGATTCTGAATAAGACAGCTTGTCTCATAACATTATGGGAATCTTTAAATCATACGACATACATACTAGAATATTATATCACGTTAATTATAATTGTAAAACATACTACCTACAAATATATTATATACATACATATGAATATCTTGAGAGGGATATTGTCACATTCTTATTCTTAGTCTCGGAATTTGTATCTTCGGATCTATTCCTAGCGTTTGGATGTTCTTGGTATACTGACATACCTGAGGGTTTTGCATCGGCTTGCAGCTCTAAATACCCAATATGGTTTATATAGAATCGGTCCACGCTGAGGCTCTCGTCCAGACATTGCCCTTGATATGTATGGGTTTATTAACACTGTATAAAACATAAGCGTCATCTATTTAATAAGTTAGTTTTAGCGGTTTAATAGTATATATATTCAAATGTGATATCACGTTTATTATAATTGTAAATCATACTACCTACAAATATATTATATACATACATATGAACATCTTGAGAGGGATATTGTCACATTCTTATTCTTAGTCTCTGAATTTGTATCTTCGGATCTATTCCTAGCGTTCGGATATTCTTAGTGTACTGACATACCTGAGGGTTTTGCATCGGTTTGCAGCTCTAAATACCCGATATGGTTTATATAGAATCTGTCCACGCTGAGGCTATCGTTCAGACATTGCCCTTAAGATGTATGTGTTTATAATAACGGTTTAGTATTAAGATTGTGTAGAATATTCAAATGGCTTTGATAATATTGTGTTTGTTGGAATATATTTCGGACATGGACTTTGTAACATTTCTCATACCTCAGAGGATTTGGGTTATTACTTATCATAATGTTGTCCAATTTACCACTAGAAGATCATGCTATTATCAATATTTTATTATATTAATTTTTATTTTTGTGTGTGTGTGCAGGTTAACCTTTGGCGTCAGGTTTTTGTACCGTCATGTTTTCCTGACTTAGGTATTTGGCCCTAGCAATCATGACGGTGTATCTCATGAAGTCCTAACCAGACCAAATGAGATACAGAGCTTGTAGAGTCCTTAGATTTAATTGTAAAACTAATAAGAAATTTTAATTTAATAAATATTTTCTTTTTCCTCTCTATACCTTGTTTATTTTATACTGTTCCCTAAACTTTAGATTTCCCTATTACAGAGCTTTATTGGAGCTTCATAGTTTCACATTTTCAGTAATGAAGCTTTTAGTCCATGTAGGATGTTACAATTAGTTGTGACCTTGACCAGGATCTGATTTATTTATTATTTTGCCTATTTAGGCACAATTTGATGTTCGTGAAATGGTCTGAGGTCTGAAAGTGAGGATTGTTCATTGTCTGTACTTGTTCCAACAAGCACACATGTATTCATCTATTGAAAGTTTATCTATTTTGTGTATTCGTTAATATTTTAGTAAAATAAAGATAAGTTTAATAAGAATTGTTGCAGGTATTCATACAAGAAGCATTTATTTCTGTTGGTAAGTTTTATTTTACATTTTTATGATTGTATGTTGAAAAACTGTGTGGGTAAAATTGACGTTTCTAATCGTATTATATCCATTAAGTTCTGTTTTGCATTATGCAAACTACTAATAATTATTGTATTTTATGACTTTTATGATATGTTTCCATTTAAATGTAATGTTTGTTTTTCGTTCCCTGTCTCGCGTGTGTATATTAAATTGTAGACTTCATTAGATTGAGTGGCTTCAATTTCAATTGGTCTTCAGTGGTAACGGAGTTCAACAATTTCAAAGCATTCATAAAGTCTACTTTGGAGGCTATGCAGATGCAAATTGAGTTACTAAGCCGGCTGCTGGATCAACAAGAGATGCGGTCAAGGCGGAAGATGCTCCTGCTGCATGGTGTGCCGGAGGCTGAGAAGGTGGAGTCTGCTGAAAGTGTTGTGCGACTTCTCAATGGGCACCTTGATGCAAAGCTTGCCGTAGAAGATGTGAAGCGCTGTCATCGCTTGGGCCGCCCTCAGAGTAATAACACCAGGGGTATCCTCATCAAATTTCGTGAACTGTCTGTGCGTAACTCTGTGTGGTATAGCAAGAGGTGTTTGAAGGGTACTGGGCATACACGAAAGGATTAAACTATATAACTAATTCATGAAAAATATGAAATTTTGTACCTTTATTAAAAAAATCTGTTAATTATTAAAACTTCAAATTATGTAATATCCTTATCATATTTGAAACCCATGAACATCGGTATCAATTTTAGTAAAAAATTAAATCTGGCTTTCCAAAATAAATCATCAATAAAATATGTTATCAATCAAGTTTATGTATTAGAAAGCACTGAAAATATTGTCTGAAGCAATTCTTTAAAAGTTTAAAACACTAATTTCTTATACTTCCACATAAATTTAAAATCTGAACAACATGAATTACACAGGTATCCCATTAATGGTATGTGCCTATAAATCAGCGAAGAACATAATTCAAAATAAAATATTTTAAACTAAATGGATAATTACTGTAATAATACGAAATAAAAGTCAGAGATCGAAATTAAGGAAAATCTTAAAACTAAAAACTTAATTCTGAAAATAACTAAATGGGGCAAATAAGACAGTTGTCACAAGAAAATTATAAGAACGCTAGCCAAAGAAACCTAGATACCCCTAACAGAACAAAATACAAGATATTTTAAGCTAAATGGATAATTACTGTAATAATACGAAATAAAAGGCAGATCGAATTTAAGGAAAAGTCATAAAACTGAAAACTTAACTCTGAAAATAAACTAAATGGGGCAAATAAGACAGTTGTCACAAGAAAATTATAAGAACGCTAGCCAAAGAAACCTAGATACCCCTAACAGAACAAAATACAAGATATTTTAAGCTAAATGGATAATTACTGTAATAATACGAAATAAAAGGCAGATCGAATTTAAGGAAAAGTCATAAAACTGAAAACTTAATTCTGAAAATAAACTAAATGGGGCAAATAAGACAGTTGTCACAAGAAAATTATAAAAACGCTAGCCAAAGAAACCTAGATACCCATAACAGAATAAAATACAAAGATTTACTGGTGAAGTGTAATTAAATGATCGAAATAGTTCTAAAATCGAAATGAAAGATAGACACGAAATTGAAGCCAGATTGAAGTATCTCATTTGGTCTGGTTAGGACTTCATGAGATACACCGTCATGATTGCTAGGGCCAAATACCTAAGTCAGGAAAACATGACGGTACAAAAACCTGACGCCAAAGGTTAACCTGCACACACACACAAAAATAAAAATTAATATAATAAAATATTGATAATAGCATGATCTTCTAGTGGTAAATTGGACAACATTATGATAAGTAATAACCCAAATCCTCTGAGGTATGAGAAATGTTACAAAGTCCATGTCCGAAATATATTCCAACAAACACAATATTATCAAAGCCATTTGAATATTCTACACAATCTTAATACTAAACCGTTATTATAAACACATACATCTTAAGGGCAATGTCTGAACGATAGCCTCAGCGTGGACAGATTCTATATAAACCATATCGGGTATTTAGAGCTGCAAACCGATGCAAAACCAAATTCATTCCATCCTTTAATGAAATGTATGCCATAAATGTGTCTTTGTCTTGTGGGCGTGTTTAATGGAACTCATGTATATTCTTCATAGCCACAAACTTATTTCCACTCTTTAGGCTACTCCTAAGTGAATATGAATCTTTAATTTCATTAAAGAAAAAAAAAATTGACACAATTCTTGTTATATTGGCCTGTTAGTGATGTTTTATTTTGTTTAAAAAAAATGTATATATATTTTGTTCTCTTTTTGGCGTTTATTCCTTTTGTTTGATTTCAGATTGAAAGTAAATTTATTGTTTCCTTTTATAAGAATGATTAGTTACTATTTATTATAGACTTAATATTTATATTTTACCAAATATTGATTTAAGATGTTGAGTTAAATAGTCAAAACTCAATTGTAGAATAAATTGTATTCCTTGGTGTATAGGCACATGATTTAGACAAAATTTGTAAATATTCGTTTAATTAAAGAAGCGAATTTGTAATGTCGGTAGTCCTCTATTTCGAAGTATCGTTGGTTCCTTAGAATTTTGATTTGTAGACTTGATAATTTACTTTTCTTATGTTGATATTTACTTGCCCAATTTGTTTTGAGCTTCTGGTAGACTTTTAGATTTTTATATAATTCATTCAAAGAGTTCTAGAAGCCTTATTTTCATATTCAGAGTAACAGGATCCTGCCTGATAACTTATTAAATTACTATACACTGCAGCGGGTCATATTATTAATTTAAATTGTTTATGTAGTTACTATTTAGCAATTCCAGATTTGATGGTTGAAATAGGTGTTATTTAAACAACCACTATATTGACTGATTAAAATTAATTCTTATTACATGGATTTACTTTGTAGCGAAAGCTTATTCATTTTGACTTCAGGTTATAGATATTTATCCCCAGAAATTTAATTTATGTGTCACTTAGGAGTAAGTAAAATATTTAAAATTAACATAAATGATTGATTGAGAATGAAATTCTAGTACTAAATTATTTTAAATAAATATGCATCGTTATAGGGTACATTGTATCTTTGCATTGGCGTTGGGGGTAGTTTAATATTTACTTATCAAATAGTCAAGTTAAACTAAAATAATATATCTTGTCTTTGAAATTATGAAATAAGAGTTAAGTGACTATAACTGGCTCCTCTTAATGATTTATTTGTTGTTTCTGTAGTGGTCTACCAGGGTGGCTTTTATACACCTGTGTAATATTTAGATATCGTGAGTTACATGTTCAAATTTTTAGGGGTTGAAATTGTCACTCTTGTGCCGTTTAATATGTTTGAGTAGGCTATTGTTGAATAATTTCCCTGGATAGGTTCCCTTATAACCATGTGTTATGATTACATATTGCTTTTAGTAGGAATGGGTCTCTAATAGATTCATTGAATGAGTGCCAATGCTATAAATAATTACAATTAGTTTCGCGTTTGTAGGAGCATTACTGTCTTATTTAAGTTAAATTGATAGATAATTGTTAACCTTCATGTTCTTTAAGGGTTAATTTTACATTTGAATCGTGATTAATCTATTGAATTTTGATGTTTGATGCTACATATTTGTTTCAACTTACACGTAGTCCTATTTTTTATTAACTCCAATAAAGGTTGATTGGATATTTATCTTTAAATTGATACTGCATCTAGTTAGGCCCATTATTAGATTATACAGACTAGTAATGATAAATTTAATTTGAATCACGAATTTCTTTTTACATTTTAGTTTTATTACTTTACCCTTCACTTGCTTTTAATTTAGATATTTTCATTCTACAGTTTTATACTTAGGTATATAGATGGTTAGTCTAAACTCTTAACAGGTAATGATATGAGCAAATTGAGTCATTTCGATTAATTCATTCCCTTACGTTGTTATGACATGATCCAAAATGCTTTTACATTAGGGATTTCGTGTGGTTTGTATGTATTGTTTATAAACATTGTTATATCAGTTTCCTGAGCATTTATTACATGGAAATTCTTTTTCCGCCAGCTTACATTAAAGCTGTCGAAGATGGACGTCGGGTTAGTCTGAGACCGTTGACCTCCAAAGTTTCTTAAGAGATATAATCTACATATTTAATAGTTGATTCCATTTCCATCACACATCTTAGTTTGCTTAGTTCTCGTTGTGCTGGTTGTAGATAATTCACTGTAGCTTTTGAGAACACAATTAGGATTCATTATTATGGTTCATTGATAGTTCTTGTTGCTGTTATGTTCGGAGATCATTTTGATGTATTTTATAGATTCTAACGTTCTCAATTGTAGATATTTCGCGGTTATTTGATATTTGTTTAATGACAATGAGTTTGATCATAAAAATAAAATGTTAGCGTGTTGAAACCAGCCATATTCTGCAAGAAGTAATACGCTACTTTGCCCAGTTCTTGTTTTTTTTTAAACCGTCCATTTAGGTGGATTCGCAAGTTGCATTCAGTATGATAATAGTAATAAAATAACGTAGTTTTATTTTTGTCTTGACTTCATAAAATTAAAGATAATATCATATAAACGTCTTTTATATTCTCTTCTTTTACAAGTTATTTGTGATTCAGGATAATCGAGGCTCGATTTATTTAAAGTTATTTCAAAGAGTGGTTTCGTTACTTTCTTGTCATGATCTAAGTGCTCTAATTATCTATTCTTGATGTCTATTCTATTGTTAGTATTATTACTCCGGTAAACTCCGTAAATATACTAAGGGCGATTGTAACGTATCGACATCAATTGATTATAATTCTTTGCTTTCATTCTTTTTGTAGGCGTTCGATTTAAAATATCATGACGTCGCCGCGTACCACGTGACCTACAATTGTACGTCAGTGTTTTCATTCAGGATACTATGGAATTAAACAGAGCGGGTAGAATTTCAACCAATCAGATTCGAGCTAGGTTGTTGTTAGCCAATGGTAAAAGATGTTCAGTATGAGGTGATTCAAAGACGTCGAATGAACGAACAATTGAGGGATTGAGAATGAGAGTTGTGAGAATCTAACTTAAGGGAGTGTAACAGGTATTCGAGGCTTTTTCGTCGGCAGAGCGTCGAGTCGTAAGGAAGTCAGTGAGTTTAGTTCGTAAGGCATATCGTGTTTAGAATTTTTCACAGATATAGCAGGCAGGCTTTACGGCAGCGGAGGCATAGGGCGAGTAACACCATTCCTGGGCGTGATTCGAAGATAGAAATGCGGTACCACCCGGCATTTGGGCGCACCAAGGAAGCACCAGCATGGATATGGTACGTCGCCTCTGGCATGTTTTATAATTATAGGAATTGCTTTGTGATAGTGGAATAATAGGTGCATCGAATCATACGGGATCCCAGCGATATGTTAGAAAGTGGGTAGATTCAGATTCGTTGTTCTTCGGAGATGAGCGTGCTCGAAAAACGAGTTTCTATTTTGTGTGTTCAATTGTGTTTTAATCGTGTTGATTCATAGTTTAAATATTGAATAGTTATTATTCCGATATACTTTCGACAATGCTTTATAGAATTACTAAGTGGTAACGAATCGTACTGGTCGATTAGTGATGACTATAAGGTTACGGCAAACCGACACAAGGGCGAACGTAAGTTATTAATATTCATTTAATACGGATTGAGTTAGTTTAGCTTGTAGTTGGGGTCCAGCTTGTGTGAGGGTATCTGGATACAGGGCCCGTGTCTGGATGGTTTTCATGCAAATTGAATCTTAAATTGCAATCTATGACAGGAACATAATAATAAATCATTGCTTGTGGTCGTTGTGTGTACGGTTGATTTAATTTAACTAATTTGCTTTTATAATGTTCATCGTAACGGCAATACGAACATAATCGAGTAACATTTTAATAATGTAACATGGCTATCTAAATATTTCTGTATTAATTATTCGGTTGCCGTATTCTTTAGTCGACAGTAGTAAACCAGTGGAACGCGCAGCATTATGATTCATGTAGGTTGTATAGATACGCCACGTGTTAACACGTTCAATACGGTAGGGGGTCTTTCGACCTCATACTAGGTATGGTTAGTTACAAGTTAAGCCAATTGCATCAGTGTTAAAATGTGATGCTTACAAAGTTAATAATTTAATAAACTGTTTTATAACGGCGTTTTATAAATACTTTAATTTGTGAATAATTGATAGTGTTTGCCTTAAATTTGGTTTGATTTCAGTGCTATTCTATTTAGTTATAACACCTTAAACATTAATAGCATTTTTGAGTTTATGGTTATATTTAGCACACTGTTATATTCAATGCGGGTGCGTCTTTCGACCCCTTACAAAGTATGGTTAGTTATGAGCCTAGCTAATTGTCGCAGAGAAGGTGTTAAGATAATTATTTTCCGTATTAAATGACAGCCCCATTATATTATAGTGTACAAAGGTTGGTAGGTAATTAAATAAAATATTTCTCATTTCCGGTCCATGTCCATCGGCGAGAGGCATAATTATATCATCCACGGGATCAAGGGTGTGGAGATATCTGCAATTACATCAGCATCAAATACTCCATCGGTCGCAAGTGACGCTCAAAGGCGTCTGCCATTTTGTCTTGACTGGACTCCGTTGAACTGGTGTGTTGCTTCTGGTTTATTGAATAGTTAGGATTATCTACCCTTCAAATTAATTAATTGTGTGCCATATTGAAAAATATTTCTAAACTTAAATATATTATATTAATGTTGTGGAGAGCGGGCTAGGATCTGGTTTAATTGAATCCCACTATTTAATGAGTTAATTGATTTTTTATTTAGATTTATAATTTATTATTCATCGATTAAACAGAAAATTTCATGAACAATAATTGCTTGATTAGTCTTGGTATTTGAATTACCCTTTTAGTATTTTTCTATTATTCCGTTCAATCATAATCTGTGATGACTCCGTTGAACTGGTGTGTTGCTTCTGGTTTATTTAATAGATATGATTATCTACCCTTCAAATTAATTAATTGTGTGCCACATTGAAAAATATTTCTAAATTTAAATATATTTTATTAATGTTGTAGAGAGCGAGCTAGGATCTGGTTTAATTGAACCCCACTAATTAATGGTCTAATTGATTCTTTATTTAGAGTTATAATTTATTATTCATCGATTAAACAGAACATTAATGGGCAATAATTGCTTGATTTGATTTTGGTATTTGAATTGCTTTTTGAGTATTTTCCTATTATTCCGTTCAATTATAATCCGTGGTCAAAATTATCAACTTCTTATTAATACCTGTTATAAACATGATATTTTCTACTTTCCGGTGTTTCGTGCGTACGAGAGAGAGGGCGCCATGTACAGACGGCATCACGACACCGCTACACGCGTGCTTCGTGTTGGGTCGACACTGCTCAGCTACTCTATACATTACGGCGCCATATACAGCTACTGCATCTTTGCGCTACTGCTTACGTGAGCTCTACGTGTTGCATCGCCACAGTTATACCTACATTATAATCGTCCGTTTAAGCGGATATCGGTTTCATTTAGAATTAAGGGTATTTTAGATTTAACATCTACCTACGACATAACTACGATATTCTAATATAATACATAATTATTGCTGTTTACATCGTCTTGATTGGCAATGCACTGCTATTCAATATCTTTATGCTCAATGTGATAAATAATGGCTGTGAGCAGTTCCTCCAATTACTTGACTTATTTGGATGCGACTCTTTGTTAATGAATCGCGCAGTAATTCAAGTAATTAATTATAAATCGTTGGTCCATCAATAGTATATTAGAAACTATGAATGCGTGATTCATTACGATGATTACAAACGGTATAACGTAACGTGTGCGTTATGGAGTTGAGACTCTTATAAAGTGATCCAGATTTAATATTGGCAACAAATTGATTGTGGTTCAAGAAACTTATTCTGAAACGTTTAAGTCTATATTACCCTGCTGTCAATTAAAGCTATCTACATCAGATAACGGTACACATAAATTCACAGAAATTATTAAAATGCTAAATTGATTATTCTGCATTGGAATTGACCGCATTTAACACTAACGTTGTAGTTAATAGGATCCGCAATACATTCCTTTGATAATGTGATGCAGTACAGTTACTGTTGATTGTTGAAGGTATGGTCGTGGCGGTTTATAGTGTGTTCTTATGAGTCATCTAGTTTGTTAGGCGACCACGAGTTTCATGGTAGAACTGCGGTCTTTATTCGAGGTTCGCGCGAGATCCTTGAAAAGGGTGCTTCGCACAACTTTAACTCGCGAAGTAGAATGCTTGCCCGGATCTATTCGGACAAGACATCTAATTAGCATCCGATCAGAAATCTGTATCTTTGTTTGCTAACATTTGTAGTTAAAGACCCCAATTATATATTTATAACCAAACTTTTATACCATATGGGCGAGACTATAAAGTGTGAAGCTTAACGATTTTACAGACTATTGACTAGGTTGTCTCATGCCTTCGGGCTGGGCTTGCTACCATGGAGCTTGAATAATACTGAGCATTGATGTGCAATTCTCAGTAGTATGGTCATACTTGGTCCGTTCTTGCGTAATACGGTTCCTGAATAGAAAGTCGCCGATGGGGTCGGGCATTACATTCCTTTGATAATGTGATTCAGGCTACTGATGATTGTTGAAGGTGTGATTATGCCCGGTTTATGGGGGTATTCTTACATGTCATCTAATTTGATAGGAGACTACGAGTTTCATGGTAGGACTGCGGTCTTTATTCGAGGTTTGCGCGAGATCCTTGAAAAGGGTGATTCGCACATTCTACACCGCGAAGTAGAATGCTTGCCCGGATCTATTCGGACAAGACATCTAATTAGCATCCGATCAGAAATCTGTATCTTTGTTTGCTAACATTTGTAGTTAAAGACCCCAATTATATATTTACAACCAAATTTTTATACTATATGGGCGAGATTGCAAGTGCGAAGCTTAACGATATTACAGACTATTGACTAAGTTGTCTCATGCCTTCGGGCTGGGCTTGCTACCATGGAGCTTGAATAATACTGTGCATTGATGTGCAATTCACAGTACTGTGGTCGAATGGGGTTCTGTTATAGGTAATGCGGATTCTGAATAAGACAGCTTGTCTCATAACATTATGGGAATCTTTAAATCATACGACATACATACTAGAATATTATATCACGTTAATTATAATTGTAAAACATACTACCTACAAATATATTATATACATACATATGAATATCTTGAGAGGGATATTGTCACATTCTTATTCTTAGTCTCGGAATTTGTATCTTCGGATCTATTCCTAGCGTTTGGATGTTCTTGGTATACTGACATACCTGAGGGTTTTGCATCGGCTTGCAGCTCTAAATACCCAATATGGTTTATATAGAATCGGTCCACGCTGAGGCTCTCGTCCAGACATTGCCCTTGATATGTATGGGTTTATTAACACTGTATAAAACATAAGCGTCATCTATTTAATAAGTTAGTTTTAGCGGTTTAATAGTATATATATTCAAATGTGATATCACGTTTATTATAATTGTAAATCATACTACCTACAAATATATTATATACATACATATGAACATCTTGAGAGGGATATTGTCACATTCTTATTCTTAGTCTCTGAATTTGTATCTTCGGATCTATTCCTAGCGTTCGGATATTCTTAGTGTACTGACATACCTGAGGGTTTTGCATCGGTTTGCAGCTCTAAATACCCGATATGGTTTATATAGAATCTGTCCACGCTGAGGCTATCGTTCAGACATTGCCCTTAAGATGTATGTGTTTATAATAACGGTTTAGTATTAAGATTGTGTAGAATATTCAAATGGCTTTGATAATATTGTGTTTGTTGGAATATATTTCGGACATGGACTTTGTAACATTTCTCATACCTCAGAGGATTTGGGTTATTACTTATCATAATGTTGTCCAATTTACCACTAGAAGATCATGCTATTATCAATATTTTATTATATTAATTTTTATTTTTGTGTGTGTGTGCAGGTTAACCTTTGGCGTCAGGTTTTTGTACCGTCATATTTTCCTGACTTAGGTATTTGGCCCTAGCAATCATGACGGTGTATCTCATGAAGTCCTAACCAGACCAAATGAGATACAGAGCTTGTAGAGTCCTTAGATTTAATTGTAAAACTAATAAGAAATTTTAATTTAATAAATATTTTCTTTTTCCTCTCTATACCTTGTTTAATTTATACTGTTCCCTAAACTTTAGATTTCCCTATTACAGAGCTTTATTGGAGCTTCATAGTTTCACATTTTCAGTAATGAAGCTTTTAGTCCATGTAGGATGTTACACTAGGTACAGATGTAGTGCAAAATCCTTTCTCTTCAGCTTTTCACGGAAACATCCGAATTCATATTGCTGTCACAATGAACTTCAGTATATATTGTACCTACTGTGTTGGCGTCCCACAGCTGGACAAAAAGCCTTTCCCTTTGATTTCCACTAGTCCCTAATACACCGTGCTTCCTCCGCATTATTATTATAATTTAAATATATAGTTAGTGATGTGTTTGATTATAATAAAAATGAAACATAATAAACATAAATTCCAATATCGTAGTACAAAATACCCAGTACGAATACCCAGTTTAAAATCGTTCCAAAACTAAAAATCCAGTAATTTTTATTCTCCATGGTTTTAAAAATATCGAGATTCTACATGTCTTTTTTGCTTGTTCTTCTCAATGCCTTTATTTGGTCCAGCTTGTAACACACTTCTTAGGTGTAAAGTTTATCTTGTTTCTCGTATAAACTAGAGCATTTTCTATAGAAAAGTGGGTGCTCTGGTACATTTAGCGCAAAAACTCTGCAGAATACAGACAAGTTTTCTAAAAGTAAAAAGTTCTAGCTACTTTCGAAACATTTTCTATTTCAGTGAAGAAAACTAGAAGGCTTCAAGGTGTTTCAAATAATTACGTCTATGTATGTTGCAAGTACACTTTAAGCAACGGTGTTTTTGTAACAAATTGTTTATAAATCGTCGTCTTAAAGGCAGAACCAACTATTTCCCAGAAATTAATTTTGTTAATAGTGTTATATACCGAAAGACATAGACAACTATACCTAGATATTTTTCTAGCAGGACCAAGAGGTTGGCAAAATTAAACATCTATATAAATGTTATCGAAAAATAATTATCGACCACTATAAGACTCATTGATAACTGTTATCTATGTCGATGTTTTGTCAATCTCTCGTTCCTGCTAGAAAAATATCGAGGTATATAGATAAATATTTGCTATACGATTTTTTATCGAGATAATTAGTTCTGTACCTTCATAACATATGTATATTACATATATATAATACAGAATTAAATAAATCAGTATGATAATGTTGATGTCGAACTAAAATTTTAAAAGCTAGTCTTTATGACTATCTCTATATCGTCAGTTGTAATATGAATTAATGTAACCACCAAATGACGATTTTTCAGGAGGGCCCAAAAACGAATTTGACATTCATAAAGTATGTTGTATCTTTTTAGTTAATTATCCTATTGAAATGATGTTTATCTTGTTTGTCTTATTTTTGAGAGGTCTATTTGACGCACAGTTACTAACTGCGACAACAGTTGTAGTTCCGGAAATGGCTGGTGCTTACGTTAAAATTTTTACAAAAAATTTGGAGTTACGTTAATAATTTAATGAAAATCATCAAAAGTGGATTTCATAATTTAGTGTAACTTACAAATTGAAACCGAATTGCTTATGAGCCATACAATACAAATGGCGCTTACAGCATTGACATTTATAAAAATATGGTGATTACATTAGGAAGGACATATTTTGTACTTTTAATTTCGTACTTACGTTAAAATATTGTCTATGATTCTTTGAAACCGTTACATACGTTAATAAAAAACGTAGAAACCTAATAAAATGGCAATATTTTTGTTAACGTATTCGACATTTTTTTCTGGATATCAAAATTTTATATACACCGTTCGATAGAGCAGAAAATTTGCAGTCGAACGGTATACTTAACTCAATTTCGTCATTTTGATGGTTACTTTAATTCATATTACAATCGACGATATGTTTTGTTAATTTGGCAACGACCATACTACTATAATCGGATGCAAATAATTAATTTCATAAAATACGCTGATGTGAGAACAAATTATCTAGCCTAAAATTAAATAATAAAATTCTGTCTGTGGGTTTCAGTGAACGGTGAAACACGTTGTATATGGACGGATTCGAAGATGTTTAGTATAGGATTCCTGCTCCGTCTTCGCATTCGAAGATATGCCTTCTGGTGCCTCTTATCCTTATTGAAACTGCTCGTATAACAGATATTTGGACTTTACTACTATAATTGGTATAGTTCCTTAGAACATCATGAAAATGTGATGAATGTGAATGTGATGTGATTATTTAATACTATCACCTATTTATGTACCCATGTAATACCTCAAAATTTCATGAATGTACCCTTATTCATAAACGTCTCCTAACTGGGCAAGCCGCTGGGTATTGTTTGTCCCTTTCGGTCTTCTCGATATCTCTATAAAATTAAAATTCGTTTATTTACCAAACATGGTCCTATGGTGTAGAATAGAATAGAATAGAATATATATTTATTGCAAACACACTACAAAAAGCACCTTAATTAAAATACATCTTACGAGCTAACAATTACATGGTAATACAACAAAGAATGAAAACAATCAATAACACAGAGAAATATAGGTGCCGCTGTAGTTGCTGCAAACGGACACCACTCAGCATAATGCTATGACAGTGCCACAGCGCTGGTCTTCCGTGGTGCCCGGCGGCGGAAAATAGGCTGGAGTGCCTATATAGCGGGCGAGCATACTGCACGGAGTTCCATTAGTTTTAAATATAAATATAATAAACACGAGGAAGTAGTGTAATAATATAGATACAGTACCGGCCAATAATATATCACATTCGTGACTTTTTGTATGAGCGTGTAATACACGCTTACTCTATACTATAGAGTAAGCGGCACATGTTCGCATGTAGATAGCATATTATTTTGGTACTTTTGCACAGTTTAATGATGAATACTGCAATTAAGTATTGTGAATTGCAATTGGAGACACAGCATATTGCTAAAATAGCTGTAGTAAAAAAAAGAATTTTACTAAGAATGGATTTCTTGCAAATGCATGGATGCCTTACGCAAAATCTCTTTATGAAAAAATCACTACGTGATGACCAGTTTTTTCATCGCTAGTGTAAAGGCCTATGCCTAGACTATCTATAGTCGTGAGGTGGAAAGTGTGAAAAACACTTACAAAAATAAAAATAAATCTACTGAAAAAAACCTGTATGTGATATATTATTGGCCGCAGCATAGCGAAAGCTGCCACGAAATGCTGCCGTGTGACCGTGTCTCTGACATAGAAGGCTCTTACAGGGCGCGCAGAAAAAGTTAGTTTTTTAAACAGATACGGGGGGGTTTGATGATGCACAACACCAAAGAGCAACGAAGCAAAGTGCAGGAAACGACGCGCTTCCATTTTTAACATGCTGCTGGAATTTAAATAGGGGGTGACGTGCGTGCGTGGAGGAATGGGAAAACAAAAACGGGCGCAGGCATTCTGAATGTGCTGAAGAAGTGCTTTGGAACGAGCAAGTAAGCAGCCATTAATGACGGTGTCGACGTAATTAAGCTTAGACAATATTAACGTATCGCACAATTTAATCCTAAGGTCGATACTCAAGAATTTGCGAACTTGATACAGCACCTTGAGTCTGTAGTAACAGTTTCTCACGGCGTCAATAACGTGCTTCTCAAAGTGTAACTGCTCGTCCATAAGAAGACCGAGGTTTCGTGCTACGGTTACACGCTCCAGGCGCCCTCCCCCAAGATACAGATCAACGCCAAAATCCACAACTTTATTAACTTGGCCCCTAGTTCCGAGTACGAGAAACTTAGATTAACTGGGATTCAGAAACAAGTCAGAGCCTCCTGCCCAAACGTTAATACGTGCCAAATCTTGGTTCAGCAGCTTTACGGCTTCTAGTGTTTCCCTGGGTTGGAAAGTTGTATAAATTTGGAGGTCATCCGCATACATGTGGTAATTACAGTTCTGTATGCATTCTGTGATATCGGCTACATATAGAATGAACAGGATTGGTCCCAGAATTGATCCCTGAGGAACTCCAGAAGTAACAGGGGTTATTTGAGAATATTCTATAAATCCAGATGAATTACACAGCCCTACCTGCTGGGAGCGACTTGAGAGATAACTATTAACCCAGTTTATAGTTTTGTTGCTAAAACCATAGTAGGCAAGTTTGGAAAGTAGGAGAAAGATGTTAATTGTGTCAAAGGTACGGAAGAAATCCAGAAGGACAAGCAATGTCACCTTTCCCATATCATGAGCCGACAGAGCATCCACAATAACGTCCAATAGAGCCGTTGCCGTACTTCGGGTTCTGCGAAACCCGGATTGCTTATCAGGTAGCACATTATTTACTTCGAGGAAGTTGGTAAGTTGCACAGAAACAATTTTTTCTACAATTTTAGATAAGAAGCACAAAATACTTATCGGTCTTAGGTCCTTTAAAGCAGCAGGTTCTGGTATTTTTGGTATAGGTTTAACAATGGCGGACTTCCAGTCATCAGGGAAAATTCCTGAGTTTATGGATTGGTTAACGATGGTGGTGATGATACTCAGAGTCCTAGGCAAGGTGAGATCGACCATGTCCAATGAAATACCGTCTGTACCTGTGTACCTATAGCATTACTATTGATTGATTTGATGACTTTTAAAACAGCAAGTTCATCAACAGGTTTTAATTCAAATGTAGCAGAGTGATTTTTGTGAAACTCGTAGTAAGTTAGTGTAGACAAGGAAACTCCCCCTCCCGGCGGCAGATTTAGGAAGTGATTGTTAATATCGTCAGGATTATTAAAATTTGCGGGTAGATCACTACGTTTATTGAAATCAACAACATGACGTTTAATACTTTGCCAGAGAGCTCGCGGTTTATCTTCATTTTTAGTGACATGGTTATTATAAAAGGCTGACTTTTCGGTGTAAAGAGCTGTGGAAACTATGCTTTTTAACTCTTTATAATACAGCATGTGTGCCTCAATACCAGTGCGACGACTACGAGCGTACGCTTCGTCGCGAAGTCGCATCATATCCCTAACCGTGGGAGTGATCCACGGATGTGTCTGTTTTTTTATGAGAACCTTTTTAATAGGAGCGTGCAAATCAAAAAGGCACAACAAGGTCATATTGAAGTAGCGTAGAGTGTCATTTATATTGTCACATGACAAACGATCCCAGTTTATGGAATTAAGGTCAGTGTGGAATCTGTCCATGTGTATTTCCTTAACCGGCCTATACACTACCCACCTTGGTGCTGGCTTTGTCTTTTTAATATTGAGATTACATGTTATTAACGCATGATTACCAAGGTCAGGGATGTGATGCACCGACACGTGAGATATCGTGACGTTTGAACAAATAATATCTATCAGTGTTTCTGAGTGATCTGTGAAGTGAGTTGGTTGATCGACAAATTGTCTAAATTGCAGGGTACTAAGAAAGTCACATAGCTTAATGGTGTTGTGGTCCTGTATATGTAAGGTATTTATGTTAAAATCACCCAACAAGACGACTTGATCAAATGCCGATAGCGAGCAGATTGACTCTGAGAGTGCGTTCAGAAAAATATCTACGTTTTGCCAGGGGGGCCGGTAAGCAGTCCCGATGGCTATCCTGCTACCGTTAAGATTAATGCTGAGCCACATTTACTCAACAGTAGGGGCAGTTGGAGTTGAAAGTACGCGCGAATTAAGTTCCTTGCTTATGTAAAATCCCACACCCCCACCACGAGAGCGCTGGCCGGCCGGGCGCGGCATGTGACGCAGTCGGAAGCCGAGCGGCGCAGGGGCGCGCGCTTCTTCGCCCGCGCGTAGCCATGTTTCATTTATCGCTAGAATGTCCACAGGATGGCGATTAAGGGCCACCAAGAACTCATCGTGGCGAGTACCAAGCGACCCGACATTCAATAAGCCTAATTTAAATTGTTTGGTTTTTATAACGAATTCAATAACATAAGAAAACACCAGCTGGCAGAACAAAGAATTTATAAAAAGCTGTTTCAAAACAGTTATATGGCGATATTCCATAGAGGTGAGTATTAGCAAATTAGGTTGTATAACTGATTTGAAAGATCGGTGCAAGGCACTTCGCTGCCTAGGAAAGTAATGTTTTAAGTAACTAAACACAGACAGCAAATAACCAATTACATGCGACTTAAATATGTAGTCATTTGTTTTGTCATAAATACATAGGTAATACTTAAATAATGATACAAATGTGGTTAGATCAATACTATAAATACACGTATTCAAAATGTGTTCACGCTGAATTACAACTAAAGATAGCTTATTACTACAACACTTTGAATCACTATAACACAACTGAAAATACATATCTATAGTTATATTAATCGTGTCGAATCGTTCTTTTAAGTTTGACACTTGTGTTAGGAGGAAATCGCTTCTGCATACAAGGTGTTCAATAAACAGTAAGTAGGGTAATTATGTGTTTTACAAATCGAAATTTTAACTAATAGATTGCAGTCAAACATTATTCCTAAGTACCTACCTAAACATGTGGTGATTTGCCGTGTGGTGACGGCAGTATGAATACATTTGTCACGACCCCAACTCCTCCTGCGGGTGTCGTAAGAGTCGACTAAGAGATTAAAGTGTCACTGACCATTCTACAAGATGGATGATGAGCAGCAGCGTCATCATAGTGGACACATTACTGCGATCGCCAATCCCCTTGCCCAGCGTAGCGATCATGGGCATTTACCTCCTAATGCGTCTATACGCATAGTTAATAGGAGAAGCCTACGTCCAGCAGTGAACTAACATATGCTGATGATGATGATGATGATGAAGTACAAAAACGGTAAGAACCGAAACTCGTTCAAGCTACGAGCTGTAAGTAATTTCACAACACTCACAAAAAAGCTACCTATGTATTGTTCCTAGCTTTAGTCATCAAGCACCAGTATCGTTCTAAAAGATAAGAGGCGGACGTGAAAAAAATAAGCGATAAAAAATACAACACTCAATGCTCGAGACAGACGGGTCCTCAGACAATGGCGCCCTTAATGCCTGTATCATGTAAGGATACTCACATACTTGTCATTTTCTCTGGCTCAGATCGGTCTCCTGCCTGTTTTCCGATTTTGTTCTTTGTTTTAAAAAGGCTTCAGTTCAGTTTTGGGTGAAAGTTTTTAGTTGAATAAGACTTTGCGGAAATTGAAAATGGGTATGTGAAGAAGTAATTAGACGGAGACTTTGCCTAGTTTGAACATAGTTCACTTGCTTTATTTCCATGCGCCTACTGGCGAAAAACGAAAAAATTTTTAACAAATATAGGGGTGCCTAGCAAAATAGCATTTGACAGATAATATCGTGAAATACAGTCGTAGATTAATTTTTACGTTAATACTGATCGAACCGATGGCTGTTTGGGGTGGAAAGGTTCTCGAGTGGCGGCCACGTACTGGAAGGCGCAGCGTGTGTAGGGTGACATGGTGAAGGTCGCAGGAGTCCGCTGGATGCGGGTAGCGCAGATCCGGTCATTGTGGCAATCTTCGGGGGAGGCCTATGTTCAGCAGTGGACATCTTTCGGCTGATATGATGATGATGATACATACATATTAAGACACATACTCTTTCAACGACTTTTGGTTTGATCAAAATATCTCTTATACTTTTTGAGATAGGTTGATTTAGTCCTATGTTCAGCAATGGATATCTTTCGGCTGATATTATGATGAAAATATATCAATAATTTTAACTAAAAATTTATGTAAACTGAACGTTTAAGGTTTAAATTTGGTGATAAGACCCAAATTGTCTTCTGGAATGTGCGTGACTATGAAACAATAAAAAAATAGGTTTGTTTAATTTTTTTTTTCACTATTATTATCTCTTAAAACAAAATAATTTTAATTTTTAATCAACTCATATTACCGACCGATATTTTTTTACTTATTGCTTTTAATAAGCTTGTTAGGTGCAACTTATTTACTGTTTTTACTATTTACCTTTACTAACTACTTATATTTTTCCTTTAATTTATTATAGTACATACAAGACACGAGTATTAAATGCCATTAACTACTGAAGTGTGACCAGTGTACAACAAATGAACTAGAATACTAGATTGACCTACGGTTCTTAAATACCTCTGCTTTTAAAGTGATTTTAGTGCAGCACAGATGAAACACAGGCATCTCTGTGAATATTTAATAGCGAGATGGTTAATTAACGTTCATGTTACTGTTATGAACCTTAATTACCTATTCCACCTACAATATTCTAAAGCTGCACCAAAAATGTTGTAAAATTTAGGATGTTTGTTTTATTACATACACAAGTAAATGTAGGCATATTACACAATTTAGCTAGAGATATCACATCAAGGATCACTGGATACAACCAAATTGAATCTCTTGTGGTACTCCGCAGGCAAGCTTGCAGCCAGGCAATCTAAGCTGCACCTAATCTAACTAATTGTGTAAGCAAAATTACACGGTTTAACCTCAGAACTGTACCTCCGGGTGTACTTTGGAAGGTAGGTATAATTGGTTACATAATCGTAATAATATAGAGCGTATATCTCTAACCAAAAACAAGTGGACTAATTGATGCAGGCCCTATACAAATTGTCAAACGCACAATTGAAAATTTTAGACCTATTTAATACTCATATTTTTATAGTAGATATTTAACAGGACTTAGGACTGATTTTTCAATCCCATGTCAAATAAATGTTAGCTCTGTCCTTTTTTGATTGACGGGTTGAGAAAAGAATGGTCATAATTTTAACTAACCGATAGGTCTATATATAAAAATCAGCCCTTAATCGCTTACGCTTAACGGTCAATATAAATATTATGTTTTGTGTCATATTAGCATTCGTTTTACATTGCTGCTTGAATGTTTTTCAAAAATGATATAGGTACACTTTTTAACAATATGCATTCCTGTTTATTGTGTAGCATTGCCTTGAGATGATACCTAGTAGAGAAGTGGCATTACGTTGTTACATGTAAGGCATTCGCTACCAGTCAGTCAACTTATAGGATTCTAAACGCTAATATTTTTGGTCATTTGTGAATGACAGTTACAGTTACAAATAAATTATATTCTGAATTGTTTCAATCCCGTCACTATTTTACTATTCTAACCTTAAATTAAGAGAAAAATACAATTTAAACCTAAGCTTAGTCGGTTTACGTGAATGTGTCATTTACCATGTTTTAAAGCATTGCTGAAAATTTAGACAGTAGGTACAGTCAAGGGCATTAATATATATACACTTCTCCATACTGACCCCTTACAAATGTGTCTATATATTAATGCACTCGACTGTACCCTTGTTCGTTTCTCTTCTCATATTATGATACTATTCCTCACTTCATTTCTGCTTATAAATACCAACATATTATTCCGTCAATAAACAAATAATCGAAAATAGCATATAAAGGTCTGGCAAATTCTGAATGGAGCGTTAGAAAATAATATATAAATAGGTACATCACACACATATCACTACAATATACACATCATATCATCAGCCTATCTTAGTCCACTGCTGGACGAAAGCGTCTCCTATTAACGATGCGTTTATCGTATAGGTACCTGTATCTTGAAAATTGTGTGTCGATGTCGGGCGATTTTACGATTTTCACCCAAAAATTTTAATCTGTAGCGTTTTCACACTACGCTCGATATGGCTTTCTTCAACTATGAAGCAGAAATGGACTTAGATAACAAAGCCCAGTTCTTGTAGGACTGCTTGTAATAGTTTTCAAAAATTGTTTTGCATTCGATTTTTTTCTTATGAACAGCCATCCCCTAATTTCAAATCGCACAAATGTGGTAAATCATAGAGAAATCAGAAAAAATATGGGTTAGGAAATTCGGACATTCTTAGTTATCCATATGACTCCCCAGAAAAAATACAATATAAACAGTTTTTCTTAAAAAATCTATAATCTCAATGGACTACCCAAACCTAATACAAAATTCCGAAAACTGAACATTTTCATACAAAAAGTGACCTAAGAAACATGGTTTATGAGCTTTGAGGGTTGGTTCAATTGTATTAAAAAAAAAATATCAAAACGAGTTAAGAAATGTGATAATTTAAACAAAAAAGGCACAATTACTACAGTTTTCTTTATCCCCGAAACTTTCAGTGTGACCTTAGTAGGAGGTAAATGCCCATAATCGCCACGCTGGGAAAGCGGATTGGCGATCGCAGTAATGTATCCACTATGATGATGCTGCTGCCCATCATCAATCTTCTATCAAATAATGGTGACACTCCGATCCCCGAAATAGATATTTAATTAAACAGTTGGCCGTTCAAAAAATGACAAATATTATGATAAAACATCGCTTTCAGAAAAAAATAAAGACAGTGATAAAGCGAGGCATATTTATGACATTCAAATAAGTGTATCTATAGATATAACTTTCAACATCCTATTCCAATCTCCGAAAACTCAACAACAAAACATTATAACCCTGTTCAAAAGGCAAACATCGTAAATGCTTATTTATGATGTTTTCCTGTACTACGTTGCCCTCACAAGTAACAGTTAAAGGGTACGTACTCGTTTTCACCGCTCCCTAGAAGTGGCGGGGTGCGCGTCGAACCAATGGCGACATTTTTCACCCCCTATTTACTAGTTCTTTGCTACGTAGGGTATTTACCTCCATATGAGCTAGTTTCTGAGGACTTAAGGCTCTTTAGGTGAGTACGGATTTCGTTTAGTGCTAGTAGTTACGTCTCGTATGATGGTTCGTCTTTATTAGCATTGAAACTAGTTGAACTAACTATTGTTTGGCCTAGAAACTATTAGAATGTCAATATGTATAATACTTTCAGCTTTAAAACTATGATTGAGGTCTCTAATTATATAATATGTAAATTGTACCTACAGACGGTTCTCTGCCTGACAAAACCGATGCTGGACACTGCGAGACCAAAAATCTAGACATCTCTTCCTAAGAACATATTTGAAAGTAGTCAGTGTCAATTCAGTACAGTAAAGACATTTTATTATGGCGTGTTTTAATGCAAAACATGGAAGTGTTTTATTTGTTCCGTAGCTTTAAAATAATAATTTAGCCGTGTTAAGAAATCTACTTTTAATTTGTTCATTAATATGATAATAATATAATAAATAGTCACAGCTAAATCCTATATTATTCATTAGAATTCATTGGCAACTCGTTTAGAATAGGTATTCTTGACATTTGAGATCCGTCTGTGAACACGGGTGGTATTTTTTCTGGCAGTTAGTCGATAATAGTAGATTGTACAGCAAGGGCATAAAGTGACCCATTATTAATCGAGGCAATTTTTGGATTGGATTGGGTATTGGTTATATATTTTCCTTCTTTCGCTTTAGGACGACTCCGTTGTGTAAATTACAATGAAAATGTGTTTTACTTTCCTCGCAAACGAAGTGAAAAGCAGAGTGTACAACATGGGCATAATAGGACATTACGACACAAGTGCGAAAAACATGAAATTCGAAACGAGTGGCGAAGTTTTAAAACACGACCGATATGGAGTGTTTTAAATCGACACGAGTTAGGAATTTCGTTTTTGCACGTGTCTCGTGCGACGTTTTTTAGTACAGATGGTCCTCCGAAGTTTTAGAACTGACGTAAAATGACCCACTTCTCGCACTGGAGCCTAAAAAGTACACCATCTGTACTAAAAATTTAAATTTTTACCATCGGCTACTATTTTGATCTTCGCTTCGCTCAGACCAAAAAATTGCCTCGGTTAAAAATGGGTCACTTTAAGCCCTTGTTGTACAATCTACTATTTTCATTGCACATACTTTTCGCTAGTGTTTCATTAGTATGAAGTCAGATCTTAATGAGATACTGCAGGCCTAGCCAAGATGGCATTCTGCAATCGTATACGATATACTAAAAGTTATAAATGTATGAAAATGACAGATTGGAACGAAAGGTCACCTGACCATTTCCATATATTATTATCACGGTCACGTGAGTTTTCGTTCGAATCTGTCATTTTATTACTCATCGCTTCTCTTATACGATTTCAAAATGGTGTCTTGGCTAACTTGGCATGCTAGTCTCCAAAAATATCTTCAGGGTTGGCATTTTTATATCGGTTTAAAGAGGTCATATTTATACGATACAAAAACGATGCATACTTTGTGCTGTATTCAACTAAAATTCAATAATACAAAGACAACTCACACTGCTTTAAAGGCCCGGCCACAACATTGGTCTAAGGCGACCAGCGGCGAGGGAACCCATGAGTTGGGGCAGGATGCTGATATGGTACTCCCTCTCGCACGTATGGTTTTCCGCTAAGCCGGTCGACCAATGTCGTGGCCACGGCATAATACTTACCGGTAGTTTAACTAGTAACTAATCTAAATAACGAAAGTGAAAAATGGAATTCTTTACCGGCACATGTGTTTCCGCATACCTATAAGTTGGGACCCTTTAAACGAAGCGTGAAGAAGCATCTAGCGGGCCAGCAAGGCGGTGGCAACTAACAGGTTACTGATTGTCACCTGTTCGTTGCCGCCGCGATTTGGGCTCTACTTTTCACTTACGATCAGGTGGAGTGGAGCCACTTTGTTGTGACAACATAAAAAAAAAGTGAATAATAAGCCGATGGCTCGGCTTTGATGATGGTGCAGCCCTTCCATATATAGATAAATATCCAAAAAATATACCTATTATTCTCTGTAACATTATTTCCTGCAAATAAAGTTATTGATTGTAATGTAATGAAAAAAATATCTTAACTAATTTAAATGTATAAGTACTGTCTACCCACATTAGACAGCATACTTACAGCATCTTTCTTCTTATAGAAAAGAATTATTTTACTAAATGTTTTCGTACCGTACAATTTATTATAATTTCTTGTTAAGCTTAGTTTGTACTAAGCTTCTTACATTCCTTATCAGCTAGATCTTATGTTACGTAGCTAAATAAAAAATACTTAGGTACATTTCGTCTGAGTCTATTATTTTTTCATAGATATTTTACTAGCTTAATATAAATCGTAACAGTGGATTTTGGAGCAATATTCGTAATGAGTACCTTTTTTGCGTAGTCGTCTGAATATATTTTTAAGGCCACTTTTTTATCCTTCAATAGATCTACGTACGTAAACCTTAAAATTATTGTTTCTGTGAACGCAATAATTGAAATTATGCTATTGTTAAGCTTTATATAGGTAAGTTAAAAAAACTGACTAAAATAATTTTTAGTAAAATGGCAAATCACTTTTTTATGTTTTCCATTAATTTCCAAATATCATTTAAATTCTAAAAGTATAACTAAACTAAAACTAGATAAAATCTAAAATAGAACTTCATAAAATCTAATATAAATCTAAAACAGGCCCCTGCAGTTACCCAGGACGCTAGCAGCATTTCTTCGCTAGATTACCAAGCTAATGCGTTGAGCGAGGAAACTAGCAGCCCTTGGGTCTCCCGTGGCGTCTCTCTCTTCGATAGGTCTTTGAAGAGACTCAGAGCGCTAGGACCCCACGGACCAAAGGTCTCGACGCCGAAAACGAAATTATATTCGGCTGTATTTTCCCACCTTAAATTTTTCGACCACCTCTGCTGCTGCCGCTGCCCTCACAGAGGTTCGGTGGGGATGAGACGGGGCTAGCGTGAAGAATATTGGACTATTAAGAGAAGTTGTTCTGTCATTGCAATGACACATAGAATTTAAATTGGTACAGCAATCCATGACAATCTAAACTAGAAGGGTACGACGAAAAAATGATGTGTAGGTACAACTATGCGGGTAAATCTTCTTACACCGAAGCCCACAATAATCCTCAGGTATAACAGCAGAATTACATTTTCTGCAGCAAAAAACCCGAGCAGCCGATTTTGTACGGCAATTTTAAAATAAGTACTTTAACACTGAAGCTTGCATAAGGTCTTAAATTTCAATTTCAGGGGATCAGAGCCAAGAATCCGAGATGCACTAGACAAAGCCGCGTTCGTATGCCGCAGCTATTCTTACGTGTATCTATAAATTGTACAATCTGTATATCTTTAATATGACGATTTTATTAAGTAGAAATATTCGTAACGAGTATAGGTACCTACCCATGTGTCGAGTCTATTAAAAAGTACAATCAAATTGGGATTCGAATCGATGTCGATAAACTAGTAACAATATTATTTAAAAAACTTCAGTCGAGTTTGTGTGACAACTGATAAACGGTGTTCAACACGTTCAATGCGGCAGGGGGTCTTTCGGTCCCTTACAAAGTATGGTTAATTACAAGTTAAGATAATTGCCGCAGCGAAGGTGTCAGAAATATTAATTATAGGTATGTGTGATCGAGAGTAAAATATTTTCTAATTGAAACCTCTTTTGTCTCTATTTAACCAAACTGACTTACTTTAGTAAAACTAATTGATTTCTTTCGCGTGAATTAATCTGTAGCAACATAAAAAAAAAACCGGCCAAGTGCGAGTCGGACTCGCGCGCAAAGAGTTCCGTACCATTATCAATTTATTATTAAAAAAATACAGTTAAATCAACCTACCTCAAAAACTATAGGAGATAATTTTATCAAACTAAAAATCGTTGACAGAGTTTATTAATGTGCATAACATATATTTTTTTCAGAATTTTATATCGCGTAGTTTAAAAAATAGAGGGGGGGACACATTTTTCAAATTTGAGACCTGATATTTCGAAAACGATTTGCTTAAATAAAAATGTGATGTATAAACCTTCATATCATTTTCAAAAACCTTTCTATTAATACCCCACACGCTTATGTACAACTAAAAAAAAAATTCTATCTCTCAGTTACATGTATGGAGGGCCCCCACCCCAATGGTTTTTTTTACAATTTAGTATCACATTCCTGTAGCGGTTCATACAACACATATCCTTACCAAATTTTGTTACTGTAGCATTTATAGTTTCCGAGTAAATTGGCTGTGACAGACGGACAGACGGACAGACGGACATGACGAATCTATAAGGGTTCCGTTTTTGCCATTTTGGCTACGGAACCCTAACAAGCGTTATTAATAATTTCATCAAAAAAATAAACGTATAAAAAGCGTAGGTTCTTTGTCCCAAATAGCTTTTGTTGTATTTCATGCATATGTTAATTTCAATTTAAATGTTTCCCAGTCTACTATATAATTCATAAAAGCAAAAGTCTACTTCAAAGATATAAGTGTAATTCCACGAAATAATCCGGATATTTTCAACATTTTTTCCCCTCGCCGGCCAATGAAACAATATTCAGTTTCATCCCCAGAATATACGGGAACGTGCCTCGATGTATTTGGTTGAATATTTCATCTGCGAATGTGCACGCTGAGGCCCGGTGGTAAGTATCTGGGACATAAAAATAGGATACATTTTTCGGCTACAGCTACCCTTGTCATAAAGTGACAGACACATTTATCAGAACATCAAGGTCACAAAGCTAAGTCACATTAAATAATTGTGTTAATTGTTAGTTATAAGTATGATGCCTTTTTGTCCGATGACTAAATTACTATAATTTCAACCAAGCATAATAATATTATGTTATGATATAGCCCACCTAAGGAAAACCAAAAGTTGCCTATCGGGAGAAATAACTCGTGTATAAGCGAATTTTGGCATAGTTGTAGGGAATGGTGTTTTAAACCACGTACTAAAAGTACTGGTGGATAGGGGTGGAGCTAACGGGGGGAGGGGGGTGTAAAGGTCCTTATTTTTAATTTTTCGTAAATAACTCGTAAACCGTGGCTTGTAGCAAAATACGTTCCAGTACATAAGTAATCTACATAAAATTCTCTACAAAAAAGATGTACGCATGTTTCCTCTGGGATCAATGTGTCATGAGATAAGAAAGCAAGAAGATGGACACTAAAGAAATAAACACATTTGCTTAAGTAGGTATGGCACATACAGAATGCTCGCGAGCATTCCAAAAGATTTTAATGCTCGATTCCTGACCATATTTAGAGTCTTTAATGTGATACAAAATTTCCTGGATTCGGCTTGGTTTCAGAGATAATCAACCTTTTTTTCAAAACAAGTTTTTCGACGTAACTAGTCATAAAACTTCTTTTTAATTACAATTCTACCACAACGTGTTTTAATATTACCACGCCTTTTGCCTGGCAATCAAAAAATGGGAATAAAATTGACGGAATAACCTGTCCCTAAAAAAATTATTAAAAAAAATAATTTTAACAAATTGTTGTTGTGATAAAAAGTACTGGAAATGTTAAAAAGTATGCAAAAAGTCTAAAAAAAAAGAGAAAAAAAAATTTTTTTTGGTGGTATTTGACATTAGGTCTCATAATCATTTTTGTTTATTTTGATATCTAGAATGCAAACTTAAAATCTTTTGGAATGCTCGCGCCCGGGCGCGCTGTGTATACTTATTTGTAAAAATAAAATTCCAAATTATCTTCTAAACCTAAAATATTCTCATAATCATCGTCAAAAGATTTTAACTATGCATTCTAGACATCAAAACAAACAAAAATATTATGAGACTTAATGTCAAATACCACCAAAAAAAATTTTTTTTTCTCTTTTTTTTTAGACTATTTGCATACTTTTAACATTTCCAGTACTTTTTATCATAACAACAATTTGTTAAAATTATTTACTATAATATTTTTTTAGGGACAGGTTATTGCGTCAAGTTTATTCCCATTTTTTAATTGCCAGGCAAAAAGTGTGGTAATATTAAAACACATTGTGGTAGCATTGTAATCAAAAAGAAGTTTTATGACGAGTTACGTCGAAAAACTTATTTCGAAAAAAAGGTTGATTATCTCTGAAACCAAGCCGAATCCATGAAATTTTATATAACATTAAAGACTCTAAATATGTTCAGGAATTGAGCATTAAAATCTTTTGGAATTGTCGCGAGCATTCTGTTTGTGCCATACCTACTTAAACAACTGTGTTTATTTCTTTAGTGTCCGTCTTCTTGCTTTCTTATCTCATGACACATTGATCCCAGAGGAAACATACTTAGATCTTTTTTGTAGAGAATTTTATGTAGATTACTTATGTACTAGAACGTTTTTTGCTATAAGCCACGGTTTAAGAGTTATTTACGAAACATTAAAAATAAGGACCTTTACACCCCTCTCCCCCCGTTAGCTCCGCCCCTAACCACCAGTACTTTTAGTATGTGGTTTAAAACACCATTCCCTACAACTATGCCAAAATTCGCTTATACACGAGTTTTTTCCTCTGAGTTTCCTTCGTTTGGTGTACTAATAGAATACATATCAATGAGAAAATGACAAGGCTAAGCCTCCGTCTCTTGTTTTTGTTTGGTAACTCAAGTCACATCACTTATGTATCTTTTTATCTTACAACATAATATATTGCAACTTAAAACTTAAAGCTCGTTATATCTCTAAAACTCCGTAAGTTTTTTTCACGTTACTCAAACTCTCCCTTAACAAAGAAGTCATCTTAACGACCTGTCCCATCGTAGAATAAAAACTTGAAACTTCTCACAAGATAGTAAAGGTTATGACACAACTTCGTACTTACCGGCCTCCGGTCCGCGCGAACTTGGCTTGAACTGTGGCCAACTTTGACTTCTTGGCTCTGAGCAATGGTCCCACTATGCCGGTGACTGATTTGTTATTTATTGGCCACACGTGAGTGTATAATGTCTAAGTGCTAGTCTAGACACGATAATTGTGCGTCCAAGCCAGAATAATGAATATCTGGGCCGACGAAATAATTTACGCTCAGCGAAAAGAAATGTAATGTAATAAATCTTCGGAGGGAATTGGAGATAAAAGTAAGTGCTCAACTATCTCCATTAAATATTGCGCATATTATAAGATTCCGAATTAAATTACAAGTATATTTACAGTGGAATAATATGTGGATCTTGCCAAAATCCAAATATAAACCTCTTAGGTAACTACTGCAGGTATGTTGATGTGTATTTTTTGCATAAAAACGAAGTACCTATATTCCTTTTGAATACCTTGTTATATACACTCAAATATTACAATCGAAAAAACTGCCAAAGTTAAAAATAAACTAAAACAAGAACTAATGCGTATAGGTTCATATTTACATTCACGTTTAATCCACGCTGGATGAAAGCGTATTTAACGCAAACGTGCAAAATAAAAACACCTCGTTCTAAAAACACTCAATAAACCGTACCGAGGCTAAATAAACTTGCGTCAGCAACCTATAAGTCCCAATCATCTGCCATAAAATTTCGCCCAATATTTTCAATAGTTACAAAGGGTGCTTAACGAATGCTAGTTTTCATTTGCGATATTGCTTTTGTGCAGTGGCACGAATGGATTACCAGTATTGTGCCCGGGTTAAAACAAACCTTTACTTATCTGGTCACGTATTTTATTTGTTTTTGTCTGAATATTACATCTTTATTTCTTCTGAAATAATGTTGTTTTCGCAACAGCAAAATGCTGTGAGATACGAGGTTGTGTAAGAAAAAATTTAAATGCAACGGTCATGCGGCGTAACTTCGTCGTATTCGGCGATAAAACAATCATATTAAAATTGTATAACGAGCGTAACTTCTGTAAAAACATGAGTTTTAAAATTTTACCTCTGTCGGAAAAATTTATCGTAACACGGTAAAGCATAAAACGTCCTTATTGTATAATTGTATATATAGGTATGTAGTATGTATGTAAGATAATAAGTTAAGATTCGGATATGGCCATTATCTAGTTATTTTATAGTTTATGGAATGATGCGTGGCATTTTGAGACATTTTTTAAACGAACTAGGCAATCTACGAAAAAAACACATGGATACCTAATTTAATTGGCTAATTCATCCAGTTTGGAAACCGACTTATTACTTTTTTAATTTACACAAAGAAGTAGGCACTAATTGGTGAGTTAGCCGATTAAATTAGGTTTCCATGTCTAACAAAATATCTAGATATTGTTTCATCAGAAAGTTCTCACGTGCCTAAAGCTTGAATAAAACATGAAGGCTGAAAATCGACGCATTACGACCTCATAAAGGTACATTTATTACACTGTCTGCAGCGTATTTTATGGCTAATTCAGCTTTATTATGTCCTATGATTCCACATTCAGAATGTATTTATAATAATGGTAAGTCTGAAAAAATCTAATTGTCCAAGAACTAGTACAATGTAAATGAAATGAAATTATTATTTTCAGACAAATATAGAAAAATAATTATAATAAAATAAAAATAGGTAATAAAAAACCTTACGCTAATGTTAGTAAAATATAAACTTAAAGATATAAAGTAAAAAGCATAACAATATGCCTAAGATATGCTATTTATTCCTTATTTCCTAATTAATTATGAAATTATACTATATACTTACAGATGTAGTGCAAAATCCTTTCTCTTCAGCTTTTCACGGAAACGCCCGAATTAATCTCTCTGTCTCAATTAGCTTCAGTGCAGTGCAATATTCAAGTTCATTGTGACAGCAATATGAATTTGGATATTTCCGAAAGGAATCAGCTGTTTTATAATTATAAATATTATTCGATCATTTTTATTTTTTTGTTAAGCAAACAATATAAAATCAATTATTTACACTTTAAATTAGATTGACAAAGGATATTTGTATACGAGTAATGTACCTACGTAATTAATTCCCTACATTATGTATATTATTTTAGAATTAAAATAAATACATAACAATGTATTAACTGTGCATTACCTACTTTAATTATCAATTTCATATTCATAAAAATAAATGATATGGTTAACATAATAGTTAATATTTATCCGAACATAATACTGTAACAATACAATTCTAGCACGATACACATTTTGTTAAATTGTATTGATACACTAGAGTGAATTTTTTTAAGTATAGTAAGTATGTAATTACTATACGTTATCGACCTAACATTATATACCAAGTATAGTATGTGATTTCTAAGAATGAACTTTTACAGTTATAGTTCGTGAAATATAAATTGGTAACTTTCTACCTACATTACAGTAAAAATAAACATTGAATTTATGTTTCTCGAACTTTATATTTATTAATCCTTATTAATACGAGAGTAAGGCACCATTGTTTCTATAGCCTTAACGTCATAGTCATATAAGGGTCATTTCTAAACTGTCAAAAGTTCATTCTCAGAAATCTCAGACTATAAACGTGTCATCCTGTACTAGCCCACCAACAGCCCAGTCGCCGGTTGAAAGCAACCGTCTTCTGTTTTGATTTGTTATGGCTCCGCAGTAGGGTGTCCCATATTTTACGAGTTTTAGAAATTAATGACGCATACACCCTAAATCGGATACTTTTACCTCAAAACACACTGAAAAAAAAACAGTTACCTAGTTTCTGTAACTGCAACCCGTGCCGACTTTCATGCCATCTTCCTATACAATGTATGAAAATTACCAAAATTTTTTTCGTTTTTTTTATTTTTTTCTATGGCATTTACTTATACTACTGTCTTATTAGTCCGTGGGCTAGTCGGCCTGAAATTAGAAAACGGTATAATTTGGGGGTAACAAGTGTCCTTTTTACAGTAGTTAGACATATTCATAAGGATGTTAAAAAAGTATGATAGACATCTCAAAGTGGTAGCTAATAGGCATACGGGCTATTTCAAGATTTCCGTTGTATGACAGGTATGGTTAAAATTAGGAGGTACAAATTCTCCTTTTCACGGCTGTTAGGTAAGCTTAAAACAAAAGTCAAAAATGCAAGATTGCCATTTATAAGTGCTACCGAACAAAAATGGGGGTCTATCAAAGATGGTGGATCTCAAGTTTTACAAAATCAAGTATATCTCGAGAACTATTAAATATATCTAATTACTCACTTGAACAAAATTAAAGGCATACCTGTAAGCTTCATATTTTGCATATACACCATATTGCTAAATCCAACCAATAATTAATTATGACCGAATTTATGAAAATTTCGTGATTTCGATTTTTTTTGTGTCGTGTTTTTGCATAGTAGTCATGACGCTAGAAATATTAAATATTTTTTTAAAGATAGTGTATTTAATAAGCTTTAATTTGATGTATATAACTTAACTTGTTGGTGGTATTAAAAAAAACCCATAAAAATATTTAAATTCATTGTAGTCATTGTATTTTAATTGTAGTTTATTAATTGTAGTTTTAGCAATATGGTGTCTGCAAAATATAAAGCTTACTGATATGCCTTTCATTTTGTTCCAGAGAGTAATTAGATATATTTAATAGTTCTCGAGATATACTTGATTTTTTAAAACTTGAGATCCACCATCTTTGATTGGCCCCCATTTTTGTTAGTAAGCACTTATAAATGGCAATCTTGCATTTTTGACGTTTTTAAAAGCTTGCCTAACAGCCGTGAAAAGGAAAATTTGTACCTCCTAATTTTAACCATACCTGTCATACAACGGAAATCTTGAAATAGCCCGTCTGCCTATTAGCTACCACTTTGAGATGTCTATCATACTTTTTTAACATCCTTATGAATATGTCTAATTACTGTAAAAAGAACACTTGGTACCCCCAAATTATACCGTTTTCTAATTTCAGACCGACTAGCCCACGAACTATATAAACATTTTATCATAAAATTAACTTGATTAGGACAGAAAAACAATACATTATTATCATCTTACTGTCTGATTCATTTTTTTCATAGCAATTTGTATGGGAATTTCAGATGAAAATCGGCTCGGGTTCCTGTTACAGGAATGAGCTGTTTTTTTTCAGAGTGTTTTGGGATTAAAAAAGCCGATTTAGCGTTAGTTAGCGTTATTCATTTCTAAAATTCGTAAAATATGGGACACCCTACTCCGCAGTTTTCAATTTTGTCTGAGCATTCGCCGGTATTCAGTGTTTGTAAGCACGTGGCTATTTTAACGTCAAACCATTATGTTTGCTCACTACTCGAATCAGGGCATCGCGATCCAATTTTGTGTATTAAAGCTATAGTTTTAAGACTGATACTTTCAACGTGGAATATTCGATTTTAGATTGCCGGGTTCCCAGAACATCTGACCCATTCTAGACATAGTTAAATTCAATTTACTTGAGATTCTTTAAAGAATAAATTGGATCCCGAAGAAATGTGGAATAAAATTAGTTTCATATTAATAATAAGCATTGCGTAAACCTAATTTTATGGAGGAATTGATACGTATAATGGGTTATATCAACGTTAACAATAATGAAACATCGCTATGGGGTAGGATGTAGGCCAGTGTGTTTAAATTTTAATTTATTTTATGGAATTTAGAATGGAGATATTGTGCTCGGTACGTACTTACATGCAAGGTAGAATAAAACAATAATTTAACACTAGATACTGTACTACAACAACCTTTGTGCTTTGGTAGAAATTAAGTACTACAAAGTTACTAGAATGTTATTGCCTGATGATAGTGATAGGTACTTGAAGATCAATACGAAATTGTAGATTTTGAAGAACTATAAGGAGAATCAATGCAACATTTTCCATGAAAAAATCCTTTGATTTAAATATAAGCAAACACAGCAAGCAATGTTAACTGTCAATTTTCCCTCAAAGCATGTAAAACAGATTATGGATAATAAAAAACACGCAAAGTTAAAACATTTGCGGCAGCACTTTCAAACCCGTTATGGCATTAGTTGAATGTTATTTGAGGTTAGTGAGAGACATCAAAAGGGCCGCACTCAGCAAGGTGGATTGCCAAGCCAACTCATACAAATACTTGTCCCGGATTGTAAAAAGCGGTACAAAAAGTTAAAATAATATTTATTTTCGTACCTATCATCTCATCATATTTAGTTAACTTCTTACCAAATGATTGGTTTCATATAAAAGTAAATTAATAATATACTATGACGATATGTACTTATAAAACATGAATTTCATGAAAACGCTTAATTTATTTTACATACGTATATTAATCTTGCCGTTGTCATCATGCCAATTAACATAGATCAGTTAATATTAAAAAGTAATCAATTAATATTCAAAAAACGAACTGCAGCAAAAATCCTCCATGAACGCCGATCAGATAATAGAAAACTGTCGGCAAAATACCTACAAATCACTACCTCTGAATGATTAATAATAATTATTTATTTTATACCTACACAGGCATGTCTACAAACAAGGTCCAATCCTACTTATTTGGTAGCATGAAATTTGGTACAAATCCTGCAGCGTAAAAACTGGTACAAACAGCGTCCCTAACTCGGACGGCGCAACCGTATATTTACATTATCTAGATTCGGCCAGCTCGCTTTCATCTCACGTTTGGAATATTTCAAATACAATTTGCCATCGACGGTTTAGCGAAATTCCAACTCGCGATGAAAATTTTTATAAGAGCTACCGTGTGGTTTGAAATTTCAATCCGTTTTTCGTTTTACGTATTTGGTTGGGCAGATCATACTTTCGTATTTAAAATATTCAGCGTTTACTGGCTTCTACTACTATTTTGACGGAAAGTATAACTGGTATTTAAGGCGTTATATCTTACATCAAGGGTGTGACGTAAAAAATCGTCTTTCATAAGTAGGTACTGCATATCGATTGTGTCAATCATTATCAAAGGTTATCAAAAGTTACTTGAAGATGTTTAACCCTATCATCACACCCTGGGCGTTTATATGATTTATGTTGTAATATTTTAAAGACAAACGAGACTTAATCGCGTAATGGTCACGGGTGTAAAGTCTTCTCCGAAACGTCAGAATAATATCAAACATAAGTTTACGCGATTAAGTCCCGTTTGTCGTTAAAATAAGAGTGATAATCGTGAAAGTTTAAATCAATATTATGTTGTGGTAGTTCTTATATATATTGGGGAAACCAATCGCACCTCAGTGGAAAGGCACGAAGGTTTTTTCAGAAGCAAATGTAGAAATCAGGATTAATCTACAGGATTTGAGTCTATACCTAAGTCAAAAGTCCTCTTAATCTTCATTCTCTACAAATTTTTATTATAGCGGAAAGCAACATAAAACTATTAAAATTAAGAAGCATCCTACATTGTCGTAACAGATGTGCTTACCATAGAAAAAAATAACTCCTCTGGATTGCCGGTCCAACGTGCTTCCAATTACACCAGACGACCTTCCGTGAATCACAGTGAAGTTAGTCAATGGTATTGTGAAACTAATCACTAGCGACTACTTAATGTTTCGAAGGTAATTCAAAGGTAGGTACAACCTTAAGCCACTCAAAGACGTGTGTCTACCACAATCGTCCGCAAACTCGACAACTCTCCGTTGCGTTTAATTCGGTATAGAGGGCGCCGTAATCAATTCATGGTTACTTTTTGACAATGCGGATAATCCCACAATGTCGTAACAGTTAAGAAGCATCGTCAATGATGTGATGTAAAGGGCAAAGACTCTCTTCGGCGTGAAATCCAGTTATTAGCAAATAATTATGTGAAAAAACCATGAATATCTATAAAAACTGTCACTAGTCTTAGCAACCTCGTATGTCAGTATTGAATCAAAACTGAAATACGAGCTTAATTTCAAGTAGGTGTTTGTTACTTGAGTTTGGTTGTCAACCGACTATATGGTGAAACGATAGATTTTAAGCCAACGGATAATATGTGTAGTGACAACCCTACGAACAAATAAAACATGGAAGCCGCCACGCCACGCCATTCTAAATGGCCTTTCAAAAACGGTCCTGAATTTAAGTTGACAAAGTGTCACCCCCTCTTCAGTGCATCATGGTAATGTAAATGAAAACTGAAACCGCTATTAAAATAGTTGTGAATGGTCCATCAAAGTTATGATTGGTTATATTCTATAAACATATGTCAAAGACGCTGCGCCGAAATATGGGGGGTGTTAAGAAAAGCGCTATATCCTGCCCATAATTGAACAATTGGTTTTGGGTACATTTTTGAGCTGCTGGCGTTAGACGTCTATGTTATATATGGTCGCAGTGACAACCCTAGCGTATAAGTACCTAAACAACCAAGGTCAAGCTAAACCCGCGCAGCTAGAAGGTGTTGATACAATTTCTCACCCAGTCTGCCGACCACAGACAGACACACTTTAAAACAATGTATTTCAAAATCAACCTCTAAAATTTACATAGCAGACTCTATTCTGACTTCAGTATCTATATATTTTTCTGCTCTCCGGCTGGCAAACAGCACTTTGCCGGCCGCTCCGCTAAACTAAGTTGCCGCCAGCCGGCTCCGTTGAGCAGAAAAATAGTATACACACCTTGGCCATTAAATGGGAAAGCCTCGGATCACATGTTTGTCGGCCTTGGCTTCGCCTCGGCCTACAATTACACGTCATCCGAGGCATTTCCCACTTAAACGGCCTTGGCATGTAATCTACTATTAAATCCTGCCAAACAATATAGCAGACGGAAATGTATAGATTAACTTATAAGATATGGGACATGAAGTATGTATGTTTATGTACTTCTTCTTCTTATTTATAAAATGTAGAATTTTGTATCTTCATATTGATTTAAAATAACAAGAAAAAATTTAACAAAATTTCTTGCCATGGTTACGGTCGCCTGAGTCACGTTGGTTTTATACAAAATTATACTAATTAATTTATGCAAACATACGTTTATTAACACCAGAAAAATGCATGTTTGCATAGTTTAATTATCATAATTATGCATTAAACCAGCGTGACTCAGGCGACCGTAACCATGGTAATAACAGACATAAAAAAATTGATTCACCCCACTACACTATTGGGCTCATTCACAATCGCCAGATATACAAATCCGTCAAATAAAATTATCACTACCTTTTTCCTTAGGCGTATAAGAAGAATATTTATCTGACAGATATACTTTATTTGGGAATGGTGAACCAGACTCTAAAACTAAACGACGACCGATAAAAACGTAAAGGAACGCTCTACAGCGAAACGATATCCATGGATCTCCGATCTTCAAGGCAGGGTCGTGACCTGCCCGCCAGGTGCGAGTTAGGGCTTATTTACATTGAGGCTAGTCTGGCACTACGAGTAGCAACATTATATTAGCCCTAACTTCGCGTTGTGGTGACGGCAGTAAGAATACATTTGTCACCACCCCATCTCTTCACGCGGGTGTCAGAACCAACTAAGGGATTGAAGTGTCACTGACTATTCGTTGAGATTCGCGGAGATTGGGCGGCGTTTACGACAGAGAGGTCTTGACCCTCGCTCCGAGACATTCCTTGTGCAAAAATTGTCAATCGCGATTCAGTGTGACAATGCCGCGAGCGTGATGGGCACTTTTGCGCCAGGGATGACACGGGGCAGGTTATTTGACATTGTTTGTGACTAAAAAAAAAAAAAGAAAAAATTCATTGATAGAAGATTGATGATGGCAGCAGCGTCATTATAGTGGACACTACTGTGATTGCCAATCCATTTGCCTAGTGTGATGATTATGGGTATTTACCTCCTAATGCGTCTTAGGCATAGTTAATAGGAGAGACCTACGTCCAGCACTGGACTGAGATAGGCTGATGGTGATTAGACCTAATATCATAAAATCAAACGTACCTAAATCGACGTAAACAAATCCAAAAGAAGTAAAGGCATTCTCCATACAATTGTAATATCGATGGATCTTCGATCCCCAGGGCTGGGTCGTGACCTGCTCGCCAGGTGCGAGCAAGAGTTCGTACACACTGATCTTTGATTTGGCTGTCTGCTTTACGAGCACAAAAAGTAATATGTGATAAATATTGCTTACGCAGTTAGATCATTTTATAAACGCAGCAATTATTGATAAAGATGACACGAGATACGGAATGGGCTGCAAGCAATAAAAGTACTTTAGCTTTGTTTAATGCATATAAACCATTACCTATATATGTTAGCGAAAAAAAGGTAAAACGTATGATAACGTGAAGGTACATTTACAATGGCTCACATTAGATCAGGCCCAGTTTTTGTTGCTTTTTGTATGGTAAAACCATATTTTACGCGTGACGTCATAGTAAGGCTAGGCAAAATTCTTAATATTATTATGAAATCAACTGTTGGATAGCCGTTCCCTGGGTCCTGGTCTGTAAAAGTTAACTATCTAGTATAAGTTATCTCTTATTGATATTTGTAGACCTGTCTAGTGTCTAATTTGCAGAAATGAGAGATAATTTTCAATTTCTCATGATTAGAAATTTTCACCTAAAGCTTTCAACAAATATTAGGAGGTGAAAAAGCCTAAGTACGAATATTTCGTAAGCGTCAATGCGCTGAAGAGAAGATACGAAAAATGCGAATATTTTTAAGTACCTATCAATTGTTAATTTAAACTTTGGCCCTACTGGGTTTAATTCATAGTTCAATATTCGCATTGTAATATTGAAGCGAGCGCGATGAATGTATTTACGTATCGAGTAAAACCTAACGTATCTGGATATCATCCTGGTATCTTCAGTTACTTGGCAACTCACGGTACGGCTATAGCAATGATTCACGCTAGCACTGATATGTTTTTGTTTGCGAAGCACATTTTTATCTTTAGGTACATATTGCAAATTCTAAACCCTTTTACTGGATATTCCAGGTTAGAATGCCAGTGGAACATCTTTTTGCGTATTTATCGCAATGAGTTCATGTTCAGTCACGGCTATTTACTGCTTATTTTAGTACCTTTTTGTGTAGATATCATCACTCAGTGCCCACAATAATAATGTGCCTAGGATACTGGCATTTATCGAAACCGATGAATTTCGATGCAGATTTCTAGCCAAACCGTGAACATTACTCGATTCAAAATGCTAATTTTAAAAGTAATTAACTTTCTAAGAAAAGTTAGTTGAGAAGCAATGTACTTCAAAATTATTTGTTTTGCACTTGACAATGACAGATCGCAGCCACTCACAACGTTTGACAACTAAGCAGTGCACGCGTTACATTGATCGTTCGGAGGAAATAAAATTAATTGTACGGTCAATTTATTTATTTGTCAAATGTTAATACTTGTAAACGATTGCTATTACTTAATGCGTATTATTACCCATTTCTGTAAAAGCCCGGGTCATGGAAACACACTATATATAAGCCTTATTTTTATTGTCCTTACCGTAGAACTAGGTTGATTTGTGTCCCATGATATTTATTAATCTATTTCTATTTATTTTCTCTATGAATGCTGCCTTACAGCATTGGAGACCACCCGACTTCGCGTTCCGCTCTAAACTACCACTTATTATTTTATTTTACGACCAGCGTGTGCTACTGAAGTTCAGATTACAGTATTCAAATTTATGAGATCTTATAGATGTTGAAGTTTTCAATTCGATATTGCAACTGATGCAATGTTTGCATTAGACTGAATTAATGTAGTTAGGATTTAATATTACACCAAATGTTAATAAACGATTCAGATTGATTTATTTCTAAATCGTAATTATGATAATAATCGAATGTCAGATTAGATTATGTACACGCTCGTGTGGTTGAAGAATATAATAATATAAAATTCCTATTACATACAATATTTACAGAAGGAGAGTAAAAAACATTTTTTTTAGTACATAAATATTTATTTGTAACTAGATGGCCCGGTGAACTTCGTATTACTTACCTATTAATGTAGACAGTTTATTTTTTATTTATTTTTGTATTTAACGTATTTGAAGAATTAGTTTAGATTGACTCTAAGCTTAAGTCTTAAGCTTAAGTTCTTGTTTTTCTTATATTCTCTAGCATATTTTCCATTATTCTTACTTTTTAAACCCTGGACTTTCACGAATATTTGAAGACCGAAATTAGCCAAATCGGTTCTGCCGTTCTCGAGTTTTAAGCAGACTAACAAACAGCAATTCATATTATTTATATAGATTATTCTTACCTTTAAACCTTCCCTGAACTTTCACGAATATTGCAAGACCAAAATTAGCCAAATCGGGTCTGCCGTTCTCGAGTTTTAAACAGAATAACGAACAGCAATTCATTTTTATTTATATAGATTACGACCTTATTCCCCTACTCCTACAAACAGCAATAATCCAAACGGCTTCGCCTAACTTTATTAACAATGAGCACATAAACCACATACTAAGTATGGATTTATCGCGACTGTTACCCAGCCATAATTCCACTTTAAATGAGTCTTATCGGCCTTTAGTGACCTTTCATTCACACTATAGCAGCGGGTAATTTCTGTGCAAATGTCTCAATTAACACAGAAAACCGTGATAAAGGCGACAGGGAATAAATTGGTACTAATTTGGTACGACGATTTCGGACTCTACTCACGCTGTACATTCAGGCTAATGGCTTACTTTAGCTGAGTTTATTAAGGCCTAAGTATTTACCATTATTTTTGGTAAAACATCGTTATTTTAAGTGAATATATGTCGACCGTTTTGTTACAATTCTATCAATTATGTCACCTAGTTACACTACATGAGGCCCGTTTCTCAAAAGCTTGTAACTTGTAATACAACTGGAAGTCTCTTTTTAACATCATTAATAAGATAAGGACTTCCGCTTGTATTACAAGTTACAAGCTTTCAAGAAATAGGCCCCTGTACCCAAGATCTAGATTATTAAGCATACATAACTTAACCGAACGCCCTAGAGAACCCATTCTATGACACAGACAAAATGACGATAGGTATTATGAAAATTCATCGTAATGGTTGGTAGACCTGGTTGGTAGCGGGAAGGATCGTCGTTCCGTTCCACCCTGTATATTTGGTAATAAATATCTATTATGTTAGAAAAAAAAGGTACATAACTAGGACAGTTAATCTGGCCATCCCTGCACTAGAGTGTCCTGTCAATGTATGGAAAAAAAAATTTTTTGAGCTACAGTTTCCCGAGAGGCATCAATTTTTTTGTAAATTTACACACATTCTGAAACGAAAAAAAAAATTAAAATACAGTGTGTAAGTCTAATACGGGCGATAAATTAAACCAGGCATGGGATTAATTTGTGTAATCATTGATTACAAGGTTTTTTAAAGTTACTCATAATTATGACCTCACAGAATATTTTTAAGATTATCGGAGTAGCAATGTAGGTACAAACATTTGTTATTGTTGACATTGCAGTTATGTCATCTGCTTTTGAAATTAGCTGTCAACGAGTATTTAACTCGCGTATGTTGCTCTACATTGCGCGCTGAATTATTTTGTATGGAAACATTTGTTGCTCTAATTTTAAGTAAAAGTTATTTGAATGTACTTATTACGTCGTCAACTAACACCCGTTAAAAGCTTCGCCCGTATTAGACTTACACCCTGTATATGTCATCTTTAGGGCTCTACCGCAGTGTAAAGATTTGTTTTTTTTTCTATTTTACCGAAAAAAAATATATGCCAAAATATGTTTACATATAATTGAAGTATTTTTTTTATAAAAAAAAATTAAATAAAAAAATATAGGAATAATATAATTAAAAAAAATCCATATTACATTAAATATTTTTTTTTCTCATTTTTAATTTTATAGCTTGTCTTAAATCTATATTGCATGAAAAATATCATTTTTTAATTTTCAGCTCAGGGAGCCGAATTAAAAACATTTTTATTTGAAAACTTCAAACGATGGTAGAGCCCTAAAGATTTAGTCTAATTTTTTTTAATTATTTTTCCGTAATCTACAATTTATTTAGAGGCTTTTGGTAGGTCTCGCGTAAAAAAGTCAAATTCGGGACACTCTACTGTACACACATAAACATATAAACAAATAAACACCAAATCAAGGATGATTTGGTGTGGACAGTCCTCCAGTCCAGTGAGAGAGGACTCTCAGTCCATTGCTGAATATAGGACCTTCCTATTAATTAAGCGTATGGACGCATAGGAGGTAAATGCCCATAATCGCCACGCTGGGTAAGCGGGTTGGCGATCGCAGCAGTGTATCCATTAGATGACGCTGCTGCCTGTCATCAATCCTCTACGATCCCAGACTCACAGGCAGTATTGAACCCTTAAGTCTAAGGAGAGACTTCGCCTCCTTATGTGTGTTCTATCGTCTGTACAATGGGCTGTGCTCTGAAGAACTGTTCGACATGATGCCAACGTCCACTTTTCATCATCGCACCGCTCGCCACCGACTGGGCGCTCATGCTCACACCTTGCAACCTAAATGGTCGCGCACCGTGCGGTTTCAGAGGATCTTCCTCCCGCGGACGGTCCGTCTGTGGAATGAGCTCCCTGCCGAGGTTTTCCCGTTGGACTACAGTATCGGGTTCTTCAAAAGAGGAGTGTACAAGTTTTTATTGCGTCGGCAACGCGCATGTGACACCCCTGGGGTTGCAGGCGCCCATAGGCTACGGTGACTGCTTTCCATCAGGCGGGCCGTATGCTTGTTTGCCACCGACGTGGTATAAAAAAAAATGAAAAAATGGTACACATTTTTTTTTGACGTCACGTCAGTGGCATTATGAGGTAGGTACCTATAAAAGTGCATTGGTAATTTGTGTCCTCTAACTACTGGTAAATTGTTACTATCTTAAACGCCCGCATTAGTTGACACACAAACGTTATGGGTAGAATGTGAAACCAAATATTATAGAATGTAGCCCATGCGGGATTTTTACATATTATGCCAATATCATTTCCATTATTATTTGTGTTTAAATGAAGCACGTGTCATTTGTGTTTAAATGTTTATATTTTACAAATTTTAATTGAGCTACGACTGTAAGTTCTTTAAAGTTCTTCTGCTTTGAATACGAACAGGTTACCTTTATTAAACATCTGTTATATTAACGCCTTATATTGAATGCTTATACATTTTATTAGTACATTGCGATATAGACTGTCGATCGTTATCACGCTATGAATTTTAGTAATGCATTTATCTTAATAGTTATATTATAAGTGAACGAAGTGAATGCGAGGTAACGGAATGCGTAGTAAATTAATATTGAATTATATTTTGATATTATGGATATATTGCTTACAAATTGGACATTACGGGAGAGATCATTACGACATGAATTAAAAGAGTAGATGGATTGAAAGTTTTGATTATTATTGCAACTTTGCTTGCTTCTCGTAAATGGTAAACTCAGCGCTTATTATATGACTATAACAGCTGACAATCTTCAAGTTAGATCCATTTAAATGTTATTACCTATAAGGGAAGTTTGAAGGTTTATATTCTAAGTCAGCTGCCAGGGTCTTGTCGTTAACATGTTTTAAATAAATTAATTTGTCTTACGATTTGTGTAAATATTAAATGAATTAAAATATCTTTAATAAGATTGCTACCTCTTCGCTCACAACGTAACCCTTACATAAAAAAAAATCAATCATGTTCAAGTAAGTACGCACGGTTTGTAGCAAATTGCTGAGCAAAACGGCACAAAAATGGCCTAAAATCGTCCAAATTTATGCCCAAGGCTCATCCAGAGCCATTAACACGTACTAGAGCTCTGAATAAAACATTAAAACGTCAGGACACCGTGCCTGCAGTATTATTTACGGAGCTCCTGCATTAACAATTTCCAAATTACTTTTATAGACTTATGGGTTTCAGGTGTGCGAGCAAAGGTTAAGGAGGATTTATAATGTTTTGTGAACGATAAAAAAGAGCTTTAGACTTTTTATTGTTCCGTATAAACATGAAAATATGTTTCAGTGGTAACATTATGTTGTGCTACTTTGTATTTACCTACAGTTAGCAAACCACTTTCTAAAAAGTGAATTAATTCAGGCGTTATTTTGCGGAATTCCATTGTTATTACTTGTATCAATTATAAAGTTGTTATTCAGCTTGAAATGATATACTAGTTATTAATAAAAAACCTCGACACGTGTTTTACAAATAAAAATAAACTATTTGATTAGATTACGAGTATTTGATTATTTCCGACTCGGTTGGGCATCGTTCGGGAAGCTACGACACATATTTTCGTCCAATACGAGTATTCCGTAGTGTTTGAAGACGAAAGTCTTTAATCAGTGTGTGTTGCCAGTGATGACATACGGTACTGAAACGTGGCCGCTTACAATGGGCCTCGTAAGAAGGCTCAAAGTCACCCAAAGGGCAATGGAGAGGGCTATGCTAGGAGTCTCTCTGCGTGATCCGATTAAAAATGAGACAGCAGAACCAAAGTAGCCGAAATAGCTCTCCGAATCGCTAAACTGAAGTGGCAGTGGGCGGGGCACATTGCGCGTAGAACCGATGGCCGTTGGGGCGGGAAGGTTCTTGAGTGGCGCGCACGTACCGGAAGGAGTAGCGTGGGTAGGCCACAAGGTGGACTGATGACCTGGTGAAGGTCGCAGGAGTCCGCTGGATGCGGGTGGCGCAGGATCGGTCATTGTGTCAATCTTTGGGGGAGGCCTATGTTCAGCAGTGGGCGTCTTTTGGCTGATATGATGATGATGATGATGATTTGATTTGATTCGTGTTCCACCTCTTTGAGGCATCCTCAGGAGCAGCACCTACAGTAGACGTTGTCCATCGAGTGCTCTTCAAATAAATCAACCATTTTAAGCGGAATAGCAATATAATTTATTTATTTTAATTGCAATCCAATTTCTACCCTGGTCTTACTTTTTGACACTGTACACTGTATTTGTTTACAAAGGCCCTCAAACGCATACCTATTTTTTTGGATTCCAGAATGGTTAATTATCAAGATTCACAATTCAATAGTTCGCCAACAAACTGTCCACAGTTTGGCGAAAGAAATTGTGTACCCTACCACCTAAGTTTTCTTTTGTGATAAATAAATTTAAAAAAAAATAGGATATTTTAGGTAAGTTTTCGCAAGCATCACTAGCCTAAGGTATCCGAAGCTTCAAACACTATATTTTACGGTAACAGTTATATTACAACCCGTTTATTATCCAAGTACCTAACAGCTAACTTATTTACGTTGCCTTATTTCGCCTTAATAAAAGAAGTAAACGCAAAATAATATATTATTTCATTTACCCTTCAACAATGTATCAAGTGTAGACAAGGGTGCGAAAGGGCCAAGTCTCGAAATTAAAATAAACGTTGAACGATCGTTTAGAGCCTTCAGCCTGACCTGACCCTTAAGCGAGGAAAGTGTAGGTACACACTCAACTACGCACACGTAAAGTAGGTTAGGCTTATTTGTTTTTTTTTTTTGTTCGTGCACTGTTTTGGCGTAGCTTAACAGATTAGTTACGTGGTGGCTACATAAATCATAACGTCATGTTATCATACAATAATATTTAATTAGTAAATATTATTGTATGATACTGATACTGCTTTCCTTAAGAATGTAGTCAAAGGCTAACTAGCCTTTCTCAGATGTCATAATATATGTATTCTTTCAAAATACCAGTTTGCTATGACATCAGGTAAGCTAGCTTTAACGAAAAGTAAGAACTACTTACGATGTAAGACAATAGTCATGACCGCTGAAAGCGAAGTGACTTTTGATTCAAGCCTTAGTTTTGAGTAATTTTCTTTAGTATAATTAGTAATATTCCCACGGTTATCTCAAAAGGCGTGTATTGTGAGTACTAAAAAACGATTTAAGTAATATAATAAATAAAGTGAATAATCAAGACCAAGTGCGGATAGTTCGCAAAACCCTCGCAGTTGCTTGATAACTTGCAACCCGGTGTTGATACATTTTCTCGCCAGTCTGCTTGCGACCACGGGTGTAACGTCATGCCTGTATCACGATAAAATTAAATGTAAGTCAACACGACTTAGATTCAGGACCTCCGAAAATGGTCAGAGGGTAGTTATACTCTATCCTACAATCTCTGCCGGTAAATAAAAAAATATAATTTAGTTCTAAAAGTTGTAAGGTCAATGAATCACTGAGGCATTCGTTATAAATTAAATTATACCCCGTACCCAGAATAATAATATTTTCAACTTACAGCTTAAATTCAGGAACCGCCGACAAACCGTTTTCCGAAAGCGACCCTTACCAGTTTTGCTACCCCGTCCTTCGCACGTGCAAATCGGATTTGTCTAATTTATTGCCGTCTCGAAGCATTGTGAGATGCCACGGTTACTTAGCGCTCGACACCTCACTGTAAATAATAGGATCTCTAGGAAGGATTTAAATTGAATCCCCATGCTGCAAACTCGCAATGTGCTTAAGTCTTCGCTGAAAATCACAATGGAAATGTTTTGCTATTGCGATTCTATTCTGTTCCATAGTGGCTTTGCAGACAGTTTATTAGGTTGGAGGTGATGTATGGAGGGTTAAATTTATCTTAACAGTTTTCAACGTCGTTATCATTTGAATGTATTTATGTAACACTGACTGCTAAATAATTATATGCAACACATGCAAAGTAAATAATTCTTCAAACTAGGTAAGTAACTAAGGTTTGTTCGTTGAAAGTATTAATAGCCGCATTTCTTTTCATTATGAAACTCTGTTTACAATTTATTTCTTAATCGTTTCTTGTGCCAAAAACTATTTAAATTATGGTCATACAAATAGGTGCTTACTTACATAATTGCAAAACTTCATTGAAAAACGTGACCGTACCCCACCAACTTCGGAGGCGAACAATAATTCGTTAAACTTAATACGGCTGCGCGCCAAAGTGCCCGAACTTTGCCCTCACACTTACACAAATTTCAGGGCATCGGTATGTAGGTAAAAAATAAAAAGGAAAATAAAAGGAAAACCCCCACGATGCGAGACACGTATATAAGATGCCTGCCTGCGTCACGTACGTGAAAAGAGAACTTTTATTACTTCGGAGAGCCCGTAATTGTTATGGAGAGACTTCCCTTATTACTCAACTTTGGATTTGGGTAAGTATATAGTAACGAACGTAGTTAATGAAACGACACTTAGCGCTTGGTAACTCTTAGTAAGTAACTAGTTTGGATGCTTCGTTTTCGGGTATTCCTACAAGACCTTTGTAGACTTTCCTTTTTTTTATTGTATCTAACACCCGCAAACGAATCTCAGACAATAGCCAAAGAAGCTACGAGTATATTTGGAGTACATATTTGTACTTACGTATATTTTTAGGTTTTTTAACTTAATGTAAGTGTCACATACAAAATAGCAGTCATAGTTTAGGATTTATGCCTGTACGATGTAACCCTTTTTTATGTAATTTATATACAAGTACAAACGTGTTACCTATGCTTTTACAACTATAAAACTTTCATCAGCAAAATCAGCATGCAAATATGAAATAAGTTACAAAAATTTCGTCGCATAATTCCTTCGTTATCGCCACTACTGAAAAGCTAATAGCTGTATAAGCTGCCAGTGACTTGTTATTACATGCTTTACGAGGTAAGTCACGCTTGACCCAGCCAAACGTATCACCGCAGTCAATTTGACCTCTCTACACAATTTCCGAATAAATAATTTTAACTCTAATAATTATAACTGAAAGTCGATAGTCGTACGCATTTGCGACGTAAAATTAAGCCTAGATTATTCCATCGACTATGCTGCAATTGAGCAATTTTCTTCGACAACCCCTTTACGTGATAAGTCGGTTAGATTAACACGTTATAGTTGAGTAACAAGCACGCTAGTTTTTTTAAGGACCTCGCGCCGTAAAATCTAACATCTATTCAACATGTACTAAAAGGTTTTCATTAGAGATTTATATATTTTTTTTATTTCTGATAAGTAAACATTAAAAATAGCCCACCTGTTAATATCAGAATCCTTTTTACTGTGTATTTTTTTAGCTGATCTTTTTTTAAGGTTCCGTAGTATTTTTAGGTAATGCTCATGAATACACGTGGGAAGCATTCGGCGCATGTTTTCATCCAGTTTAGTAAAGATAAAAGTTTATTCAGTGTTGCAGATATATCATTCAGTACCTACGACCTGTGTACACGTCAACTATGCAAACAACGCAATTTAAAGTAACTTTTAGTTTGGAATCCAATCACATGCAGTTCGGCCGAAGCACGACAAACTCTTGGGCGCGCTCAAACGGACCGAGAACGTAAACACAATTAAAATATACAGTATTTAGAATATATCACTCTAAGAATTGCTCTGTACTGGGTGCTTAGACAAATTGCCAATCGCTAGCGCTTAGTCGTCAATCGTAAACGAAAGACAGCTTACTGTCTTTGTCGCACTAATATGAAAGAGTAACAGAGAGGGAAAACTACGCTACGCTACTAAGCGTTAGCGATTGGCAACTTGTCTAAGCATCCTGTTATCTGTGTGGACGTTTTCATCGATGCTAACCAAAGCGTCGAATAGTCTCTAATTCATCCCTTAGATGCGTAACAATACTTACCACGACATACCTGGGATAAATATGTCAAAAATACTTAAAAAACACTTTTTGCCAAAGTTTAAAGTAATATTTAGATGAAACCTTAAATACCGTAACCGTTTCATTATCTCAATGTCAATATTTAATAAATAAATAAATATCATGGGACAATCATTAACAAATCAACCAAGACGTGACGTGTAAGTAAGTGACGACATATAGGTATACTCCATAGGTTCATATAGATACTTTATAAATACATAGAAAACAACCCTATATTTTGTTGTATTATTTATTATTTTCAATAGTGTTAAATTAATTATGTTGTGATTTAATATTACATGAACTTTCCAATAAATTTCGTTCATCATAACCAAACCACAAATATTACTGATAAAAACACAAATGAATGCCCTTGTCGGGACTCGAATACAAAACCTTTAACTTCGTTAACAGGATCACTACCGACTGAGTCACAGAGACCGTCAATATAATATGATGTCTAAAAATTAAAATTTGCCAGCATTAACGACGTCATCCGAAGGGCCCTTGTCACTGCCAAGGTACCAGCAGTCCTTGAGCCTAACGGACTGGTTAGGGACGACGGCAAAAGGCCCGATGGGATGACGTTGTTGCCTTGGAGTATGGGTCGGCCCCTTGTCTGGGATGCTACATGTGTAGATACCCTGGCGCCGTCCCATATTCCAAGCACCAGTGTTAATGCTGGTGCGGCGGCATCTTTAGCAGAAGACCTCAAGCGTCGCAAATATGCTGCCCTCGGTAGCAGGCGTAGCAGCTACATATTTGCGGCGTTTGGGGTTGAAACACTAGGGCCGTGGGGGCCAAGTGCGCGTCGCCTCTATAAGGACATTTCCAATCGCCTTATAGAGGCGTCGGGTGACCAGAGGGCTGGCCAGTATTTCGCGCAAAGACTCAGCATAGCAGTCCAGCGCGGCAATGCGGCCAGCCTTCTGGGCACTCTACCTCCCCAGCAGGACCTGGGGCAAATTTTTTTATTTATAACTTATTTATTTTTACTGTGTTCATATTTTCTTCTTGTTTTTAAGAAAAGCTATAAATCATTACTTCTATTAAGATAAATATTTGTTTTGCACTGTTACACATTTTCAAAATCAGACTAACTAGTTATTATGTAACATGGCTGACATGAGCTGTACAAACACGGCAGATGGCGAATAATGGGAAGATATCCAAAAATGGCGAGGGTCTTGATGTTGACTTAAGAATTTCCCTAAAATGAAATTGATGTACTGACTTATTTGATTGTACCATCTCACTCGTCGATTCTGTCTGCGAGTAACGGAATATCCGATCAGCTTCTTTCGATGTGATGTCAACGCTTGTTTACTTTAGTTCCGCATTCATATTGATACACACGAAAAAGTTGCGGCGAATCTCCCGCTTTAGATATTTCACCACTCGCATGACGAGCTCGAAAATTGCAATTTTATAAAATGCGACGTTGCAGCGAGAGTAGGTACTTATTCAAGATTGAGTGATACATTTTTAAAACACATCGTTTTCTTAATCTCAGAATATTATTTTTGGCTCTTAGCGCTTCGTTTTGCCAAAACTCGCTGCAGTCATTATCGTCTTTCAGGATTTTTGCACTTGTTATGCATTTTTTGGCGCCCGCCCCGACGCGAGGCTCTTCAGACGTCTTTCGGTGTTTTGAAAAAAGTAGAGTTGTCATATCCGCGCAAGGTACCGTGCATGGGGTGACTGACCTGTGTTGGATCAACTACTCAAACTTAACATAGCGTAGTGTGACTTTGCATTATTCAATATGCTTATACGTAAAACATACATTTGTGAGTTGTTATTAGGTAAGCTTGTATTATTTAATTCTACCTCAAAATTGTGCGTCTTTTGTACCCTGAACCAACTCACACAATTTTCGATTTATTCAGAAATTTATAAAAATATAATTTACAAGCTAAACCAATCATAAGTAAATTACGAGTATGAGTGCTACAACTTACGTGTGTGTTTCACGACACTGACTCACATGACTTCCTTATACTATCTTATCTGAAACATACTCCGTCTCTTCAGGTATTGGTCAAGGAAGCAGTCTTGGACCATTGCTATTTTTAATAACAATAAATGACCTACCAGATTACGTTGACAATTCATTAATATTGTTGTTTGCAGATGATGTTAAGCTATCTATGCCTATTCAAGATCAGTCGGACGCAATTAAGCTACAAAAAGATATAGATAATGTATACCGATGGGGAGTTCTTAACAGTTTACATTTAAATACAAACAAATGCGCAGCCATGACATATTCAATGACGTCACTCAATAGTAATCGTTCCTACACATTAAGCGGTGAGACTCTACAAACTGTAAAATCTATTCGTGATCTTGGAACGTCTTTTGACACTCAAATAACATTTTCCCAACATACCTATAGCGCAAATTTGCAATAGATCTAGAAAATCCCTTGGCTTTGTTGTTCGACAGTCAAAATTCTTCAATATTTACAGCGTTATTACATTACTATATAATGCATTTATACGTAGTCTCCTAGAAAGTAACTGCATTGTCTGGAGCCCACATGAAAAAAATTACATTCTTCTTCTTGAAAAAATTAAAAAAGTCGTTTATAAGATATCTTTACTGGAAAATATATGGGTACTATCCCTATATGTATCCCACACCGTTTCTACTGAGGATGGTCACGTATCAAAGCCTAGAAGTACGAAGACAACTTGCTAAAGTAAAATACTTTTTCAGATTAATACGAGGCTCAATAATAAATCCATTATTACTACAATATGTTCATTTTAAGGTACCTTCACAGTTTGTCAGAACTACCCTTCGACCTCGCCAGATACCCCTTTTTTCAATCCCAAACTTCAGTACAATGACGCTAGTTATCAGTCCTCTGTATGTAGCTCTTAACCTTATCAATAAAATTATTATATTTGATCCCTCGTTGGACATTTTTACACATGCAGAACCGAAATTCCTGGCCACAGCTGCTCGGTATCTCGAATTAAATTCTACACCTACCACAATAGACTAAGATACTAGTGACATAAGACATACTACATAATACACTGTTAAATAAATGTAAATAGTTTTAAGTATATTTTAAGTAACATATAACTTGTATGAAATAAAACTATGAAAACGGATAAACTCGCGTATATTAACTAATTTTAACTTCATTCCGACGTTTCGAACACTTTACAGGGTTCGTGGTCTGCGAGTTTATCCGTTTTCATAGTTTTATTTCATGAGTAATCCTCGCGGTAACCGAAGAAAATATTATAACTTGTATGTTTGGTTAAACTGTAAATACAAGTTGATTGAAATAAATAAAATAAAATAAAAAATATACTTTACCTTACAAAAACGCATCCAAATCTTACAGATTCAGCTTTCTCAGTGAGTAAAACTAGGTTATCAAAAATCGTACAGACCGACACGGTGGCTTATGATTGTCCCGTTTCATCCATTTATAAAGGATTAGACGGGGTACCACCATAAACCTACCGACTAGACCATTAAATTGTAACCTCTGTGGATTAACTATAGTATATTATAATAGTAAAACCAAGTGTTAATAAAAAAATGCGTTAATCTCCTCTTCATTTCCATCTCTAAGTAGTACAAGATCTGCACAACATTCCGACGTAATTTATTTTTTTCAATTTGTCGTAGGAAATTAAAGGTCTGTTTGTTTCTCGACTCAGCACTTAAAGTATTTATTTTAAGCCTTATTGAGCCGACTTCGTTTTATCTCTTAAGGGCGCTTATGAGAAATTCCCTCTGTCAAAAGATATTTAAACGTTTTTTTTTCCGTTTGCATCTCTTACATTAAAATTGTTGATTAAGAATTTATTTAGGCGTCAGCTTTTTTGGAATTTAATTTCTTAGGCAGGAGTTTCGCAATCAAATAATTCAATTTTACACGTGAAACGGATCCCATGATTTATTCTAAGAAACTATTTTTTTTTATGATTTTAATAAGCAAATAATACTTGAAAACTTTCCAAACGCCAACAATGGCACTTACACCACTTCGTAAGAAATTGAGTTTTGTAACTCCACTAGAAACGGAACTTGCGTAATTAAGACCTTTAAAGTTCTTTAATGGTAGTATTTCACGGAAATGAAAGAATTCTCAAAAGCCCACGCGAATTTCGACATGACTCGTACCTTTTCCCAGATTATTTGCTTTCGGCGGGACACGTGAAAAACATTTCCCCGAATTGTTTGATTCAGCATATTTGGTCACTCGAAACATCTTTCACGTCCGGATCAAGCCACAATCGGCCTTTTCAGTCATAAAGAATCCTCTTAAGCCCGCTTACAGTGGATTTTCGAAGGGTTCCCAGTGATCTTGCCGATTTCTGCCTATTTAATAATCGATTATTGCCCGAGGGTTGGGCCGGATTACCATATCAAAAGAACGCATGAGCCCATGTTCGACGTCAATTTGGTAAAACATTCGACGACTGAAGGCGCGAAGCGTGAGACTTTTATTATAGGATCACAAGTTTGATCGGTATTCCTCAGAGATATCCCGCTCATCCCTCTTCGTTTATAAATGTGATTATGGTAGACCGCTAGTGCCTGATTGACTGATCAATCGGCTGCTGTGGTTATTGTTATTCTACATTTCGATAACTAAGAATATGTAAGCTTTTTCCTGTTACTTTGTTTCTTTTTCTTGCGAAAATTATTTTCTTAGCTAACTTTATATGTATGCATGGTTATTCAAGCATAGACAATTGGAATCGAACCTGACTGTAGCTACACATCATTTTTAATACCAAGTCTGTGAATCCGTTTTACAATTAAATCGAAATCAAACTTTCAGTATACCTTTATATAATATATAGCGTATTCTTTGTGTGTTTTTACATTATTTGTTTACAAATATTATTAACTTGCAGTTAATATTGATTGCTTTGTTTCGTACATACATTTTCTTAGACTTAATGTCTTTCACCGCACTAATACTGTTATTTTTTGTTTCGCCTATTGGTTGACTGATATCAATTGCCTTATCGCATGAAGTTTGTACTTTACTTACGTAAAATAAAGATTCAATTAATTAATAATCAAATGACAATAATATGCCTCAGTGACAGCGTTATAGGAAGTATATGAACAATTGATATTGTACACATAATAATTTGATAAGTCTTTTCTTCTCACATACTTCTGTTGTTTCTCCAAAAGAAATATAAAATCAAATAAATTAACAAATTTCAACTACATATCACTTGGTTATTATTGAGTATGACTAGAGTATTAATCATCAAATACCAAGGTAAAACTTAAGCAACAGTAAATCTCTGCAAAACTTAGGCTTAGTTAATTAAGTACATTAAACTCACTAGAGGCCGCCTACCCGGTTTCCCGTTGGTTACCCGCATCCTTTGAACAAAATTTTAGAATATTACAGTTCTTGTGGTCGGATATGACGACGTTCAACTAAGGCACTGGTCTCGCCGCGAACTACTAAGCTATGAACTATGTGGGACTAGGTTGATTTGTGTAAGATGTCCCAAGATATTTATTATTATTATTATTTATTATGGGCTATAAATACAAACAAAGGATACGCTATACACTGGCCCGCGGTGATAGCTGATAGCTGAGCGAGTATCACCGTGTCTCTTTTATTTTCACATACAACATACATACATCACAGTCCACTGCTGGACGTAGGCCTCTCCTATTAACTATGCGTATAGACGCATTAGGAGGTAAATGCCCATTATCGCCACGCTGGGCAAGCGGATTGGCGATCGCAGTAATGTGTCCACTATGATGACGCTGCTGCCCATCATCATTCGTTTATCAAATAATGGTCAGTGACACTTCAATCTCTTAGTCGACTTTTACGACACCCGCAAGAGGAGTTGTGGTGGTGACAAATGTATTCTTACTGCCGTCACCACACGGCAGTAATAATACATTTTATTTACACGGGAGTGCGTATCTTTTGTTCGCGTTTAATATAGCCGATAGTTCATAGCTTAGTAGCTCGCGATGAGACTAGTGCCTATGTTTAACTTATACTAAAGGGTGTACTGTGTAGCAATACGTCTCTTAAGCCCTTCCGTAATACAATGAGTAGGTACTTTATAATATATTCCTCAAGAGAAATCTCTACGGAGCTAAGTTAACAGAATGTTTAAGTCGGCTACTTATTGATTCTTAGGTATAAATATTAATAATTTAAAATGTCTGCCATGCGTAAAGTAGGTACCTACCTACTTGTTACTCAAAGGAGTTTCAAAGACTAGTTGTGATTTCTTTTTTATTACTCGTAAAACTTCTTTATACAAATTAGTACTAAATCTTCTCAATTCTGTAGTTAGTAACTAATATGATGATGATTTATGACCAGTGATCGGTTTTTTGGATTCCCCCGGCGGGTCTCCTATAGTAACTTGAAAAATAAACTTTGATTATTTACACGTATTTCCATGCCATTTGCCATGTTACTGTTCATAATGTAATACAATAGTATTCATTTTTTCATAGTCACACCCGTCATTTTTTATACGCGAAATCCCGCGAGGGTGAATCCAAAAAACCGATCACTGTTTATGACAATAAAGTTTGAATGGTTGAGCCACAAATATAAGACAGTATGTATAAATAATAAACATTGTTCGCTTGCTGGAACGCTTTGACCTGCCGCCAGAATTCCAACAATTCCTTTACTATTAAAATTATTTATTCAACTTCAAACTTTCTTAAATAAATTATCTCAATATATTATTACTTTGTACAAGCTTTTATTTAAGATTATTTCAATGAAGTCGTTTCGAATTTTAAAATTTGTTTAATTGCATTCCACGATTTTGTCTAGGCTATCGCTTATAAAACAGAATACTCTGAAAACATAAGGTAGGTTGGTCCACATGGATAATTATTGTTTTTGTTTTATGTACTTGCCATATGAAAAAGAAAAAGTCTGTCGTATGCCTACCGCCAAACTCTCACTCAATGTAACACTAGGCGTGGCATTGTATAGATAGGTATTATAAACGTCCAAAAAATGCAATACCCGGCCATTTTTGGTACCCGGGTATTACCCGACTTTGCGATTTAATACCCGGGTACCCGGGTAGTACCCGGTCTTAGACCAAAATAGCATAAAGTATTGATTTCTGTGTTTTGAAAGGTAATTATTAATGAAATGCTCTTTTGATGAACAGGATTTACATTTATTTGTGAAAATAATAATTACAAATACGAATTTTACAAATTTCACAACTTGTATATAAAAAATCTCACTAAATCACAATATTAAATAAAAAAGATCAGTCTCTAATAGACATGTGCGCCGCGCCGCCGCCGCCGATGATTTTTCCACGCCGCTGCCGCCGATGATTTTCACCGGCGTGAAATCGGCGTGTCAAAAGTTTTATTTTCCTCTCCAGTCAAATAATTTAATATCCCTAGTGAAATAAACCGCCCTGGGTGGTAAATTGTAAGCCTTTTAATGGAAAAAACTAAAACAGGTTAACAACAAGCTGCCAGGCGACGACGGAATCAGAGAGCTTCTGAGAGCAGGTGGACCGATGGTATTTCAAGTCCTCTAGAAGCTCGTTAATTTGTTCGAGGGCAAAACGCCTAAAGCATGAAAGTCATGGAAAAGAGGCGATCTGGTGCTGTTCTTCAAAAAAGGTGATAACAGCCTTTTGAAGAAGGTTAGTCATGATTATAAACTGTTTTCAAGGATCATCACGAACCGTTTAGAACGCATACTTGATGACTTCTAGCCTCCCGAATATATCGGATTACGAAGGGACCATATATAGTGTCTATAGAGCCATAGACGGAGATATGGATGTGTCCTTATAGTGCGGCAAAGCATACAAAAGATAGAAGAGTATAATTTGCCACTCAGTGTTTGTGGACGATGAAAAAGCCTACAATTCGATGGAGATGTGGGCGCTGCTTGGGTCATTAGTGTTGACTATCGGTATGTCGACGTTGAATCAATGTTGGTTACCAGTGATGACCACGGTGATGAAACGTGGGTCACTCACTCTCGGATACATCTCAAAACTCAAAGTCCCTCTTTCAAAGTTTCTCTGCGTAATCGAATCTGTAATTAGGAGACCTGGAGACGCACTAAAGTCACCGACATAGCCATCCAGATTATGCTGAAATAGCAATAGGCAGGCCACATTGGCCACAGGAGAGCAGGAGCCGATGGGGTCGAAAAGTGCTCGTAAGCACGTAACAGTTTTGCAGCGTAGGATTTCCACCCACAAGATGGACATGCGATGCGACGGTATGAAGGTTGCAGGGCGGGAGTCTCGAATCTGGATGCAACAGGGGAGACTGATGTTCAACATTTTGACGTCTTATGACGTCTTATGAGATGGTGATGTTAACTCACGTTTGAAACATTGAAAATTCAATTTCATTATCATATTAAAAACAGACTTTGCACGAACAACTCCGGACAATATCCGTAGTTTTCAGTTGGCGTTTACAAATGAAGTTACACCATATAGGAAATATATCTTCGCGTCGTTTGTCTCAACCTCACTGACTTCAGGTGCAAATTCAAATTATTAACAAACGAATGCCACAGCCAGGGTGAGGAGTAAAGGGCGTAGAACTAGTAACATGCACTGTCGTAGTTGTTTATCTTTTTATCGCTGCCTACCTGAGCGGCGGGCAGCGGCGAAAACAAAATGGGTCGAAATGTAATGTCTCACCCGTTCGATATGCATTTGAAAATATAAGTGTAAAATAAGTGAGGGCTAGATGATAATAGAAATAGTTATAAGTGCCATAACGCTTTAACTCTTATGTTAGGGTTTCGGTCGTAACATTATTTTTCAAATTTTACTTAACTTTTACATTTTTCAATATATTTTTTTATTTCGGGTAAAACCCGGGTATGAGATGAAAACCCGGGTTTTACCCGACCCCAAATATTGTCGGGTACCCGGGTACCCGGGTTTTCGGGTACCCGGGTTGCATTCCCTAAATAGTTATACACACTCCGGCAATGAAAACGAGTCAGGTGGTTTTTTTCATACAAAAAATGCAAACATGGATATTTCAAATATTTTTTAAAAATATTTATAGTGTAGGTAAAATCTTTTTTTAATTCAGGTTGTATTGGAATTTTCGTAAATTTATAAATAAACCCAAAAAAACTCTAAAATTGTAGTTAGGTCTGTTTGTATAGACAAAAATGTAGACTGTTTAAGAAAACCACCTAAAATGTATGGTAAATCAAAAAACTCGATTTTGAATTCAATCATGAATTTGTATTTTTATATCTATGGAGTCATCTGACGATAAAGTTCCGTGTTTTTTGGATCGGGTGAAAACTTCAGGGTAATTCCAAAATAATCTGATGTTAAAAACGGTTCTACTTGTATTATAAATATTTGTAATCAGCATGTTTCCGGTATTTTCTATGAAAAAATCCACCTGACCCGTATTCATTGACCGCGAGTGTAATTACATTTAAACTGATTTAATATTTACTGATTTAATTTGTTAAGACATCTAGTCTTGATACTACGAAAGAGTTTGTATACTACCCTAATAAAATATAAATCTTGCAACAAAACGATCTGTATTGAAATTCCCCCTGAAGACCGCAAACTAAGCTGTCGCTATAGATGTTTTCCCATTTTTATAAATAAGTAAAACAGGAAGGGCGAGGTGAAATGAAAATTTATATTCATAGGTACAGTAAGACGTTGCAGGGGATGAAATTTGGAATATTATAGAGGGAAGCTCCCTCTCAGGTAATCGACTGACAAATGTCTGAGATATTTTACCAACTTCATTGTGTGGCCTCGGCTAGTGACGGGCGTTACACGCTCTTTTATACTTCAATTTTGTATAATATTTGGCAGGATTTCGTATCTCTGTGTAATTTTAGCTGATATTTCATACAGGTTAGTTACAGTTTCAGTAATTTTGCGTCGTACCTATTAGGTTAGAGTAGAAGTTAGTACATAGCCTTTCTGTAATTTTGATGTGTAATCTAAATATAGGTAGGTACTTGGACTTAGGTAAGTACCTACTTTGTACAAATCTCAGTTGCATACAGAGTTAATACGTTACAGATGTGACACACGGATTTATTTTTTTACGATTTGTGATTGTCAGAAAAGAACACCATTTCACAAATATTTTTTTTTATAAGTTAGTCCATTCAGTCATTTACTGACATGGATTGAGAAGTATTTGTCATAGATCACCAATGAAAGTGGGTAATTATAGATATATTTTGTAAAAAAAATCGCATTATGACGTAAATTATAGATTACGTAATATGTACATATACCTAAAAACTTCATGTCATCAGTGGAAAACTTAACTACTAAGTAAATATAACTAAAAATAACACTTCGTCTTAAAATATAATACACCTATTCTCCGTTCAAGGTTAATACCTCCCCGTATAAGAATCCGCAGTCATCCCTCCGAGCGTGGTCCTGAATTTTTATCAAAAATTCCTATTTTCTTACCGCTTCCCGACAATAAGGTGCGAAATTAGGAGAAGAATTAGACTCCCTCGGCGCGGCGCGTGCCTCGAATCCGCGATGCAGCGGGCGCGGTGCACCCCCTTTGTGATAACGCTATATATTAGACGTCTATTGATTTATTATCTACAAGGAATTTCGTAATTCAGACAGTAACATTTGTCGTTAATATAAACCTCAAAATTGCGTAACAGAACAAGTAATTAGAAACTGTACGTAAAATATCTGTGAGAAATAGGCGGTGTTATTGTTTAATATTCGTAGCGTTGTAATAAAAGTAGGTAATAGGCTACTTGACTCATATCAAATTTAGTGCAAAAATTATTCTTTTCTGTAGTATTTATCGAAAAGATCAATATTTTTCGATTACGGTGTATTAAAAGTGTTTGATGGGATTTTTATTGAAAAATGTGGTTTATTTTTTTTTTAATTTCGTACTCTGAATACGGTGTCGGCCATGATGTGACGTCATAGGATCTTAAACTAGCTTGAAATTCGCCATGGACATGTAGGCATGTAGCTTTGCTGTGATATTGACATAACATAAGTGACATGTCAAATGTTTGTTTTCAGTTTGAGTGACGTCACACCACAGATAATAACATGGCTAGTACCGTTTTCGCCCGGTAACAAAAGTTTAAATTTTAAGTTATAATTTTGCGGTTTTCTAGACCGTGAAAAAAAATTTTTCCGTTAATCAGATATTGATTAATAATATAAGACAAACTTTAAAAATGGGTCAAGTAATCTATTATGAAGCGTAACGTGTGCATCTCAAATGATCTAAAATATGCATCTAAGGATCTCGTAATGTTAAATACTAAATTCCAGCTTTTGTTGGTGCAGTGCCCGCGGCTAAACGTGGAAAAGCATGACAAAAATGTAAGAGGAGGAAAACAAAACATTTTTCTTACTATAACCCCGTGTTTACTGGCAAGTGTTTGCCGTCGCCGGGGCCCAGATGTTATTCGCCATAAGCCTCTCTTATTAGGGATTCCGTACGTCCCACAAGAACACACAGAGTAGTATTTTTGTTTTGGCAACATTATTAATATTTTACCTCATTGTTTATAGAAACAAAGGTGAGAGCACTACAAGGTCGCTCTGGAGGGCAAATGAAAGATTATTATTATGTATGTATCGAGTCATTCTGGATAAAAGGGATATCGTTAATGAATTGTTGATTATTTGTACAATAATATACTTAAGACTTTGAGACCTGCCAAGTTCAGATAAGAATGTAATTAAGGAAAACGTAATTGTGTTCTATATCGTACCCAATAAATGCAATCGTGTTATTAGTGACTTTAGGATAAAAAAATCATGAGGCAGCTGAGCGCTCGAATGACGACTTGACGACCTTAGATAATTGTTGCAAATTTGTGTTATTAACATACGAAAAAAAGAATCTTTATTTATTTACTAATCGACTAAAGAAAGAAAATACACAATTATAATAAACAACATCACAAAATACTATAATACTAATCTAAACTTAACTAAAGAACCTTAAAGCAAACGAATTTAAGCACCACTCTATCACTCACTATTACTACTATTTCCTGTACACTCACTATTTACTGTTCACTATTTACTGTATTAATTAGCCATCATATAAAAATGCATACGAGTACATCGCTTGTCTATGTATACAAACGAAAAACAGAACCCGCCAATAAAAAAAGAAATTCTAAAATGAACTCCGTAGCGAACATAAAAATCCAATATTATTTGTCATTTTAAGGGTTAAAAAAATGAGAATATATTTTACATCCGGTCAGGTGTCGTGGAAATCCCGAGGGAAATCTAACTTTCCCGGAGGCGCAGACAGCGATCGATTCTATTCAAATTTATGACAGAGAGAAACGTTTTCGACTAGATATAGAGATGTTACTACCTTAGGTCTAAAAAGAATAAAACATTTTTTTCATGGTTAAATTGTGAGTCGGAAATGCCATGGTAATCTTTATTTCGCCGAAACCCTAATAAATAATATTACCTTGGTAAAATATGACCCTGCTACAATACTACCATGGTATATGTGACCATAGTACAATATTAACCAAACAATACAAACCGACTTCTACCAATTTCTCCAAGATCCCATCATCAGACCCCAACTTGGTACCAACAGGACCATTTCTACTATGTTACTCGATAAAAAAAAATGTCGGCATGAATTACTCTACCTATCTATTTTAAAAATTATTCATAAGCACCCGTTGCGTAGTTTTATAAGTAAAACATTGGGATAGAAAGCGGGAAGCGACGTTGTTTTATACTACCTACATAACTACTACATTGTAGTGATGAATATTGATAGATACTATTTATTTATGAAATAAAATTATGAAAACTGATAAACTCGCGTATATTAACTAGGTACATTCGTACATTCCGAAGTTTAACTTTACAGGGTTCGTGGTCTGCGGGCGACTGACAATGGACGAAATTTAATAGACCTATCTCCTTCAAAATAAGAAAGATAAGTACAAAACTACCCACCAAAAAAAAATACTAAACCACAGACAGTACATTCTAAGGGTGGATGTACATTGTCAATTTGTAAATTAAGCTAGTTATTCATTAGGTACAAATATTTTGAGAATGAAGACAAGAGACTAAATAAATAATCTACGCTAGTTCTATCCCTACACCTTTGTTCTTGGTGTGTCATAGATTTATTTCATGTGTAATCTTCGCAGTCATCGAAAAAAATATTACTATTTATTTAATTGAATACTAAATTGTATGTGCAAACAAAATAAAAAAATATTTAACAGACATAAGTACAAACTACATATAACATACAATTAATTTTTAAACCGTCACTGAAAAGGTTTTCACTGAGCTTTATTTCAAGATAATTGTTAAGTACCTTGACGAAAACCATTTCTTATGTGAAAACCATTTCATAGGTACACGTCAGTGCGTAAATATCAGCTTAAAAATATTTTCGAGCTAAAGGGTGTACTCCTTGGCACTGAAGTCCGTTTTCGTCAATAGTTTTTTTGGCGTCAACTGAAAAATAGTTTGACCGAATTAGTCCTTAATTCTCGGTTTTTTTTTCACATCAAGAAATAGAACACAGATTTTTTTCCTTTTAGAGTGATTAGGTATTCCTTAAAAAACAAGAGTGTTCGACGCGAGCAAGCGCGTGATATAAATTTGCTCAAAAAAACCATGAAGTTAATTTTAAAGTCTACAATAGATGGATGCAATGCCACAAATAACTAATTAAAAAAACCGGCCAAGTGCGAGTCGGACTCGCGCGCGAAGGGTTCCGTACCATCATCAATTTATTATTAAAAAAATACAGTTAAATCAGCCTACCTCAAAAACTATAGGAGATAATTTAATCAAACCAAAAATCGTTGATAGAGTTTATTAATGCGCATAACATATATTTTTTTTAGAATTTTATATCGCGTAGTTTAAAAAATAGAGGGGGGGGGGACACATTTTTCAGACTTTGAGAGCTGATATCTCGAAAACGATTTGCTTAAATAAAAATAAGATTTATAAACCTTCATATCATTTTTAAAGACCTTTCGATTGATACCCCACACGCTTATATACAACTAAAAAAAAATTTCTAACCTTCAGTTATATGTATGGAGGGCCCCCACCCCAATGGTTTTTTTTAAGATTTAGTATCATAATCCTATAGCGGTTCATACAACACATATCCTTACCAAATTTCGTTACTGTATCATTTATAGCTTACGAGAAAATCGGCTGTGACAGACGGACAGACGGACATGACGAATCTATAAGGGTTCCGTTTTTGCCATTTTGGCTACGGAACCCTAAAAAGATGATAAGTAGTTATGTACAATTGTTCATACATAACATAATATTTGAGGTGAAGGTAAGTTTAGAGAAAAACTAACCCAGCGTCACTATATAACTGGACTGGCTATGTATGTTGTCTTCTTCTTCTTCTACCTAGCGTTGTTTCGTCTTTTGCCAGGCTCCGCTTTCCTGCTACATTTCCTCCACTTCGCACGATGCGGATCCTGGGCATATGTATGTTGTGATTTGTGAAAATGATGATGTTTTTATGGGAACCTGTTATAATTGGTGGTGTGTAAAATTTCAAAGGTTTTGTAATGATATCATGGGCTTTAGTTACGCATTGTAAGCCAGATACGATTCGTTTCTATAGCCAGAGAAGAGAAAAATAAGGTATTAACAGCTCGATAACAATACCTCGGTTCGGAACCCTATCAATAGCTGTCTGCAACTGGCAGGTTCGGTGCCGACTTCTCGCACAATTCTCGCTATTCGCGCCCTTATTTTATTGCCCCCTGTCCAAGATTAAACTCTGGAGCCTAAGTTCACTCCACGCACAATGAAATGAGCGCGTATTATGAAATTGACTTCATTTTAACAGCAACACTCATTATTGACAGTCGATGAACCTTACAGCATTGTAACAAGGTATAGAAATTGTCAGCTATTAGTGTGGATGGTGGGACGTCACAATTTTTAGGAGAGTTTACGGTTCAGTGACTTTGATGAATTGAAATTTGCGGAGCCAAGTCAACGTCACTCGGGAGGCCTTTCATCTAGACTATGACTTTTTGATATAATAATATGTATAATGCACTATCAATGTTTTAGATTCGGATCTTTAATATACGATGTAACTGTAGGTTTTTTTTCAGTATAATGTATGTGTGATTTTTTTTATCAACGTTTATTTTAGGAAGTACATATCTTTATATTTACTTTACATAGGTGAAGTAAATTGTTGTCAATTCAATAGGTAACTCGATAGTCCTATCCATCTATACGTAATACTTATATTCAACTCGAAACTATGATAAATAATATCGTAGGTATTTATTATATAATTTCAAAAAGGAATCACTGTGTTATGTTAAAGATTTCTGCGAAATAAACTGGGCTACATTAATGGCTCATTTGTATACTTAACCTTTAGCCGAAATGAAAATTAAACAGAAATCTCATCCAAACTTGGCTTTAGTATTTTTCGCTGGAAAATCCACTCCAATGTTATTATAAGGGAGCTGAATAAATTTTCTAGAGGTAACTAACATAAAGAAAGAAGTAGGTAAGAAAGGAGAGCCTGGAGCAACAAATCTCCATTTTACCGGATTAAAGCACCTCGGTGTTTTATATAATAGACGCGGTGTGAGAGCGCCTGAATATTTTACTGGGGGTAAACTTGCGAGCCGATACTTGCAGCGCATTATTGCCGGTGAAATCTTGCAATTTACCGCGAAGCAGCCTGCGGTTTCCTTAATACATTTCCATCTGCAAAATTTTGGTTACACGCATTAGGAAACGTCCAACGTTATCTTAAACATAATTAAGGAAATAGAAAATGTAGTTTTTTTTAATTACTGCTACTGTATTACCGTAACCCGTAATTTTATCTAAACTCTATTTTTGATAGATATTATGGGAAGAAACATAATTAAACTTTTGGCCGCTACCCAAGTATTGAAGAGAAATAAATTGCTGGCAACATTTTAAAAGTGAAATAAACAACCCTTCATAGTCTGGATTACTCCAAGGGCTAAGGAAAGCCAACACAATTTCTTGTATAAAAAATTTAATATAAGTTACGGAAGTGCCGTCAAAGTTTACGAATGTTGTACATTTTTATTTGCCCTCCCTTGTTCCGGAAAAAATGGATTACTTTTAACTTTTTCTCATCGAGTTTTGAAAGAAAGCTAGTTAAAATTGTTATCTGACTATGATCGCAGGTACCTCGCGGCAGATAAAACGAGCCGAGCAATCTTGCGAGTTGTTCGTTGTTTTTGTTATCTCAATATCTTATAGCTTTATGATATAACCCCGGTTTACACGGGCTTTCAGATCATTACAGGTAAGTTCTTGAGTTTATTAGAGAAAATCATATTTTTTAACAATAATGAGTTTTATTGAGTTTCAAAATGATACGAGAAAGAAACAAAAGCAAGCATACATTTTACATTTTAGATCGCCAATAACACGTTTAGTTCAGCTGCATATACGTAGTGCTACCAAAATGTAATACTTGTCTTCAATAAATTAAAAAATGTATTTGCGCCCTCGACAATAGGTACTTATCATTTCACAAGAAAAATGCGTCTTCAAAATACTTAAACAGATTATGAAAATTCAAATCACCGATGCGAACCTGGTTCTATATCCTGTTTGAGAAAACACGACGCATTTTGATAATAAGGTCTTGTCAGATATGTAGTTAATATTAATAATTCGGCAGCAATGATTACAATATTATATTATTATTCCGGGAACATTATTAGCGCGATGAAAGAGGAATTAATCTCTCGACTCATCCAACCTGAACTTTATGACCCTATCATAAGCCTCCAAACCGAAAAGCAATAAACAAGGTCTAACCCCGGCGGTTTGAAATAGTTCGCTTGCATGTCGCTACATAGGAACAAAGTACGGGCAAGTAATTAAACTGAACTTAATTAAAGTCCCCATAATACAGTAAGCAAGCTACGACAGCACGAACAACGGACATTCTCAAGTCCTGGCAAGTTTACCGACAAACCAGGGTACCGAAGTTGCCAACTTTGTTCATAATTCCCTTTGAAGAATCCGCTTTGATCTCACTTTAAAAATAGGAATTAGAATGTGCGCTTGAATTTGACAGGGCTTTGTCTTAAATCTTATAATTATTTTTCATGATGCTATCCGCACGGTATTGCGCCTACCTACTTTGTTTATAAGATAAGATAGGTTAAAACTCTTGAGAATTTAAATATTTAATAATATTCCTCATAATGTGAGTGAGCTAAGTAAAACGTCCCACTTTGTTGTTTGCCATAAAGCCGCTTTGTCAGTTTATTCATATGAAGATACAAGGAAATCTCGTATTTATGGTAAGCGACAAAGTGGGACGTTTAACTAAAAACTAACACAAATAATTAATTTCAAATACAGGCAGAAAATTGTTATCTAATATACTCTTTATGCCTTAAGTACTAGCTTGCCACCGTTTACCGTAAAATAATATTATTCAAAATTGCAAGTAGCAATAGGTAGATTGTTACACTACACATACGTATTCTTATATACGTAGTTATGTGAAAATTTGACCTTAGAGAGGACAAGCAGCTTTATCCGACGTTGTAATAATAATATAAGAAAAAAAAGAAAGGTATTCTGATAATTTCATATTTTCTCGACCACAAAACTAATAGATGAAATTGATTTTCAAAAATATCATAAGTCCCCGGGTAAATCTACGCCTATCTGGCAGTCTCCGGATCCATTCGTATGAGACCATGGCACAAAGCATGAGAATCTGCGGATAGGATAACCTAATCATAAAGGATGCTCTTTTATACATATAAATATACCCCGCAAGTATTGTATATTACATAATATATTTTTCGGCCTCCGTAGCCTAGTTGGTAGTGACCCTGCCTACGAAGCTGGAGGTTCCGGGTCCGAATCCCGGCGAGGGCATTATTTGTGTACTTAGTTATCACAAATATTTGTTTCTCGGTCATGGCTGTCTATGTATTAAAGTATCTATATACCCACATCACAAGCCTTAATTGAGCTTACCGTGGGACTAGGTTGATATGTGTAAGATGTCCCAAGATATTTATTTATTATTTATATAACGAGGAAGTGGTTGGATGCGGAGAGCTGAGGACCGAGTATGGTGGCGCGAATTGGGGAAGGCCTATGTCCAGCAGTGGACGACTATGGGCTGATGATGATGATGATGATGATGATAACGAGGAATCGGTAAGAAAGAGGCAAGTTCCTTAATTGTGTTTAGAAACCAATGCAGTCACAAGGTTTTTGTCAGGAAAATGTTACAGAGAGGTAATAAATAAACGTAATCATTAAGTACCAACGCCACTAGCGGTATTGTTAAAGTTAAGCCTAAATATGTTAATAATAATTCCATTGAATATTATAATATTAGTAGAGAGGTACCTACTTACCTCTGTGCTAGAAAATCACATTAGGATATCCATACGCGTATGTATTTAATGTAATTTTACAATAATAGAATATATACTCGTACCTACATATATAACAAGGCCTGAAAGATATCAGATAATTACTTATACATACCTTAATATTTCTTATGGCCTTTTAAAGTCTTGTAACATTTGCCGTCTTCTACTTTATATTCTAAGCAGAATTTGGGGTGCATTTGCTAATGAAATGTCCTAGGAAACATCCAAAGGAAGAATTATGATGTACAACCTTAAATCAAACCACAGACTTGTCGGGAATAATAAAATGAGGCTTATATATTATTGCAATTCTATCTGTTTAACTGTAATGTACATATATGACTATTCCAATAACAATCCTGAAAAATAAGTTGCAAACTAACAGACTCGTTTAAAGATTAATCTGATAATTTATTTTTGGTCTAGTTTTCTAGTGGCCTTATCGTCGTAAGGCCCATTCTAATTTTAGGAGAACTGCAATTATAATCCAGTATCCTAAATGAAAGAGTTTTTAGTTATAACTTTGACACCTACGAAATATAATTATTTTGAAAAAGTTCACGTTATGTGTTGTTATGAGACTAACTAAATGTTGTTGTTCTATAATTAGGACGTTGCGCTTTATAAGTACGAGATTAATGGAGTTTAATTCCGATCGGGGGGGCGCCTATGGTTTTCTTGATAATAATAATTTATATTATTATGTATTTTACTCGTAGTATTATGTCTCTTCTCTGTAACAAAAACTAATTTAAGTACAAATATTATATAACCCTTTATAGGACACGGGTCTGAAAAATGACCTCCCTATAACACTGTCTTTTTGTATTTTATGCTTACACAGAATTGTTTGTACTAGAGGATGGCGTTGAGGCTTGAATCCAGGATTTTATTGAGTCTTGCCCGTTCAAGGGTTTACCTACATAGTCATAAAAATTTTAACAGCAAGCCTCTAAGTATTGTTAGTCGTTTTCAGTCTTATAGGCATATTGATGAAACAGAAAAGGACAAAAAAAGCGGCTTGCTAAGTTGGGCGAAGTTTATGAAAAAGGGGGTAAAGTTGACAACACCATATAAGTCGTCGTTGAGGCTATGACTCGTACCCTACACTTCCCAACGCCAACAGATCTGACCGCGGCCGGCTGGCAAACACCGATATTAGTTTTCTGTGTAAGCAATTTTCGTAAGTGTCCCCTGTTATTCCATCGTAATACCGGCCTTAGTCGAGTTCGCGTTGATACCGCATGTCACTTCTTTATTGAAACATAATAAAAACACCCTGTTTTTTCATAGGATTTATCGGTAGGTAATGTTATTAGTTAACGGTGTATTTGAAAACAATTTACTTCAATGGTAATTAATAGAGAGATATAAAGATTATCTATATTATTTAAAACATTTTCATTCTTATTGCATGAAACGTGGCAAAAATAACTTAAGCGGTTGCAGCAATGTAGGTAGTTTAAATATTACATAGCACGGGTAAAATACCTACATATAAACCTTCCTCTTGAATTACTCTACCTATTAAAAAAAATCTCATTAAAATCCGTTGCGTAGTTTGAAAGATTTAAGCGTACAAAGGGACATAAGGACACAGAAAAAATGACTTTATTTTATACTATGTAGTGATGCTGATGAGCAATCCTTTTAACATGAATGTACCAATTATTTTGTCTCCAACAGCGCAATTATTATTATGACAAAATTGATACAGAAAGTGTTTAAAATATATCTTATAATATAACGTAACTTATTTATAAGTAGTTAATTTAGGTAACTGCTACAAAGGTGTTGCTAATTTACTACAAAGCAGGCCTAAATATTACTTACTTTATCAAACTACGGCAGGCGCTCCTTTGTCTTAAATTTAATTCAGCGCGATCATAATTCAAACTCGCTAAAAGAAGCAAGATTAAACAATGAATAAAACATCAAACAATCTAAAACCCAATCTTGGTTAGAGTTGTGTTTGTCTTTTTGTGACATGGAAAAATTGCTTCATGAACTAATTTTCCAAGCACAACATTCCTTATACGAGGTCGGCGCCTCGGGCCATGCAAGCATTTTTGGACAAAGACCCGCGAAACAAAGTTGAAGTTAATCAGATCGGGTTCCGTCCTTAGTAATGAGTACTTTTGATTGTGATAGTGCAAGGATTTTCCATGCGCTGTAGTAGTAGATACTCTTAAATAATTTTACAAAATGAGTGACAAACAATATACTTAAAAGAACCTGAGCACGCCATAGTTGGTTTAACGGTAGAGGCAATAAGGCCCAGTGGTATAGGTATTTCTTAGAAGGTTAAGGATATAAAGTTGTAAATAATAGACCTTCGTAGCAGCTACATATTCATCTTTGGAACAATAAAATACGATGTAAATATTAAATTAGCTTTCTAGTCTAGTATCACTAATTAGTAAAAAAGAAATATCATTGAACATACAATAATCAGATGTACTTAAATATTGCAAAAAAAAATATAAGGATATATAAACTAATTATTACTAATAAATAAATACAAGTATTGAGAACTTATTTAGGAACCAAAACGAAAGAAGCTTGAAAAATAATATATTATTTGTGAAAGTCGAGGTTATTTGTTCAAACGAACATAAAACCTTAAATTGCCCTCTATACCACCAGAAGCCGATCGTAAATATCAAACAGAAAAGTTATTCGACTGGCCAACAGCTGGCCAAAGTAGCTTTTCCTTTGGTTGCCCGTTTTTTGTGCGGTACCCTAAAAAACCCAGCGCTGTTTAATGAAAACTCTGTACCGCAATATGCCGTAGGGGACCGCTTTCACTGATTGCTGAAATTTTTCCATAGCCTGTATGAATATTTTTATAGCCCAAAATGGCTTTTCATATCATGCGAACTTTGACAGGACTTTGAAATGAAAAGGAGCGTACGATCTAGAGTTCCTAAAATTTATTTTTCTGTGCAAATATGAATATGTGCTCGCAATTTCACAGATCAAATACTTTTTCATCAAATTATGAACAGGTACTAAATGACATACTTACTGAAAATTTTAATAAATCATGAAAAATATATTATAGTGCATATAGATAATATTAAGAAGATCTGCCGGGAAAATTAAGAAGGTGGTCAAGAAGATCTGCCGGGAGACCACCGACAAGATGGTCCGACGACATCTGCCGAACGGCAACCAAGCAGTAGATGCGACTTGCACAGGACCGAGGAAAGTGGCGTTATAAAGAAGAGGCCTATACCCAGCAGGGGGTGGACACAGGCTGAATACATAGATGAGAGATAATATTATGCCAATAGTAGGTAATGATTCATTAGTTACATATATTATTTGCGCATTATAATGCCGGCATCAAAGATATCGCTAAACTTTATTTACGCTTTTACGCCTCATCACAACATATTATAATGCGAGTAACATTCATCAGCTTATTACGTCTAATTACCAGATTAATTCAAACGTGTTGTTAATATAATCATACTTTAAAAATAAAGTAAATCCTGAAACGGTTGAGCTCTACATCGCCTAGCGCATTAAAATCTTACGTGCAGTAAAAGGCAATTTAAATACCTCCTAAATTCCAAGCAGGTCATAAGGGCACTAGAAAGATTACATGGCAACGTATCGCAAAGGAAGCTTAATAGCGCCGAAAGGTGAGCGCAGGAATTCGCAATAAGCCCACCTTTGTCTAAAGCGTTCCTTCAGGTACAGGCATTTCGAATACAAGGTAAACAGCAACAGTGAAATTTTATTTTTAGCGCGACACTTGTCTTGCTCGGAATTTATTGCTCTATGTATTTATCGGCTAAAACTCAACTTGAATAAACACTTTTTTGATCAATATTTAAACGAGAAGTGTGCGAATAAAAAGCTAAAAGCCTACTACTAATTTCCCATTTTTAAATCTACATGTCAGCAAATTTGTGTTTAATTAATTCAATTTAATGTAGGTAGCTAAAGTTAGATAATAAATCCACGCGACTTCGGTATTTAACCCTTACTACTTTTATTTATTTTTTCTATGCTAAATTTTATTAAACACTACGCGTGAACTCTATTATCACGTACTGAGCCCGAAAACGCTGTGCGATGACCGATAACTTCCCAGCAGGCTTAGCCATTCTACAATCGTATACGATAAGCGATAAGTAGTAAATGCATAAGAATGACAGATTCAAACGGAAAGTCACGTAAGCAATTCCATACATTATCATGGTCACGTGACTTATCGCTTATCGTATGCGATTGTAGATTGGATCTTGGCTAGGCCTGAATGCTTAGCCAAGTTGCCAATCGCTAACGCTTAGTAGCGTATCGTAGTTTTCCACAGTCACTCTTTCATATTAGTGCGACTAAGACAGTTAGCTGCCTTTCGATTACAATTGACAATGAAGCGTTAGCGATTGGCAACTTGTCTAAGCACCCTGCGGCGCAGACTGAAAAACGTCACGCGTAGTCAATGAGTCAGTTCAAAGACGAAGCTCACTGTAAGTGAGTTTGCACAGTGATTATTGCTAATAATGCAATAATGAATGAGGCCATCCGCAGCAGAATCAAAGTAGCCCTAATGTAGCTCTCCGAATCGCTAAACATAAGTGGCAGTGGGCGGGGCATATTGCACGTAGAACCTATGGACGTTGGGGAAGAAAGGTTCTCGTTAGGCAGCCGCGTACCGAAGGCACAGCGTGGGTACTGTGGGTAGGCCCCCACAAAGTGGACTGATGACTTGGTGAAGATCGTAGGAGACCAATTGACGCGGGTGGCGAAGGACCAGTAATTGTGATAATCTTTGGAGAGGCGTATGTTCAGCAGTGGACGTCTTTCTGCTGATGATGATGATGATCAATATTAGTAAGGCCTCGGTGAATAAGGTTCATGGTAGGGTCCCAGGGTTTGTGGCTGATTACTCCCCCATCGGTTTTCATGCTTCGTTAGCAATGGAAAAACTTGGGTCCCTCCGGATCAATATTAGCAGATTGAACTTTGACGGCCATCGTATTCAAATTGCTAATTAGTAATTTGGTGAAAGTTTCTGAATATATTAGGCAGTACGACTTGAATATGCATTGTCTGATTACGGTGTCTAATTGGGTCGTGTCCTGATTTGTAAAATACACTTAAAACTGATATGTTCCATTACTGTAAGGCTGCGTTTCCACCTGAGATGTGTGAGGATGTGTTTCCATACAAATGACACCTCGCTCGTGTCATTAATAGGTGTCATTTGTATGGAAACACATCCTCGTACTTCTTTGGTGGAAACGCAACCTTATACGTCAACATGGAAGGTTTAACTACCTATAAATATTGATGTTTAAACTAAGACACGAATTCATTTTATTTCCAAGCAGCAGCTACCTTAGCTCTGCACTTTCAGCAACTGAAAAAATATTAAATTTTTATTTTTGACATACGTTGGAAAACAAGCAAATGACCCACCTGACGATCAGCAGCTACAGCCTAAACGGGGTAGCCAAAAATACTAGTTAGGTTTAGTAGGGACTCAGAATAGACGCCCACACACCAGATTTAGATCCAACCCCCAAATTTTTGGGAGGCATTGGTCCAGCAGTAGTTCTTCGGTTAATATGTTGGTAATTATATTACTCGTATTTATAAATAAACGAGCTAAATATATAAACATTCCCCGTATATGGTTATATGGCCGTGTGGTGACGGCAGTAAGAATACATTTGTCACCACCCCAACACCTCCTGCGGGTGTCGTAAGAGTCGACTAAGGGATTGAAGTGTCACTAACCATTATTTGATAAAAGATTGATGATGGGCAGCAGCGTCATCATAGGGGACACATTACTGTGATCGCCAATCCGCTTGCCCAGCGTGGCGATTATGGGTATTTGCCTTCTAATGCGTCTATAGGCATAGTTAATAGGAGAGGCCTACGTCCAGCAGTGAACTATCATATGATGATGATGATGATATAAACATTAAGTTACGTTAAATTAAAAACTATTAGCAATTGATCTGAAAATAGGCCGCATGGAAAAGCTACAGCAAAAACTATTCATCAGCCGCATTCCTTTTTTTTTTCATTTATTCGCAAGCTCTAACAAGCCAGTAACAAGTAGGGCAGCCTGTTGGCGACAGTCCTAATGATCATACTGTGGCATAACGAATACAACTCATGGCTTATTGGAGCTTTTTTATAATACTAGTTTCCCGGTTCTAAAAATTCATTGGGTTTATTCAGCTTTCATGCGGAAAACGTTTTGAAATTTAAATGCTTGGTGCGAAATATTTATGGTGCGAAATTAGCTATACATAGTTATTGATTTACAGGTTTACCATTTTCGCTTGTAAAAATACCTAGGATTTTTTCTAGCAAATACAAGGGATTAACAAAATTAAACATCGATAGGCAATGTTTATCGATAAGCAATTATTTATTTCCAAAAACAACAGTAAAGTATTAACGCAGTAAAAATTAATTGTAAATAAAAATTTTGATAAGAAATTAGGATATGATGTTTGAAATAGCATTTTTTTTGTATTTGTACATATTTATTATTTCTGTGTATTTTTTAGTTTCAAATGTGTATTATTCGGGTCCATATTGGCACTTATACAATTTTTTCTTCGAATATTTTTACTAATACCGTTTTTTACTCATAATCATCATTACTCCGAAAATTTTTTCTCATACTTTTTTTCTTACTAAAAATTATACTTCTACCTACAATGTTCATAACGATTTTTATTTCGAAATTTTATCCTCCTAAAGTCGTCAAGTAGATTAATCTATACTCATAAAGTTATTTGAAATAAATTGTTTATTTATAAACATTTTCCTATTAGGTTCACTCTGTTGTGGTATAATTCTTTTATGAATAACATAAACTATGTAGTCATAATGGGCTTTGTGCAGAAACTGTTGTGACATACTCAACTTTAGCATATTTCTTTGTGGCAGATTTCGAGTTGTTCGAATATTATTCGAGCATAATTTCGATGCTCCTATTTATGATGAGGCATAATCTGGATGTGCATAAAAAGTATCGGCATAGTTTGTTTTAGCATAACAGAGAAGGAATAATTACAACCTCTCAATATAATCGAGGTAGTAGTAATATTCTATACGTTACTTACTGTGTTCCTGAGCTGAGTGCTTTCTAGGTTGCTAAAAAAAAAATAACCTCGAATTCTTCTAACCTAACCTATCCGAGTCGGATCTGCCCCGGAAGGTTTTGTTCGCTCGCTTCGCTCGCTCACTGCAGAAATTTTCACCCTCACAGCAAATTCTGCCTGACGAAAAAGGCAAGTTTCGAACATGTGGCTACATGCCCAAAAAAAAAATGCAAATCTAATTTCTGTCTTATAACACTCGGCGTAATTAATGATATGCCAAGATAGTTTCGGACAAAATAACATTCGAAATATTGTTATTTAAGCCAAGTGATGTTTCTGTCTCATTAAGTTGATGCCAAAATAGATTATACCAAGTCTGTTATGTCCTAAGCGTTTCGGACAAAAAAAGTTTAGAGGGAACCATGTTGTCTGTGGAACCCGTTCAGTACAGTTCCTACTCTGCCACAACCTGATGTGTGCAGGTAGCTAGTTTACAGTAATAGTACGATTTATATTTAATTATACAAAATAATTCATTCATAAAACCAGTACAGATAAAAATAAATACCTATAACATTAGAATATATAGCATAAAATAAGTATAGTGAAAAATTATATAAACATAAAAGTTAGTACTAAAAATATGTATGAAAAACAATATTATGAACATAAATAATTCTATGTGATGATGATTATGAACAAAGATTATTCTAAATACCGATCATTATGAAGTTAAATTGTATAAGAAAAATTTTCGGAGTTCCAATAATCTAAGTTGCAATTTTATAAATACTTTGGCGCACCCGTATTATTCGAGTGTTGATTCGAATTGATGGCCCACCTGACAAAAAAATATAGAATACAGATTTTGTCCCAAATTGAGAACCTCTTTTAAGGAGGTTATTAAATATGCTTAAACACGGGCGAAGCCGCGGGTAAAAGCTGTTTGGTAAAGGTTTGACAACTAATTTAATTTGAATAAATATTACTTTAGCAAAAAAACTTGGAAGTGTCCAAAATTACATTATGTTCGGTGGAAGTAAAAAAGAGTACCTCAAACAGTAAAAAAAAGAAATAACAAAAGTACACTGTTCATAGTCGCATAAAGCCTGGAGAATTATTAATCTCTGAATTACCTTACATTATTAGTTAATTTGGTGAATAATTTCTAAGAAAACCGTAGGTATTTTAGGAGTATTTTTCAAGCTACCAGTTCACGGTTTATTTAATAAAATTGAAACCACTTTAATAACATCCAATTTGGCACTCAAGTTATTACAAAGATTTGGTCGATTCAATATTGGCATATTGAACAAGTTTACTAGGCTTACTCGAAAAATAGTAATCCAATACAAGATCTGGTCCTGATTTTAGATCACTTCGTTAAGCCTGTTTACAAACGAGTCCTCATAACAATCTCCGTGGCTCATAGTGCCCAATAATGCCAACATTCTGGGCGGCCACTCAACCGCCCAATATTCGCCGCGATTGGCCGCTTTATACAATATCATTTTCCGATCCTAACGGAAACTTTGGTCCCGTATTACTTGGGTAAATCTTTTCAGGATTTTGAAAAATAATTGGATTGCCGTATAGAAGGAAAGCAATTACACCCGGCAGAGAAGCAATTTCGATTTACTCAACATCGTCGATTTAGGTAAACCTTCGTATTAAATTTTGCTACCCTTATACATTTCAGCCATAAATCGTGTGTAAGGGTTGCGATTGTGCTTCTTTAACTGTATTTAAATTAAGTCGGTAATATATTTTCGGTATTGCAACCGCCTTAAAGAAAGTACCAACCGAATTCTTTTATCGTTTGAAATTGAATGGGCCTCAAGTATTTATAGCATACCATATTCTTTGTTGATATGATATTATTTATGATAATAAAATAAATAATTTAATTAAAATATAGGCTAGTTTTCCTAAAAGATCAACTCAACATTCAGCGTGATTGGGAACAAAATTAATAATTATTATGAAACATCTTCATTTTTCATTTTTCATCTTCACCTTGCTGGGAAGATGAAAAAATCTAATTCTCGCGTGAGGGAAATTGTAAGGTAACTAGGATACTTCATAAGTAATTAGTTTGTAAGTAGAACATGGCTTTCGCACGTGTAACATAATGCTCACTTACTGTGTCAGTTTACTTATAGTATTGAACTCGCACCCACTTTATTTCTGCGGACTATACATACCTACACATGTAGGTACTTTAGTTTCTTCTTCTTTATTTGTACAGAAATAGAAAAAAGAAAGCAAAAAGTAAGCGTTCGACCAAGTCCAATCATGTCTCTCCTTGGTCAACGAAATTAAAGGCAAACTCCGACAACACTTTTTCGTAACTTTATACGCGTGTACGTTGAACGTGCCAAGTGTAGTAGGAACTAAGAACTAAATATTTTATTAGGAACACGAAACTCTTCTTGTTTCCACAATTCCACAGTTGTTAATATGTCGCCAAATGAAGTTACAACTAGTTTCAGCTGCGAAGGAAACCGTGTTATTACTTGCAAGGACCAACGTTTTATTTTTGTCCGGCTTTCTAAAAATACCTTTATATCGCAGGACTTATGATTTTATATTAAATAAAACAGTTGTAAAGATAGCATAGTTAGGCAGGGATAACACCTGTGAGTTTTTACGTATAAGTAATACTTATAAGGACGGAGATATACAACAAAATAGTGATATTCACCTCCCATCCCTACAACTTACGTAAGAACTTACAGGTATAATCCCAGCCTTACGCGTAAGTAGAACTAAGCTGTCCGTGATTTAAGAATCCGCAGGCAGTGATTTAAGAAGCAACACTCGGCAGTGAGTTTCGCGATAACGGTCACTGGATGTTGTTGTTTCACCTAGAGTGAGATAAAAGAAATAAATTGACATCGCACTAGCGCTGCATCTGCAATCTTCTCCTTTCCCCCTTTCTATATGGTTTCAACAGATTTAATTTAAATTGTGTAGTTTTTCAAACTGATCTTCGTAGGTGCGATCTGGTGACTACTAAAAACTTTTTACAAAAAACCTTTTTTTCCGACTTAACATAGTATTATCGAGGGCTGAAATATATTTTAACTTCAATTTAAACTATAATTTGGGGTGTAAAATGCAAAACTTGTATTCTTATCTATTTTGTCAGCCTCCGTAGCCTAGTTGGTAGTGACCTTGCCTACGAAGCTGGAGGTTCCGGGTTCGAATCCCGGCAAGGGCATTATTTGTGTATTTATTTGATTTATATATAAATACGAGGTAAGTATATCTCGCAATGACTCATTCTCAGTGAAAAGAAACGTTATTCCTGCACCAAACTACCCCAGCCTTAAGCACCCTGGAATTGTATTTGAAGCTTTCAGAAACTTTAACATTAGCAACTTTTCCTCGCAACGCACATGGTTGGCTTGCCACTAATGGAGTACTGGACGGATTGCAGGAAAAACATGTTTCTCTGACTGGAAATTGTCAACTCTCATCCGTATTTTTATTCTAGGCCTCAAAAGTTTGGAAGTCAATAAGTTTGCAGAAAGAATTCGTGTTCATGTTCACTAAAGTTTGGAAAATATTTTATTGCGCTGTCCCGTTGAGAACACAGTTCTTTTGTAGTAAATATGAATGTTTAATATGCTAGATGCTTGTATTTAAACTTCCATGAACTCTTTATTTCAAATAATAAGCTACACAAACCGAGTACTACGAGCTACGACGTAGAAGCAGTACGTAGCACGTCGTAGAAGTAAATGACCATGGCTCTTATTATTAGGTACATTATTTCATTTATTTTAGCGCAAACAAAATTACACTTAAGTACGTATTTGATTGTACATGTGTTATAACATATTTTTTACCTTAAAACCCACCCATAATTAATAAGGAATGGTCGTGTGTTTATTTCAGACTCCTTTGCACACTCAGTAGTGTAGGTAAATAATTCTGGTACGGTAAAAATCAAAAAATGGATCAAATACTATGCCCAGCATTATGGACGTTGTCGAATTAATAAGGTTTGACGTAATGAAATTGTCGTAAAGTACATAATATATTGACGTATACCTTTTTAGGGTTCCGTGTTAAAGTAGAAATCCTTACAATTTCACCATGTCCATCTGTTTGTCTGTCCGCAGTACAGCTCAGTGACCGTTAATACTAGAACTTTACAATTTGGTATAGGTAAGTACATAATATGTATATTAATCACACCGACAAAGTGATAGAACGAAATATAGGAAAACAATTTATTTCGGGTATTACAAGCAAAGTGGGGAACACTATAGTCTAGGATGTAGTCAAATATAGAAAATAGAATAGAATAGAAAATAATTTATTTGTGACACACATTACATTAAAAGGACAAAGTAGTTAAGACAGAATACAAAAGAAAAAGAAAAGGTACACGGAATAGCATGGAGATATGTATTTTAAATAGAATAAGTGTCCCAAAACAATGTTTATTTTAAATCAGTATTTTTGGAAATAGCCGCTCCAGAATTACCAAAAATGTTTACTCCTATGTTTTGATGCGTAGATCCGAAAAAGGTGAAAGAGAATATTATAAGGCTTATATAATAGTTTAAAAGAAAACTATTTCGAATAAAATAGGCCCGGGCGTTTTTGAACAACTACGGAAACCTACATGCAGCATGGTATAATAGTTATAAAACCGTATCGCGCAGCATGCTCTTTGTCGGTTTTATAATAAACTACATAATATATTTATATCTAAACTTATACTTCTTTGTCAGATAAAGTACTTTTTCAAATGAAAAATATTTGTATTATTTTATTTATTTTTATTTTATTTTTATTTTTGAACGTATTCGTACCATAAATAGTCGTAAATCGTATTGATTTGTGTGGACCTGGCCGAAATCAAATATGATCGGACGTTACACTCATAGGTAGTGAGATTGAAGTGAGTAGTATACATATACATAAATAAATAAATATCTTGGGACATCTTACACAAATCGCCCTGGTCCCACGGTAAGCTCAATTAAGGCTTGTGATGTGGGTATTAGGCGACGATATATAGTAGATAGATACATATAGATACTTAAATACATAGACAACCATGACCAAGGAACAAATATTTGTGATAAATAAATACACAAATTATGTCTCGCCGGGATTCGAACCAGGAACCTCCAGCTTTGTAGGCAGGGTCACTACCAACTAGGCTACAGAAGCTGACAAATATATCAAAAATCGCTTGTAGTCTAGCGGTAAAACGCACGGCTGCTACGTGTATTGAAGTCCCCAACAAGTACTGGGCCAGCGTTGAAACCACACGAAATAGGCACGTTTGATGTCGAGTTGCGGAAGAATGGCCAGAATACAACAACAACAACAACAAAAATATACACCGTGTTTTTTTTTAATTCCGTTAAATTTAACAGGCTGCTTGGTACTTTAATTGGAGCTACCTGGTATATAGCTTTTAGTCGAACTCGAAAAATTTTTTTCGTTTTTATACATAATAAATGAAATAGTAAGTGTGATATAACCTTAAGAATAACACAAAAGTTAATTTCAGGTGACTGACGGCACATGTCAAAATAAGTAGCATTAGGATGTAATAAAGGTTGCAATACACTTGTTCAGTCATTAAACTTATTTTTTGAATAACTCAATAATAGTAAGAGTTAAGATACTAGTTTCTTAGAGAAATCGGTTATTTTTGACCTAAATAAGCTTCCGTTTAATTCAACGGAAATCAATAAAAACACGGTGTATACCTAGGTACCAAGCAGAATTCTGCCCCTGATCTCGCTGCCGATATTAGCTCCCTGCAACAGTTCGGGCACGGGAGAGGAATACCAAGCGGCGAGTCGATATACGCGGAGAGAACTTTCTAGACTCTAGACAATAAGAAAACATGGCGTAAATGTAGTAAGTATATTTCGATTAAATATGAGACATTCGTAGATTACGTTTCACTTTACCTTAGAATGTTTGGCATAAAAATTCTTATTGAAATTGTTGTTTAAAAGTACAAGCATAGACTAATTTCAATTGAATGTAAAATTGTGACTTTATCTGTTTCGGAATAAAATAATAGCATTCAACCTATTAGGGTAAATTGCTAGTAACTAGCCACCTTATATAAAAATGAATTCTATGTACTTATAATTAGAATTCATTTTGGAAGTAGAAGAGTGATTGACATTGTCATGACACATCGCTTTAAAAGGAATTCTAATGAGTTCATTTTTACACAAGGTTTAACATTTTTACTGGAGGGTGGCCAGTTACTAGCAATTTAATACTATTCATTTTAAGGTCGTGTAAACATACATTATTATTTGTACTCTGTCCTCATTTGAATTTGATATCTTGACTGCGTATGTACAGTCAAGGGCATAAATATGTATGTACTTTTTTATCTTATGCCGTGAAAATAAGGTGCAAAAGTGTATACATATTTTTGCCCTTGACTGTACATACGAACATTCGAGCTATGTAGGTTAAGTTTACTGGTGACATGATATTTATTTCATTCATGGATACAAATGTAAATCATGTATAAAAAAAACATAAATTGTCAAATAAATTATAATGAAAATACCAGTTTTGTTAGCTTTAGTAAAACATGTAATAACTCTTCTCGTTGTTCAACACTTTTGAACAAAAACAAAAGAGAACGGTTGGATATTGAGTGTCTTTTGTTTTAGAATAATCTGCTAAAATGAATAAGGATTTAAATTGAGTGAGTCACTCGAAACGGTCCGCATAAATAGAAATTCAAATTTGGAAGCCAGAGTCCGTTGCGATGATCCCAATAACTAATCATTATTCCATCTCTCTTGAAACCCAGCTTTGACTGAATACATTTGAGCATTAATGTAGGAATAATCTGAAAGGAATGCAGATTGACATATAATTACTTAAAAGGGATATCGTAACTTTTTTTTGCCTTTTCAGGTATTTTGGTCTCACTGAGTGTAGATACTTATATAAAAGTGAGTTGTGACTGATTTCCTAATCAAAATTGTATACTGAATTGAACGTCAGCCTCCGTAGCCGTGTTGGTAGTGACCCTGCCTACGAAGCTGGAGGTTCCGGGTTAGAATCCAGGCGAGGGCATTATTTGTGTATTTATTTATCACAAATATTTCGTTGATCATGGCTGTCTATGTATATAAGTATCTATATGTATCTATCTATTATATATATCGTCGCCTGGTACCCACATCACAAGCCGTAATTGAGCTTACCGTGGAACGACGTCGGTTTGTGTAAAGATGTCCAAAAATATTTATTTATTTAAAATATTAAATATTGAATTATCACTCAGCTTTATATTGTATCTAGTTACCATGGTTGCCGTCCTATAAACAACTGTATAAATCGGATTTCTGGAGAATCTCACTGTCTATAATATAAAATATAATATTGCTATGCTTTAATAATAGATGCTTTATAAGAATTTTTGAAATTACGCTACTCGAATTCCAAAATGTTCTTAGTATTACAATACAACGCGCTTTAACCTATAATAGTGATGTTAGTTTCTTCCTATCTAAGGGACCTTTCTTATCAGTATGCGACCCTCAGCGCGACATCATTAAGCTAGTTATCCCTTTACCTGTCAGGTCGTCACAATACACTAAGTTCACGTGGTAACTGAGTTAAGGTCTTCACACACTATATCAACTATATCACTCCATATTTATGTTCAAGGTTTAATTTCAAACAATGATATTAAAGCAAGTAGTGTACGACGAGTGGCCTACGCATCGTACACTAAAGGTCAGCCCCGACTCGTTTGTCACGCAACGACCACACGTTGTCCACGCAACGACTATGCGTTTGCGACTGATGTGTATCGAGCAACCATTTTCATTGCCCACTCGTTGACGCCGCGTTGTGAACTAGTGACCATTGGGTGGATCAACTAGTTGACTACTCATCGTGAGTGTGAGTCGAGTTGCTGCTGCGTTGGCGTGGAGTTGTTATAGTGTGCGAAGACCTTTATTTACAATAGCCGTACTCGTACCATGAGTTGAAAAGTAAAAAATATGTTAGGTTTTACTCGATACGTAATCGTAACGTAACGCATTCTATCGCCCTCGCACTGACATATTGGAGCGAGCGCGATGGCCTGCTTTACGTATCGAGTATAGTTGCAGATTTCTAAAGCCGCGTTTTCACGTGCTGAGAGAGCATTCGCTTGTTCGTGGGCTGACGAACGAACATTTTGCTATGTGAAATCCTGTTTTCATCTGCCTAAGAACGAACGAATGCTCACTGAGAACACTAAAGCATGTGCCGATAAAAAACTGTAAATTAAAATAAAATCGGATCGATTTAGTTTGGCAGGTATAATTTCAAGCTTTGGAAATTAACCAGGAAGTCAACTTCGCTGACTGTAGTACTTTTGTGTCACTATTGCATTTCAGGTACTCACAGTACACCTTCTTCGAAACCTCTTCCAAACTATCTTTTCCAAACATTTTTTTTTCTTTTTTTGTATGCAGTTTCCTAAATTATGGGACTGTCGTCAATATATCTGGCCATTCTTCCCGTGTTCCTTAAGATATCCTTGACTTATGCATAATATCCTTGATACTTTTTGGCACTGATTTCGCTTCATAAAACTATGCCAAAGATACTAAAATTTATATAGGATTAAATAATTGATTGAAGACCCATAGAAAATTCACATAATATGTGACATAATTCCCTTCACAGAGTATTACTGCGCCCAAGGCAGGGGTATATTAAAAAAACCGGCCAAGTGCGAGTCGGACTCGCGCGTGAAGGGTTCCGTACCATTATCAATTTATTATTAAAAAAATACAGTTAAATCAACCTAACTCAAAAACTATAAAAGATAATTAAATCAAACCAAAAATCGTTGATAGAGTTTATTAATGTGCATAACATATATTTTTTTTTGAATTTTATATCGCGTAGTTTAAAAAATAGAGGGGGGGGGGACACATTTTTCAGACTTTGAGCGCTGATATCTCGAAAACGATTTGCTTAAATAAAAATTAGATGTATAAACCTTGGTGTCATTTTCAAAGACCTTTCTATTAATACCCCACACGCTTATATACAACTAAAAAAATTTTTCTATCCCTCAGTTACATGTATGGAGGGCCCCCACCCCAATGGTTTTTTTTACAATTTAGTATCATAATCCTGTAGCGGTTTATACAACACATATCCTTACCAAATTTCGTTAATGTAGCATTTATAGTTTCCGAGTAAATCGGCTGTGACAGACGGACAGACGGACAGACGGACATGACGAATCTATAAGGGTTCCGTTTTTGCCATTTTGGCTACGGAACCCTAAAAAACATAGAGATTAACCAGAAATATTGGTCACTTCTGCAGAAGACGAAATCGTGCAGTGGAGAATTGAAAAAAGTGCTTGGAAAAATAGATTTCGAAGGAGTTCTGGAGAATAATTCATTTGATTCTGATATAATTCTGTCGCAATGTCAGTCCTAAGATTTGATTCCTGTCTCAATACGACTTGTAAATCCGACACGCTGCTCAGAATCCTCGGAGCAACGTCATTAAGCTAGTTATGTCGTTACCTGTCACAACACGCTAAGTACACAATGTAATTGAGTTACAGAATCACCCGTCTCGAACACGGCGTAAGAACAAACATGGTTGCCTTAATGTATCGCCGCAGAATACATAATAGTAGGTTATATTACTTATGTATGCTTTTGTAGCCCAGTTGGTAGTGAACCTGCCTACGAAGCTGGATGCTCTTGGTTCGGATCTCAGCTAGGGCATTATTTGTGTATTTATTTATCACAAATATTTGTTCCTTGCTCGTAGCTGTCTATGTATTTAAGTATCTATACCTATGTATCTGTCTATTACGTATAATAATATATAGTCGCTTGGTAACCACATCACAAGCCTTAATTTGAACTCACCGTGGGACTAGGTCGATTTGTGTTTAGATGTCCCAATTTATTTTATGTACAGAATTTTTAGTGTCTAACTATACTTGCGTCACCATCATGATTAAACACGGGATATAAACCACTGATTATGACATTCAAGAGAAAAAATATTTTTATTTTACGTCATAATTATAGATAAACGGGATTCGTTGTATGTATAGTTCTAATGATTTTTTTTGGCGGTGTTTTTACGAGTCGACGAGATCTCCCAACATGACAATTTTACCTTATTTCATTTTAATATTTTTTGATAAATATTTATTGCTTTAGCCTATTAGAAAAACGTGTGTAGCTTCCATTTTACAAGTCATAAAAAATACACTTAGGTAAAAAGATTAACCCTTCCCATGCCATCCATCACGGTCCAATTGACGTGGACGTCAACACTTAACCCCCTGCGAAATTTATCTTAATGTATCGAATCACGCATCTGATCTGAAGATACCGTGCCCCAGTAGAATCTGAAAAAAATTTAAGCTTATATAGCCGACTACCAATAGAATTTGTTGTTTTTGACGCACATCGTGAAACATGTACGTGGTTTTATTTTTACGTTAATAAAAAAAGAATATTAATAAATATCTTGGAACATCTTACACAAATCGACCTAGTCCCACGGTAAGCTCAATTGAGGCTTGTGATGTGGGTACTAGGCGACCATATATATAATAGATAGATACATATAGATATTTAAATACATAGACAGCCATGACTAAGGAACAAATATTTGTGATAAATAAATACACAAGTAGTAGTTAGTAGGCAGGGTCACTACCAACTAGGCTACAGAGGCTGACAAAATTTCTATAATTTACAATTATAACTAAAAAAATATACGTACCTACTCAAGGTTTAAGGTTTCAAGTTGGTGATAAGACCAAAATTGTGTTCTGAAAGTGCGTGATTATGAAATAATGCCTACCCTTGCTAAAAATACTATACATAGTACCACAGGCGACCCTAATGCTGTTAGATGTATGTACTTTTGACAAAAATACCCGATACTCACCGGCACATGAACCGGTGACTTCCGACCGATGATTTGATTTTCAAATTTGAGTATCAAAAATACGACCTGTAACCGGACTGAATGAAAAAAAAAAACATTTTTGGAACTTAGTATTTCAATTCGCTCCGACAATTTAGTGTCTCTACAGCATTTTCACAATGCTGCTACTTAGATGTCTACATCATTTTTCAAACAGGACGTGAAAGTAATTAATTATCACAAAAATGTTAAACGACGTAGGCTTACCACATGTAAGCCGTCTTCAGAGAAGATTTATGGCATACTACGAGCCCCCATCGTCGCGCGTCAAACGTAAAGGTCCTGTCAATCCTAAAATTGCCGTTTACCAGCTCATGGCTTTCCGGCACACGGTGACACCCTTATCATATACCCGCTAGGTGTATTTTCGCGCAAAGCGAATGTAACGCTAAGTTTGGAAACAAAGCTGAAGGCTCTTGTCTACTTGATCCTACTTTAAAGTGAGTTCAGGAGTCAACTGTTTACGGCTACCTTACTTTTGCTAACTTCTCGAACATATAATATGGATGTGTGAATACGAAATTGCTTGTGGTTCGTCTTTACGTGTAAAATTAGAGTTATATGTATAGGTTTACATACAGGGGAAACCAACGGGTCGGTCGGGAGAAATTAAAAACTATAAGAGTTAGACAAATTTGTTCATAGGGTTAGAAAACACGGAGTGGAATTCTATATTTGTTCTAATGTGACATTACCATGTAATACCATCATCAACAACTCAGTCCAATGCTGGATGTAGGTAGGTCTCTCGTATTAACTATGCGTATAATTAGATGCATTAGGAGGTAAATGCCCATAATCGCCACGTTGGGCAAGGGGGTTAGAAAAAGTAGCAAATACAAACCAATTCAGTACTAAACAATGCAATATGAATCCACAGAATTCAGGACCTGGTTCCGCCATTATAACGTTATAATGGTGGGACCAGACTATTTCAAATATAACTTTGAAATGGAAGCGGTACTATTTTTTTTACAAAAGGTAGCAAATAGTACCAATCAGTACTAAACAATGTAATATAAATTGACAGAATTCAGGAACTGGTTCCGCCATTATAACGTTATAATGGTGGGACCAGACTGATTGAATATAACTTTGAAATAGAAGAGGTACAATTTTTTTTACAACAGGTACCAAATAGTACTAATTCAGTACTAAATAATGCAATATGATAACATTAATTTATTGACACCGATACTTTGATGCATTGTACTTTAATGTTAACATTATGATACAGGCATAGATTTCTTAATATAGGTCATTACATTACCGCTTCTGAATACATAATAGGGGGATTATGATATGGATGTAGATAAACATTTTTATTTAACCATAATACTGTATGATAATGATAATACGTTAAATGAATAAGTGATGATGACGAACGTTATGACTACCTAATGAAAGTAATGAACCTAATCATTTATAAGATTTATAAGTAAAGCTAAGCCGCGTATTCATTGTAAACATTTGTTGAGCAACAGTGTTGAATCAACATGATGCTGAGTTTATGGCAACATGTTGCAGTCAACACTACGTGTTGCAGAGTTGCTAACTGCGAGTTGCTGTGTTGCAGCTTGGTGACCGAAAACATTAGTTGAGCAGCTAATGTTGACGCGTGTGGACAGGTTCGCAACTTTTCCATAAACATGGCGGTAGTTTGGGATAACGATAAAATTATGAGATTAATAGAATTATTTCAATCAAAAAGTGTATTATGGGATCCATCAAAAAAGGAATACGATAAAGGAAAAGCAATGCATGGGAAGAGATTACCGATAATCTGAACTTGCCAAAAAAGGACGTAGAAACTAAAATGCATGTACTACGCACGCAGTTTTTTAGCTATTGACGGACCAATCAATTCCAGGAGATGTTCAAAATCACATTTTGTTATTTGCATAAAGTTAATAAAAGATCCATCTGTCATTCTTAGGTCACTTAATACATTTTCCCTTTGCAACAGATACTTTTGTACCCCCGCTCTTTTTTTCGATTTTCGAGTCTTTAGTTTACACGATATATACACAAGAGAGCACAACAACACGACTTCTTCAGGCAACATTTTAACACGGTCTGGTGTGTGGACAGATGATCGAACCGTAAACAAAATTTCCAGCAACTTTGTGCTAGTTGATCAACATAGTTGATCAACTGATGCTCAACAAATGTTTACAATGAATACGTGGCTTAAAGCCGAGAGGCTACTTTAAACATTTTTGCTATGAAATTCTAACCTAACATGAGTGATAATTACAAATACACACAGTCTGTCGTAAAAGTCTTTCTCGCAGTAGATTCATCTGAACTCGCGATTACTCTGTCACCCCTTCGCAGTTCCCGTATTTACCATTGTTCCAGAGTATTTTATTTCGTTCAGATAAGCTTGCCATCAATTCACGGGTTGGGAATACTAGGGAAGCTGTTAATTCGAACACGCGGGGATGCACTGATATATTGTATCTTTTATTTAGATGTTTTATGCTGATACTTGCGTAAAGTTACAAAAGGAGATGGTATACCTACATACATATTGTATTTAGGTGCTTATATTGACTTCAGTCAAAATGCTTTCCCGTGTAACTTTTGATTCGTGGATCCAAAAAATATGGAAAAAATTACGATTACTTTAAATGAAAACTATTTTGAACTACGGAAACTATGGAACTCTACACTGAACATGGCCTATTAGTCATTCAAGTGACAGATAGAAGTGCTGAGGTACAAAAATATTGTTAAGATTCTTTCCATTCAGGTTACAAGTGTTAAATATTACTTGCCTTAGTAAGAAATAAGGTTGTGCCTGAACACAGTTCCTATTAAATTCGTCCATTCAGAAATTAAAGACACTATAACGGTCGTTATTATTGTTATTAATTATAAAGTAGATTGTTAGCAGCATCCTCTTTCGAACAATCCTTCAAGTTAACTGATCGATGTGAAAAAATAATAAAGATCCCGCGAAGCCCCAAGGGCTAACTTCACCATTCATTTACAAAGCAAACCCCAAGTTGCACTCTCGAAACTCATTAAAACTAAATCCGGCTGCATTTTCCAAAGACGCTGAATTAAAGCTTCTTTAAAGAAATTTTCTTAAAACTCAGCAAGCGGTGAGCGTGCCTCATTTGCTACTATTGAGGCATTTCCTCATAGTTCAATGCACTGGCTTCCGTTTAAATGAAGCTAGAGATTGAATCGTTCCGGATTCAAGGCTTTGAAAAACTCAATTTTAGTTTTAGTTCTACTGTTGCTTCAACTTTGACTTTGTGTGGGCGATGAGGCCCTTGAAAATGGGGCAAACTCCCTGCGGCCGCTCCGAGATTCAAGTTGAGCTATGTTTTTCGAGTAACAAGTTGGTGGATATCCTCAAACACTAACTAGCCTAACTCCGGCATACAATAGAGAATAACTTTTGAATAAAGATTGAATAAAATCCGATTCTAATAGCCCTGTGTATAATTTTAGTTAAAATTCTCTCAAAATGTAACGACATCGTTTCTACGTTTATGAAATTCCACTTAGGAACCTTTAGGTGAACAAATTCAACATACGCTTTGATAAAACGACAAACAACACGAAAAAAATCATAATTAAATACTAAATTATCATACAAAGGACGCCAGCATTTACTGCTGTATCTCGAATATCATTATTAATTTTGTACACATTCGTAATAAAATACTTGTTCATAACTGGAGTTAGATTAAACACGTGTCTACTTCTACACGTGCTACAAATTTATAATATCTATGTACTCTTATGCGAGTCAGCACAATGGAAAAAGGTTCATGAATATACTTTATTGTGTTCAAATAATACAAATGAATAGATGCAAACAAAATATTGTTTTGCAAAAGAATAATAAAATAAAACAGGCTTAGGACTGCAAGGTTCCGGAAGGAACCTGCTTTAAAAAGTTAAATACCAGAAGTAACTTGTAAATTGACAAACATGGCATTTCACCGTAAAAAAAAAGAACTAATGTCAATGTCACCGGCTAAAAGATTATCTCAAATAGTTTAAAAAAAATTGACGTATAAGTTGTTTTTTTATTATTTTGTAGATTTGTTTCGTTCTTTGACTTATTTCTTTGTGTACTGTGAAAATCACTTTCGATTTTTTATTTCATTGCAAGTTTGAGAAAAGCACTATACAAATCTCGGCGAGAAACAAGGTTACAGGAAGCGTATCTCTACCTCAGTTCCTTCGGCCAGATATATCTACTTGGCCTGTAACCCTTCGTTTCCCGTCCTCTGTAGTAATGTACTATTACATTACGCGGGAATAAGTTAACTTTACGACTTTACGTCATGAGATTTATGAACGAAGAAGAGCGACTTAGCGAAATTAATCTTACAAATGAAACCAGGAAACTTAGAGGAGTGTTGAGTATAGATAATAAATGAAATGCAGCGGGAAACACTCAAGAAAAGCACTTTTGCAGAAAACTAATATCAGTGTTTGCCAAGCAGTTCGCATTTGGAGAATTGGGGTGACGGGATAGAGTAATGAATGCGCAGAGAAGACTGTTTTGTAATTTATATTATCTACTCCTTGGCAACATTACATCCGACTTATGATTTAACATAATTATGTAGTGTACCTGCTGATCTTCCTTCTCTGGCGGGTTTGCTCACTAGTAGAAACATATTACTGTATCTAATAAAAGCTATATTTTCAAAGAAGAAGCGGTGGTGGCTCAGTGGTTTAGACGTTTGACTTTCAATTCGGAGGTCGTGGGTTCAAATCGTGGCTCGTACCAATGAGGTTTTCCGAAACTTATGTACGGAATTTCAGATGATATTTACCATTAGCTTTCGGAGAAGGAAAACATCGTTAGGAAACCTGCATACATCCGCGAAGAAATTCAAAGGTGTATCTGAAGTTCCCAACCCACTTAGGGCTTATAGCCCAATCCCCGTCATATATGAGAGGAGGGCTGTGCCCAGCAGTGGGACATTATATAGGCTAAAATATTATTATATTATATATATTATATTATGTGTTTTCAAGAATAAACCATTGAATTTGAATTGGAATTCTTCATGGAATAATACAATATCCGAGTGTCGAGGTGATATTGGTATCATTATGTGACGCAAATTCTGGTATGAGTAGGTATCTATAGTTTATTTTTAGTATGCAAACCATTAATTAATGAAATACCTAAGCAATCATACCTACAAAACGAGACGAGATTTTTAGGACATGTTTTGAAAACATGCCTGAAATTGACACTTGTTAAAATGTTACTCTCGATCTGTCGCCAGTTACACTTTTGTTTTTTATGATAATTAGGTGTAAAGTTTACACTGTTATTTTTGCAGCACCTTTTTTAACTTTTGCAGGTAAGATCTCCAACAAATAAATGCTTCTCTCCTATGGTTCAGCTACATAATTATAATTATAAAGAATTATGCTGACATACAAATTGAAAAATGAATTTTTCATCGGGCATGCCCGTGTTGCCTTCCATACAAAATTACACCACGCACATCAGGGGGGGCTACCAACGATCGACTAATACGATTCAGTTTAGGACCTAATCTGAATCGCGATGTGTCAGTTTGATAGAAAAACTGTCAAAAACTGGTAAGCCGAACCTAAATTGAATCTCATTTAAGAGAACAGCAGTGTTATTCACTAAGGAAACCGCCTTGCTGTCAGCGCTGTGTCAGTGCTGCGGCAGCGTCGAGCCTAAAAATGGTATTCACTAAGGTACTTTAAACGACACTAGTGCTCGGCGACGAATGCGGTGTGAGCTGGAACTACATTGCGTCGAAAGTTTGACGTTTAATCTATGAACTTCGTATTCTCTAACGAAAAACAGCGACGAACTCGCCCACAACCTCGCTCACAGCCTCGATTCCTAATGTCAAATCAAACAGCTAGGATTTTAGACAAGGCTCTCGACATCGAGCTCGTTGACGAACGCAGCGTCGAATGTGTCAATAAGAGAATAGCATAGCAGGTTAGCCCCCTAGACCTTGTATTCAAATGGGGCTATTTTTGACATAATGAAAACCAAATCAGATCTTTGTCTTATTAATGTCAGACTCCGGTGGGTATTTATTAGCTAAATTACCAGGCTATGGCGGTCGAAAGGTTAAAACGTATAAACGTATTAGATCAAGTCCGTAGCTCAGTGACTACTTTAAAGATATACTCGTACAATAATGAAACGACCATGTCAAAAAGTAAACACCCGAGGTTTATCTGAGCATTTCTTCGAGCGTTTCAACCGCCGTGGTTTCGGTAGCAACATTATTACTCGATTTCCGTGGGTATCTCACAATTTTTTTGGTAGTTGTCAACTACGTCTACCAATATATCCAAAAGTTCTTGCATCTCTCACGGGATTCGTGTGATAAGGCTGCCACCGAAGTCACGGCGGTTGAAACACTGTACATAAGTAAAGGGTGTCCCAAAAATAACGCAAGATTTGAAATCGATGAAAAATACTTATTTCTTGTTCGACTTTCTTATTTCTTGATTTAATCATAAAGTACAAGGAATAGGGTTTAGTATGGTAAAGCATGCTGAGATCTTACTTCGAAGGCTTTGCTATAACATAGCATTCCTTTGTTGAAATTTTATATGAAATTTGCATAAAATATGGGTGAAATTCGTTTCTGCAGTGTGTAATCCCCTCCTTCAAACCATGGGCGATCGAGAGCTTGCTAACATAGATCTTTGACTATAAAAAACCCCATAAAAACTAAACAATTATGTTAAATTGCAATATTTGGGATTCACTGAAATGAACGAAAAACGATCAGAAAATGGGGTTCAAACCGTTTTTCGTCAAGGAGACCAAGGCTGCTGGGCGATTTGCAATTATAATACTTAATCCTATTCTGTATAAAAAATTAAATTGGTCGAAAAAAGTTTGCTTTTTCATTACATTTAAATTTTGCGTTATTTTTGGGACATCCTATATTTAAACTCATTAGAATAAAGAACTGTTTCACGATCCCCGAATAAACTATACCTGTTAGATAAATGTCCTTTTCTTTTATATGCGTGAGGAACGGGACAGTGATATTTTTATCCTATGGATATAGTATAAAATGAACGGTTAACGTGTACGTACCAGTAAATCTTATTAAATTTCACTGAACACCCACAATAGCAAGTAATAATACTCGCCTCTAAAGAATCCGTAGTCTGTGTGACATCCACACAATACTAGCGCTTATCGGGACGGCACCGACGTTATTAAATAAACAGGCTGCTCGCAACGAACCCCGCGAACACCCTGTAGCACTATACAGGCTGTTCGCATTAATGGGGTCTAGTCTGTAAGGAGCAATTAAATTGAAATAGTTGATACCTACTAAAATACAATATCATCTTTTGATCATGATCAATCTCGTGATTTATTACCTACATTACGTATTACAACATAGTTTTAGTTACAGTTTTATTTATATGACAATACAATTATAAATGTCTGTCTGCCTGCGACCACGGGTGTAACGTCATGCCCGAAACGTCAGGATATAATTAAACGTAAGTTTACGCGATTAAGACCCGTTTGTCTTTAAAATATAAAATTGTAAATACTGTCAGTAGAGATTACCAATAAAGCATACTCCTTTGTCAGACTCTATAGCCTAGTTGGTAGTGACCCTGCCTACGAAGCTGGAGGTTCCGGGTTCGAATCCCGGCGAGGGTATTATTTGTGTATTACTTATCACTACTATTTGTTCCTTGGTCATGGCTGTCTATGTATTTAAGTATCTGTATGTATCTATCTATTACAAATATCGTCGCCTGGTACCCACATCACACGCCTTAAAATTGAGCTTACCGTGGGAGTAGGTCGATTTGTGTAAGATGTCCCAGATATTTATTATTATTTTTATTATAATACTCATTATATCCCCACTCTACGAAATTCGTTCGCTACACAATAAGTAATTCGTCGAAATTCGTTGATTTCGTAGAGTGGTGGAGCATTCGCTCGTTTGGTGTAATCGAAAATATGTGGTAGGTGGATTCACATTGCGTATTTTAGAAGTGAAGCATAGTTTAAGTTGTAGTTTTATTTACTACAATAAAATTATAAATACCCTCAGTTATTATCAAACCGCGAATATAATGGGATTCCTTATATCGAACAGCAAAATAAAATGTATCAAAAGGAAAGAAATAAATATGCAAAAATACCTAATTACCTATTCATTCCCTAATTACTATTAAATACAGATAATCTTTTAAAACAAAGAGTAAAGTTTACAAACTTTCGACTAAAATTAAATAAAAAATATGTACCTACATTATGTATGTGTATTTAAATAGTGAAACAAATCCATTATGATAAAAGTAATTTGTCTAATAAAAATATATTTTATCTATTTCGTTCCACGACAGATGTGAAACAAGATAACACGTCTGTAAGCACCTTGTCTATTATAATCGTCGTTATCAGCCTCTCTCAAACCACTGCTGGACGTAGTCCTCTCCTATTAACTTTGTGTATCTCCGCATTTAGGTGGCAAATTACCATAATCGCCACACTGGGCTAGGCTAGGTTCGCGATCGTAGTAGTGTGTTCACTATGATTATGCTGCTGCCCATCATCAATCTCCTACAAGTAGTATTTCAACATATTATTTGTATGTCTTATTGTTTTATGTTTGTTACAAAACCTATCTAGTGACCTATGTATAAATATGTATATTCAATCTTTTATTGTAATATATGCTATAGTTAAAATGGTTAACCCTCAAATAAGGACGGATTTGACAAAGAGCTTTCAGGCAGGATTTGACTATTACCAAAAGTTATATGTTATATAAAAAGGTGTCCCGACTTTACGCAGTCTGCCTGAAAATGCCCATCTCAAAGTTAATGGATATTTTATTGCATTTCAAGTGAAATTACGCTTGAACATGTAAAATTCTTTTACCATATATTACGAGCGGCGTTCATGTTGATTTTGACATAAAAAGCTTGACTGAATAAAAACTGTAGTCAATATATAAAAACCGGCAAAGAGCGAGTCCGACTCACGCGCGAAGGGTTCCGTACCATTATCAATTTATCATTCAAAACTACGAACAAATAAAACATAGAAGCCACACGCCATATTCAATTGCCTTTCAAAAACGGTCCTGAATTTTAGTTGACAAGTGTCACCCCCTGTTTAATGCGTCACGGTACTGATTGTCAATATCAACCTATAAAAACTAAAACCGCCGTTTATGTCTATGTCCTACCCATCTTGGCACAATTGAACAATTGCTTTTGGGGACATTTTTGAGCTGGCGTTAGACGTCCATGTTATATATGGTCGCAGATTTAAAAATACAGTCAATCAATCTACCTCAAATATTATAAGAGATAATTAAATCAAACCAAAAATCGTTGATAGAGTTTGTTAACATGCATAAAATATATATAAATATTTTAATTTTATACCGCGTAGTTTAAAAAATAGATGATAGGGGGACACATTTTTCAGAGTTTTGAGTGCTAATGTCTCGAAAACGGTTTGCTTAAATAAAAATGTGATGTATAAACTTTAATATCATTTTCAAACCTTTCTATTGATACCCCACACGCTTATATTTATACATCGAAAAAAATATACTTATTTCTATCCCTCAGTTACATGTAAGGAGCCCCAACTCCAATTTTTTTTACGATCATAATTCAGTAGCGGTTCATGCAACACATATCCTTACCAAATTTCAATTCTGTAGCATTTATAGTTTCCGAGTAAATCGGCTTTGACAGACGGACAGACGGACATGACGAATCTATAAGGGTTCCGTTTTTTGCCATTTTGGCTACGAAACCCTACAAAGACCAAGGGCGCCTCGGATAACGCACAGTAAAGGGTGTCCTTAGATTTCCATTTCCGATGTGCATTTATATTACTATAAATGAAAAAAAAGTGTTCATTATATATTATATTTTATATATGGAACATATATGTTAGTTCGTGCATAAGTGCTTTTTTTTAGTAAGTATTTTATTATTTTAGTTGCACCGCCCACAATCTCTCTGCTATGTCTAAAGGTTGACTGGTAGAGAATGCCTTATGGCATTAAGTCTGCCTTTTGTACGTCAAGTTTTTTCTTTCGTGCAATAAAGGTTAAATAAATAAATAAATATAGATTCCACATGGCTTTAGGGTGCGGCTCCACTGAGGCGGAGATGAGCGGAGATATGCAAAATTGACCAATTACATTCTTCAAATTCAAAATTCGAAACACTGTCATGCGGTCTCATGGGCCAATTTTGCACATTTCCGCCTTAGTGGAACCGCACCTTTATACCTCTACGGCTGTTACGTCACATTATCATTCTGACTGCTCGATGAAGCCCCAAAATGTCATCCTAGATCCTAATTACATGAACCACAAACGCTCACCATCACGGAAATATCAAAGAGCGACGATCACTGTAACCGTACCATGAGTTTTCTAGTAGTTATCGGTTACGTTAGGTTAAGGCATGCTATCGCGCGCCCACTTATTTATTGGAGCGAGCGCGAAGGCCTGCTTTACGTATCGATACAGAATATATGATTTTTACAAATCTTTACACACGTTAGCAAAAAACGTAGAAACTTAATAAAATGGCAAAGTTTTTGTTAACGTAATCGACATTTTTTCTGGATATCAATATTTTATATACCCCGTTCGATAGAGCAGGAAATTTGCAGTCGAATGGTATACTTAACTCAATTTCGTCATTTTGGTGGTTACATTATTTCATATTACAACTGACGATATACAGGGTGCAATCGTTAAGTGTTGCCAGGCCATAATTCCGTAAATATAGGAGATACCAGAAAACTTTTAACTGATATCGAAAGTAACAAAATCAGAAATATCTCAAATATTAACTTCAAACTCTTCCATACATTTAGTACGTAACCGTTCATTCAAAGAGTAGTTTAATACGAGTATTTTTTTATTTAGGAATAAATGTTAGATTAATTATTTCATAAACGGTAGTATTATTATTTTATTACAATGTATTCTCACAAATAACGAATCTCTAACAGTTTTATCTGTTATGACACCCGACATTTTTTAAGGCTAGTCGTTAAACTAAATGTAAGGGAGCGTTTTAACTTAGTATTTTTAATATTACCCCATCTATTTAGAAAAGGTTATTCATGCAATTTTACTCGTTGGGTAACGCACTTTCGATACCAGTTGGAAGTTTTCTGATATCTGTTATATTTAAGGAATTATGGCCTGGCCACACTTAACGATTACACCCTGTATTAGTACAAGTACAGAAAACCATCTCCAAAAACCCGTTTAAAGAAACAATGTCTCTTGCTACGATAATATTAAATTCAAATTCCCACCGCGCAACGCTAAATGTCACTTCTATATTTAGTTACTGCCTTTTATATATACATACATTATATACATTTTTTATTGTTCATTGTTAAAATCAATTCTCTGACAGCGGTCTGAATTAGTACGTAGATATTTGACATTCGCGAGTGCGTGACGCGCGTCACCGCTTGCCGTGAGGCCCTACTGATGTACTCCCCGGGGTGGCACTGACAGTTCGAACACTTCGAACCGAACGCGCTAGTTGGACAGGCCAGCAGTGTTATTCACTAAGGAAACAGCCTTGCTAACAGCGCTGTGTCAGCGCTGCGGCAGCGTCGAGCCGAAAAATGGTATTCACTAATGCACTTTAAACGACACTAGCGCTCGGCGACGAATGCGGCGTGAGCTGGAACTACACTGCGTCGAGAGTTACCGCCTACAGTTCGACGACGAGCTGTTCTATTTAGTGAAAACCGTTTTTCGCAGCGCTGCGCTCTACGTTGAAGTGAAGGCTGTCTCGTCGTCGAGCTCATTGACGAACGCAGCGTCGAATGTGTGAATAAGAGAATAGCATAGCTGGTATCGACTAAAACCTAACATAACCGATACTAGCCTACTCATGGTACGGCTGATGATGTCATTCGGCCTACGTTGACTGGCAACCCACATTGTGAGCTATCCGTCTAGCCCAACGGGAAATCGGCTTGTTTTATCCCTCTGTGCAACCTGTAGCTTCTGAATCTTGTTTTCAAAGTTTTGATGCATACAGTTTGACGCATTTGATAAGAAGCTGGTAAGAGTTGCTGAGCTGGTAAATTATATAATAAGTATTGGCTATTAAGGAGATGGTGCGCAATAGTACATTGTGCATCAAGGGAGGTAAGTACGGAATTACTAACGAGAGTGTTAGAAGCCCGACGCCGTCAGGCGGAGGGTTTTTATGACTCGAGTTAGTATTCCGCTTACCGACCGTGATGAGTACAATGTTTTTCATCACACTTGCCGACAAAAAAATAAGTTTTAAGAAATAACATTATTAAATGACGTACTTACATTTCTATTACTCCCTAGGGAATTTCACTTTTCTATTACTCCCGCTGCGCGCACAAACAATGGCGCGCTTAGGCAGCAAGTGTGATGAAAAAATATTTAACCAGCGAATTCGTCTGCGTAGATTCTGGTAACGTTCCGGCCCTATTATGGTATGTTCCCGCTATCCCGCTACTTATGCAATTTTTCAAGAACCGGGTAGCCATATTAGGGTTTGTTTCATCTTATTCCTTGCCTGGGACATAACTCATTTCCATACCATTATTACCACTAATTAATATCGTTTTAGTAGTTTAAGTGAAAGCAGTCAGTCAGTAATCAGCAGACAAAATCACTGCCGCATTTATCACATTAACTACTAGTAGTCATCATCATCATCATCACTACTAGTAGTACTTAATACTACTTAATTTGGGCGACACAAAAAATCTACCATTAATATTTTTATCCATCTACAAGTAGGTATTGTGTGTACCAAATTAATATTTGGAAGATAGTGTAAAATAGCCCTTTATTCATAAATGTTCATGATGATGAATGATTATAAATAACGGGGTTCACGTATAAAATGTTATACACCTGTATCATCCCTTTTTTTATTTTGCCACAACAAAGTGGCTCCAATCCGTAAGTAAGTTTTACTAAATATATTACCTACCAGTATACCTATATATCGACGCTTATCTAAAACAACTCGGTATCTCGAAATAGTCCATTTTGCAATTAACTATAAAACTAGACGCAGAATACGCTGAAGTTTATCGTGACTAAGACTCCCGTGTTCTAATTCAAAATTTTACCACTGTGGCAGCAATGTGCCGTTATGCCATTGGTGGAGAGTCGAAGCCATTTTATCTGCAAGACCGGCCATAGGCCAGTTGAACCACAAAAATTGACACCGTCACTGCGTTTGTTTGTAGACTAACGGCACATCTCAAAATTATACAACTATAGCACTTAAAGTTTATGTAAAACAGTGGCATAATTGGAAATAGTTCAGTGGAACAGTGGTAACTTGTTGTGCAATACATAATTATTCGTGGATGGCGTATTATCCGTGAAACAGTAATTACACATGTTATAACTTAAAAGGAAATAAGCGAGTGTTGTCGAAAATAATGAAAGTTGACTTGTTGACCTAATCGAAATGAGCTTTTATACTACATAAGATTAAGTTAATTTAGGGTATTCTATACGAAATCAGAACATGTTCATTATAATTTTGCAACTAATAATTTGATTCAAAACGAGTAGTCACCATAAACGATAAATAACTATAGTAATGTTCAGTAATTTAGAGTATTATATTTATATAATAATATTATTATAATATTATTACTGAACATTATAACCGACATACCGACCCGGGTATGTCGTTAAACTACGTCCAAAACCACCGGTGGATGGGCAGCAGCATCCCTGTAATACGGTGTACTAAACTGCGATCGCCAACCCGCCTGCCAAGCGTGGCGATTATGGCATATACCCCCTATGAGAAGTACAAACAAAAAAGGCCCCGAGGTTCCGGCGACTCCCGGTGCTCTGGCTTTGGTAGCGGTCAGGGCACTAGCGGAGTCAGGGGTGCGAAGAATCTCCGGCGAAGATCCGGCTACCACCACCGACAACCTTTGGCCCTGGTAACACTTAACACGCGCACACTGCGGACAGACGAGAGATTGGCTGAGCTCGAGGATGACCTGATCAGGTTACGATGGGACGTTATTGGGCTATCGGAAGTCCGAAGACAGGGTGAGGACACGATAACCTTCAAGTCCGGTAACCTGCTCTATTTCCGGGAGGGCGACCAACAGTCCCAGGGAGGTGTCGGGTTCCTCGTCCACAAGTCCCTCGTGAGCAACGTGGTGAAGATCGAGAGTGTGTCGACTAGGGTGGCGTACCTTATACTCAGAGTATCCAAGTGGTACTCGTTGAAAGTCATACAGGTCTACGCTCCGACTTCTTCACACTCCGACGAAGAGATAGAATCTGTGTCTGTGGGACATATCAAAAGCCATGCACAGTCCTGAAACCTACTTCACCATCGTTATGGGGGACCTTAACGCGAAATTGGGCAAGCGAAACGATGACGAGCTGAGAGTGGGGCAATTTGGGGTTGGGTCTCGTAATCACCGGGGTCACTTACTAGCCAGTTTTATGGAGAAGGAGGGACTCTACATGATGAACTCCTTCTTCAAGAAGCGAGAACACAGGAAGAGCCCAGATGGTACCACCAAAAACGAGATTGACTTTATCATGTCGACTAAGAAGCATATATTTAATGATGTCTCTGTAATCAACGCGGTTAAAACCGGAAGCGATCACCGCCTTGTAAGGGGCATATTAAATATAAGTGTCAAGCTAGAGCGATCTCGATTGAAAAAGTCTACGCTCCGACTAGCACCGATCCAACTCCAAAACCCCGAGAGCTTCCAGCTCGAACCGCAAAATCGTTTCGATTGCCTACCCAGCGACGTGGATGTGGATGAGTATAACGACGGGTTTGTGACAGCTGTCCATTCCACTGGGTTCTTTAAGACCCAGCGGAAGAAAGGCAATAAGAGGCTCTCTGATCCAACTCTAAAGCTCATGGAGGAAAGGAGTGAGATGGTTCTACAATCCCTAGAAGATGCCGCATCATATCACCGGCTCAATAGACAAATCTCCAAATCGATCACCCGCGACATACCCCAATGGTATGATACCAACCGGATTAAAGAGGCTATTGACCGGAACAAAGGCTCTAAAGTTTTTGCGAGAGATTTGTCTATTGGTCAGAGCTGGCTTGCGAAGCTGAAGACTGTGGACGGTGGAATCGTTTCATCCAAACCTGAGCTTTTGAGTGAGATAGAGAGCTTTTAAGGACAGCTGTACACATCAACACGAAGACCCATCTCCAATTTAGCTAACGACCCACGAGCTAAATTGACTCGACACCATACCGAAAATATACCGGACGTCAGCCTGTACGAGATTAGGATGGCTCTCAAACAACTCAAAAAGTAGGCACCAGGCGATGACGGAATAACAGCCGAACTCCTGAAGGCAGGTGGGAAACCAGTCCTTAGGGCCCTTCAAAAGCTGTTTGATTCCGTCATCTTTAGAGGCAAAACGCCAAAGGCATGGAGCAGGGGTTTGGTGGTGTTGTTCTTCAAAAAGGGTGACAACACCCTGTTGAAGAATTACAGACCCCTCACACTTCTGAGCCATGTCTATAAGTTGTTTTCGAGAGTCATCACAAACCGTCTCACACGCAGGCTCGACGACTTCCAGCCTCCTGAACAAGCCGGTTTCAGAAAAGGTTTCAGCACCATAGACGACATACACACGCTCCCACAAGTTATACAAAAGACCGAGGAGTATAACTTGCCCCTCTGTTTAGCGTTTGTGGACTACGAAAAGGCCTTTGATTCGATCGAGACGTGGGCTGTACTACAGTCTCTCCAGCGGTGCCAAGTAGACTACCGGTACATCGAAGTGCTGAAGTGCCTGTACGAAAACGCCAATATGTCAGTTCGCCTCCGGGACCGGAACTCGAAACCAATTCCATTGCAGCGAGGAGTAGGACAAGGAGATGTTATCTCTCCTAAATTGTTCACCGCTGCACTGGAAGATGTTTTCAAGGTTCTGGACTGGAGGGGATTAGGCATTAACATCAATGGCGAGTACATCACTCACCTTCGGTTTGTCGACGATATAGTAGTCATGGCTGAGACCATGGAGGACTTAAGTACTATGCTCGATGATCTTAGTAGAGTCTCTGAAGATGTTGGTCTTAAGATGAACATGGACAAAACGAAGATCATGTCGAACGTCCATGTGATACCAACTCCAGTGAAAGTTAAAAACTCTACACTCGAAGTTGTTGACGAATATGTATACCTGGGACAAACTGTCCGGCTGGGTAAGTCCAACTTCGAGAAGGAGACCAATCGTCGAATCAGACTGGGTTGGGCGGCGTTCGGGAGACTACGCAATATCTTCTCGTCCAATATACCGCAATGTCTCAAGTCGAAAGTCTTCGACCAGTGTGTGTTGCCAGTGATTACTTACGGATCTGAAACGTGGTCGTTCACTATGGGACTCATTAGGAGGCTCAGAGTCACTCAACGAGCGATGGAGAGGGTAATGTTCGGGGTTTCTCTGCGAGATCGCATCAGGAATGACGAGATCCGCAGAAGAACGAAAGTGACTGACATAGCCCAAAGAATTACAAGAAGTTACAAAATTACACCCATTATCTTGTCTTATAAACTTAAATATGCCATTATAATCTGTAAAATTTTATTATTATTATGACGCATGTCATTTTAGACCATTATTGTCCATATAAAAAAAATGTATTTAAACATTAAAACGAAATAAGTTACTATTCTTTATAAATGTTTTTAGAATATTTGTCTTAATGACAAATAATCCGCTATTGTTCATAAGAAAAAAATAAAATCTTGATACTTTTTCTATTGTGACTTTAATGCACATAAACAAAATCTTATTTTGAGTTACGACTCGATTTTATGCTGGCACAAGTCTAAGTTGTGTGTTTTTTTTAGTTTTTTTTGTATTGATTATACGGTTTACTAATTTTATTTTTGTTATTTCGCATTCTCAAATAAAAAAGGATGCTATGGCTAAAAGAAGATTTCCAATTGGTTTTTGTAATAAAAAGTTATGAGTAATAATTTTTTGTGTTTTTTTAAAAGCTCTCTCCTGAAAAAACACACATTTTGAGATACCGAGTTGTTTAAGATAAGCGTCGATATAAATGTAAATTTTAGTTGAAAATTAACTGGGTATGCCATGATAGGAAATGAGCCTTAAAATTTGTTGTAACTTAAAATTGCCCCATTTCGCATGGAGAAAGCGGACAATGAAAAGAAAACTTGGGTCCTCACGACACATAGATTACCTCTAATGTTCTCTTTTGTCCACAATGTATGAGAAGTTCTCGTAAACTTTTATGTCCACTCATTTCAGTTATGGTCCAATTTCAATTTAATGCCGCGTTTTACGACTGATCCATGGAAAACCTCGAACTTGTTTCACTAACTTTGTTCATTATTTTCAAGTATATATAGACATCCATTATGCAATTTTCCGTTAATCATTAGGACAAGGGTAAAAATTATTTTCGTTGCCTGATTTTGTGTCCCTAACAAACGTGACGCAGTGGTGATTTTTGTATGAGATGATGTTTTGTTTTCAATTTCTGATGTATGGATCAAAATCTAGCGTGAAAATTAAATACAAGTGCACCGGATTTTTTTATATACTGAATCGAAACAGCAACTAAAACCGTGGCGGAGGGGTATGAAACAGGACAACGAAAGGAACATTGACCCACTAAATAAATAATTAAAAGTATAATAAAAGAAAACTTAAAGTAGGTAAGTAATTTTTTTTTTGTTGCACTCAAATTGCGTCGCCAAATACTTGTGTAGGTATATCCATTTTAATCTCAAAAACGTCTATCGACGTCAATGGTAAATAATTTAAATATGTATAATTTTGTAATGCATTTTTTTTTGTTGTTAACTCGGTTTCATGTCCTTTTAAAAGATCGTTTGCTGCTGCATAATCCGGATTGTTTTTTAAAACCGTCTTTAATTTGTGGTAGTTTTCCTGCAAAATAAAGCCTAGATCTGGAAAGCTTTTATTCTGTGACATTTTCACTAATCGTAAGTTTTGGATGTTAATATTAATCATACGTGCATTAGAGTAAGTAAATTTTTCATCGTAATCGCCAACCCTGACATCAAACTGTCAACTGCTACGGTTTTGCTACATCCGTTGCGAGGTATGCATATTAGATACTTACAGTCAAGGGCATTAATATATATACACTTCTCCATACTGATCCCTTACAAATGTGTCTATATATTAATGCACTCGACTGTACACTCGCGCACGAGCACGTGCTGCACACTCATTCGGTATGGCTCGGCCTTTACTTTCTATCCGGCTCGGTCCCGCTAATACACCCCAATATGTTTTCCGTCATCGCAAAGCGAGTGAGCTTATGTAATGGATAAGGCGACGATATATATAATAAATAGATACATATAGATACTTATATACATAGACAGCCATGACCAAGGAACAAACATTTGTGATAAATAAATACACAAAGAATGCCCTCGCCGGGATTCAAACCCGGAACCTCCAGCTTCGTAGGCAGGGTCACTACCAACTAGGCTACGGAGGCTGACAAATGTTTCGTTTACGACTACAAAAAAAAACCTTTTTAAGTATTTACTATATTTTAGTCGCTTCACCAAGTTTATAAAATAGTAGGTAATGTGTAAAGAAAAGCAGCCAGAAAACTTCCCGAATACCAATAAAATAGAACGTTATCATAAAATCAAATCCAGTCACCTAGCAAGCCGTTAAATTTCATAACACTTTTCTGCCTCAGCGAAGTAAAATCGCTCGCGTGTCACGATAATGGTTTCCTGGCTTAAATTTGTGTGAATAAGTGCACTTTACATAAGTGTGGATGAATGGAATCAACAGAATATTTCATAGTGTAGGAACTTGGTACAAACTTTGCCAAGTTTGGCCTGGATTTGCTCGGCTATTGTAACCCACCTGATTGGTAATTTATTACTGCACTTTGTAGTCTAGAATCGCTTTACCGCCACCTGATACTGGAACAATGGAATATATTATAAAGCTTGTTCACGAAATAAAGTAGCCATCGTAAAATCAGTCTCTACTGTTACACAATAGTCCCATGTAGTTCTAACAGCCATGGGACTGTAAATAGATTCTTCTGTTTTATGTTTAAGAATCCAATATCCAAAAAAATTCGCTGAAAAGTCGTCAAAATCAAAATAACTTCAGATAATGCTTAATGCAAAAGTACAGGCCCAAAAAAGTGCGAACTTCAGAGACGATTTCAACAATGTTAGACTTGAAATAGTTAACAAAAATTGTACTCACGAGATACACAGTTTATCATAGTATCGGTATTGTAGTTTAGTTAATAACCATAGGGAAACTAAATTACCCGAAATGGTAAAATAAGAAGAAACACTACTTATATCCAGAAGTTTAAATAAAAGTCAATAATTACGGAGAAATTGATATAAATATCAACCACAGCGTCCGAAAAGATAGGCAAAGAGGACTCATACAAAAAAAAAGAATTATACAGCAATGGCTACTTTATTTCGTGAACAAGCCTTACTTATTGTTCTATACTCACTGTTATTTGACAGTTTTTTGTTCTAGTCGCGTGGTGACGGCAGTAAGAATACATTTGTCACCACCTGGGGGTGGTGACAAATGTAAGAGTTGGGACTCTTCCTGCTTCTTCAGACTAAGGGATTGAAGTGTCACTGACCATGCTTGATAGAATATAGATGATGGGCAGCAGCGTCATCATAGTGGACACATTACTGCGATCGCCAAGCCGCTTGCCCAGCGTGGCGATTATGGGCATTTACCTCCTAATGCGTCTATACGCATACCTAGTTTATAGGAGAGGCCTAAGTCCAGCAGTGGACTGAGATATACCGATGATGATGTGATTTTTTTTTATTTATTAGATACACTAAACCGGCAACATTCATATCATGTTTTAAGATAAAATATTACCCAAAACAAGTGTTCTTAGCATGAAAAAGATCAGATAATGAAAACATCCTAAAACTAACTTTAAAAAAAATTGGACAGATTTTTCAATCCCCAGTTAACAGTACCTACCTGACAAATAAATGTTAGCTCTGTCCTTTTTTCACTGACGATTTGATAAAAGGATGGTGATAATTTTAACTAACGGATAGATTTATTTGGTAATTGAAAAATCAGCACGAAGTATGTCATTTTTCACTACATTTACACCATAAAAAAATACATGCAAAGACACTATTGGAATTCGAAATATTGAACTAGGTAGAGAAATTGGGTTATAGCAGTGAAGATGAAATAATTATTTTATTATTTTCCACACTTATATCTATCCATTCCGACTACGAAGGATTTAAATAAATCCTTCAAAATAACGGCTAAAGTTCCTACCCTCAATAGTACCTATCTAAACGACTATCATGTGCTGTATTCTCGATAATTTAGGGAGTAGATAGGTAATGCTTAATTACGATCTCATTTCAAATTCTCTCGCCAGGATATTGAATGAATTTTCATTAATGATTTCACACAGGATATTAAAATTAGACAGGAAGATAGTTTAAGCTTATATCAATTACAATTTACAACAAATGTAATGGGGAATACATAGGACTCAATCAGATTGTTATAGTGCTGCGAACAAATCAATTTAATAATTAAGGCAGTACAGATTCCAGTGAATCACAACGTTACCTACCAACGAATTTCAAATATTGCTAACATTATGAAACGATATTAATTTAACGTTGGACATTTTTAATAAGTTAAGGAAAATTATCAAAATTCATGTTGAACTAATAGGTGTATTGAAAGCCTACGCTCGCTTCATTTGACGCTTCAGGTACCTACCTACCTTACCTACCTACTGTACCATGGATGGCAGCTGAATCATGGTAATGCGCAAGTCAACTTGCATTTATAAGACAATTAATTTTGTTACACAGTGCAATATTTTTGTTACCTTAGGCACTGGTCTCACCGCGAGCTACTAAGCTATGAACGATACTCATATCAGCTATTATCGCCGGGCGAGTATCGACGTGACTCTGTTTTTTACACGGGATTGTGCAGTGGCGTATCTAGGGGGGGGCAGAGGGGGCACGTGCCCCGGGCGCCGAATCAGAGGGGGCGCCAAATCGGCCAAAATTTTTGATATACTTTTGCATAATTTATACATAAGAAAAATGAAAATTCATAAAATGCTAGACTGGTACATTTTCCCCGGGCGCCAGGAGGGGCGCCAAATTGGCAAAATATTTTGATTTTATTGTGCATAATTTACATATGAAGAAAATCTGTAGATATTACAATTTTAGAAAGGTAGGGTGGGCGCCAAATCGGTCAACATTTTTGATTTCCTTGTGCATAATCAACACTATAAAGGAAATCTTTATGCGTTATTCAAAAAAATACTAGATTGGTACATTTTCCACGGGCGCAATATCGGGTGCGGGGGGGGGGGGTGTATATGGCCAAGCACTTTCACTGAAACATTGACAATTTTGGAAATTTATCTTCGAAACAATGTTATTTACACTAAAGTATAAGGCAATTAATGTTTATGCATTATTGTATGATATTAAGAAAATGTAATAAATGTGTTCTAGGGCCACAACTAAGTAGGTCATTTGGTAATTGGGCCAATCAACTTTTCGATCGACACTATTTTGTCACGTATGATAAAAATGCGTAAAATGCTTACACATTGTACTTACATGCGTTAGGCCTCACGCAAGTTCACATAGATACATTTAGGTTCCAACGGTTTTTCATTGTAAATTATGTGTATAGTTTAGGGTTATAATAAATATGATCTGGGCGTTTTCACAAACCGTTGTTGAAATATACAATACATTTACCTACATATAAGTAGCGATATAACTAGAAAAAAAAACTATAAACTTAAATAAGAAGAACTACAACAATAAACTTAAAAACTGTGTATAGTATTAATTGACGTACATTTCTAAGTTCATGAAAAGTAACGCAGGATATAGAAAATATGTCGATGTAAAAGGGTAGTTCTATGCGATTATTCCGGCGCACGAATCAAGTCATTACCATTCCCAAATTATTGACGAACTGCGTATAAATAGTCAGCCTCCGTAGCCTAGTTGGTAGTGACCCTGCCTACGAAGCTGGAGGTTCCGGGTTCGAATCCCGGCGAGGGCATTATTTGTGTATTTATTTATCACAAACATTTGTTCCTTGGTCATGGCTGTCAATGTATTTAAGTATCTACTCGTATATGTATCTATCTATTATATATGTCGTCGCCTAGTACCCACATCACAAGCCTTAATTGAGCTTACCGTGGGACTGGGTTGATTTGTGTAAGATGTCCCAAGATATTTATTATTCATTATTATTAAAAAAAATAATGGAGTCATTTTCGGTTATCTTCTAGCAGACGCATGTATGTCTGCTATTCTGGCATAATAGTCTCATTTGCTTTTATAAAACGGAAAATAAAGTGGTGATGGTAATGAACAATAAAAACGCGTAAAAAAATTGCATAGAAACACCGAAAAGTTGATTGGTCCAATTAAGTAGGAACTATTAATTATTGTCAAACTTTATTTTCCTTAATACCTGAGCTTCTTCACTTTTAGGGACACCCAATAGCGTGACATTAAAAAAACCTAAATTACAGTCACTTTTGTAACAATAATTAAGCGCTAAGTTTCAATTAAAACTCGGTGTGGTGTTAAGTTTTTAAACTATGGCGATATTATAGTATAAAAACGCCGATTAAGTTTAAATTCCTAAAAATATCGTCCTTAATTGGTGATACATGGTGTTACAAACGTGACTGCAATTAAAGTTTTTTAATCTCCGGCTAATTGGGTGTCCTTAAAAGTAAAAACACCTACATACCATAACGATGCAAAATCGAGTACTATTTTAATTCAATTAGGTACATAATATTATATCGATAATAGATGTTTAGTTGCGTTATTTTTACATTGGAAATTGGCCGATACATTATCAATCTGTTTGCGCGGCGGGACGCACCACGAACTCGTTAATACACGTCGGGACATCGGCAAAATATTGCGGGTCCTTGCTGTAATATAATAATGTATCTCAAACATTATTTTGATATTTATTATTATAAGGAATAGGCGATTTCACGTTGCTGTTGTTGTTCAATAGTAACTCGGTGTTTCTATGCGATTTTTTTACACGTTTTTTTTGTTCATTACCATCACCACTTTATTTACCGTTTTATAAAAGCAAACGAGACTATATATTATGCCAGAATAGCAGACAAACATGCGTCTGCTACAAGATAATCGAAAATGACTCCACTATTTAAACGCAGTTCGTCAATAATTTGGGAATGGACTTGATTGTTGCGACTGAATAATCGCATAGAACTAGGTACCCAATTACTGCAGACGCCGGGAAAGATGGGCTTATCGGCTGAGTAGGTATGGACTAAGCCGGTAAGCCCATTTCATGGGCATGTATAGTGCTTTTCTCAAACATATGCAATGAAATAAAAATACGACAATAAAAAAAAAAACAGAATTTAGCTGTTTAGCCTGTTCATGAAAACCGATGCCATGTTTTAAAAAAATATTACTTACTGGCCTAGGCCGTTAAATTCGTATGAAAATCCTTTACTATTATCTCGAGGTCATCCGCCTGCAACGTCATACTTTGAAGCCTATTATGACGAACATAATGACAACATTTCATTGCATGTTTGAGAAAATTCAATTTTAGTAAGTTTTATACTTACCTACATAATATACCTACTGATAGGTATTCAGTTTTCAGGTTGATAATTTTCGTGTGAATTTCAACCCTATGTTGCACACTAGGTGTGCGTTGTTATGTAAACGATGAATTGTGAAACAGAAATTAATCTCATATAAATTTAAAATTATTTAGGTATGATCTAGTTCAAAAAGTCTAAAATACAAAAACAAACAAACCTTTGTAACTGACTAGTTAAGCTTCCGGTCTCGTGGCTGGTAATTAAGAATATAAATAATAAGTAATTATGCAAATAGTCTTCCCTAGTTAGAGCCGACAAGTTTGGAGGTACCCGAGAGGTTTGATTGGAATCGTCTGCACTCTCTGAATCGGTAACGATCTCCGATGTGAGAAAATATTTATGAATATTTAAGCAATGGATACGACATAATAAAATAACTTTGGATAGGTAACTGAAATATCACCAGGAAACCGCATTATCTGATCTCTTTGTTTTCAGGCATCGAAAGATCGGAACTTTCGTGGCAGAGTTAGATTAAAGCGAACAATTAATCAATGTTTCGATTAACATTAAAATTTAAATTAAGTGCATTACCAATATACCCATTCTTATTAATTAGGCACAGAACATTATATATTTCGGCTGAAGCAAATAACATTATCAACAATCTCAATTTTAGTTTCTATAATGGAAACGCAAATGAGTTTAACCGTTATTTTTCACATCATAATAGAATATGTGTACTGACCGTACTTATTTGTGAGTAAAACTTTTCTATCTATTGTGATTTACTTCGACAAATCTGAGAGCCCAAGAGCAACTAATCTAAACTACATTTATTATACAATTTAACGCGGCAATGCGGTTAGCCTTCTGCGCACTCTACCTCCCCAGCAGGACCTGGGACATTTTTTTAAATAATATTTTTTTTATTTCTTTCCTGTGATGTATTTTTTTCTTGTGTTTTTTTTAAATAAATTATTTTTTCCCTTACATAATCACATATTTTAGGAAACAATAAACCGAAAACTGCTCGCGAAAATCCCATATTTCATCTTCATATTGTGGTCATATTTGTATGAATATCCAACTCAAAAAATTAGTTACTCGTTGATCTCGTCCACAAAGTTCAACTGAACATAATAATGAACCAAGGCAGTCGGTGTCCGTCTTTAAATTCTAAGACTTTTGCTCTCAAACTTTGTCCCGCTTTCCATTTGACATTCAAGCGGTTTAATTGTTCCCAAGCTTTGAGTTTCTTTCAAAAATTATCTTTTCTGCTTCTTCCCTGCTTGAAAGTCCATGAAAGTTCCAATTGTAAAAAGAAGTTGAATGTAAATCGCGGGACACGTCCTAGAGGTTTGAAATATGAAAATAGTTTCGTTGGTAGCTACCTAATTTTCTGCAGCGTGCTTTTGTTATTTTATTCAAGCTACCCCGCCCTGTTAGTCCATTATCTGAACGAGGATAATTTCGCGAGCGGACAAAGAAAAATGAAAAAAGTCACCTTAATTAGGATGTCAGCTGAGCAAATAATAATCCCAGTGTGGCTCATTTCGTATGCGGGCCTCGGCTTGCGGCCAAAAATTTATTTTCGCATTTTTAGACAACGCAATTACAGGAATATTTACTTTATGTTAGCCCACACAGCCTACTAGGGAAACACGTCTGACAGCATTTTAATTTAGGAACATGTGCACCTGCGAACTTGTTAAAGTTAAAACTAACAAGGCGAGTTTCATTTTCACTGTTACTTTCACAATTAAATTTTGCTGCATACATTTTGGTTTAAATAATGGAACGTATAATTTAGAATTGAATTCAGAATGTAGGTATGCAACTAGTTTCGCGCTGCAATTCTGTCCACTCTTCAATGAAAACTCGGAGTTCGTTTAGAGTAATTAAATCCGTATGTCTAGAGGGACCCGAATGCAATGTTTGCGGTTCGAGCTTACTTAGAGGATTTATTTGAGGTGCAAATAAATTAAACGATTTTATTGGCGAGCGCGAAGGGTTCTCCCTAGAGACAGATCGTCAGTGTTCAGTCTCCCTTACTTATATGTGTACACAACGTACTTCATTTGGGCAAGTAACTGTATTAAGTAAAACCAACTTTTAAATGACGTAAACGTTTTATGGGCAAGCGGATTGGCGATCGCAGTAATGTGTCCACTAGGATGACGCTGCTGCCCACCATCAATCTTGTACAATGGTCAGTGATACTTGAATCCCTTAGTCGACTCTTATGACACCCGCAGGAGGAGTTGCGATTATGGGTATTTACCTCCTAATGCGTCTATACGCATAGTTAATAGTAGAGGCCTACGTCCAGCTGTGGACTAACATAAGCTGATGATGATGATGATGATGATGAAACGTTTTATGTGATGAATTGTATCGTCGGGTTTGATGTACATATTTACGTACTTATAGCAAAATCCATAATTTTTATTCTCATATTACCTTCGCTGAGCTTAATAATCGGATCCAAAAAAAGTTATTTATTCGCTTGTTATTACTTTTTATTTATTATTTTAACATAGTTACACAAGTGCAAACAGACGCCTAATGTTGATTAAGTATAGGAACGCAGTTACTAGAAACTAAATTGACCCTTGAAGACGATTAGTAGACATTATTGTTACTGTACAGATGTAGTGAGAAATGACTTGCCTTCGGAAACGTTCGTCAACGTCATGCTGTTTCAGTCTATCTCACTGAGACTGACAGTAATAGCTGTCATGCTACTTCAGTCAGACTCGCTGACACTGCCTGAAACAGCATGTGTTTACGAACGTTTCCGAAGGCAAGTAATTTCTCACTACACCTGTACACATTTATTTGTTTTTTAATTAAAATTTGACACTTAGAATTACTAAACGACTGAAAAAGAAAAGTACCATAATTTTCAAAATTCGATAAATGTAGGTCATTCAGAAATCTGAATTTCAACCGCAACGGCTGTTGTCTTTAAACGGTACAGTCAACCAATTTAAACCCTAAGCCACTCGGGAACATAGTGACGTTATAAATTAGATTGTAAGAAATGAATGAAATCATACATCAAACTACTTGTCATTTTGCCATGGTAATGGTTCTTGAGTGGCCTAGGCTTCCAATGGGTTCAGTGTATATATTCCTATGAGGGTCGTGCTATGCGGTTCTTTCGAATCGAACGGCGGTAGATCCTCATTCATATTCGCGCGTTCACCTAACATAAACTGCACACTTCTCTCGGATCAATAGCAAAGCTCATTTTGTTTTATTCCACCACCCTAAGGGAACGCCCGAACCCTTTCAAGGGCTTTCTATTTACCCACTTCCACTAGATAGTGTACCTATAAAGACGAACGTGCGCAATTATAGCGGTTGAAACAAAGTACAAATAAATGGGAAATGATCTCGAACGAAAGGCTTTACTGCTAGCTTTTAAACCACTTAGAAATAATGATAACGATTGTTTGTCTTCAAGTAGCCGCAGTTTTCAGAAAACTCGCGAATTTAAGTAGCTATTTTGAATGAAAATGTCTCTAGGAAAGACTTTAAGGATTTAGTTTAGTGGTTTCCGAAAGACCTGGGTGGGCCATTCTATATACTTACTTTTCAACACATACTTCGCAAAACAAAAAGGTTTCTAGCAGAAAATGTTGCTACTTAATATAATATACGTTTAAAAAATACTTATTTACAATAAATATTTATTGAATGTAGATAATGTTAGCAATATTACATGCTGTGTTCATAATATCCAATACATGGTGGTTGTATAAATTATACCTACGGCAGGAATCACTGAACATTTATTTTCATTGATAAAGCGTTATCCCCCATTTATTTGCTAAATTTGCTTTTTAGATCGTGCATATCGCACTTGTTAAAATTACCTACTTCTTTAGTTATATTCTCGGTATCAGTTCCATCACACGATATGAAAATAGCATAGCGCTTGTAAATTACAGAAGTGTGTTATGATAATCAAATCACCATCAAAACTCAAATGCTCAGGTACGGCAGCAGCTGCAATAGGTATACTTATTATTAAAGATTTGATATATTACACCTATTTCTCATGTAACAAGATCCGATTAGGATCTATAACTAAGTATACCTATGCGTTAAAAGTAAAATTATCCAACCATCCCTACAAACCTATAACACCACTAACTACTTCATTAAAATTAAAGGACACGTTACAGGCAGTCAGCTGCCGCATTCATAAAACCTTTATAGAGGAGAAACCAGCCGAAAATTTCCATGTGAAACCGAGATCTCAAGCCGTTCTGTAAAACACAGAAAATATAAAGAACAGAAGTCTGACTTCAGAGCAAGATAATGCAAATATACTAGGCCCGCTCGCGAAGAACCCGAAAAAATTTTATATCATCATCTTCATTTCAGCCATTTGTCGCCCATTGTTGAGCGTAGACCTCTCTTCTACGTCACTCATCCCGGTCCTGAGCCAATCTAACCCAGAAGTGTCCCGCAATCTTGTGAATGTCGTCGACCTAAAGAGCCAACGAATGCCCAGGGGCTCTTTCATCCGAAATAGGCCACCGACCCGTTAGGACTTTAGTCCACCTGCCGTCACTCGGCCTGGCAACATGTCCTGCCCAGTTCTATTTGAGTTAAGTAACAGTTTCTCCTGCGTCTCGCACCTTGGTGCGACTTCGGATTTCGTCGTTTCTAGCTCGGTCTTGTATTTAGATGTGTATTTCTTAGAACGATTGAAGGCAATATGAACCACCAAAATACACTTCTATAATTTTATAAATCTACTTCATTTCCTTAATAAATATCAAGCTGATATTTTTTAATAATAGGCTTTCGCTGATTATTGCTACACAGACTTGGATTAAGCCTTATCTGGGGATAGTCCTACGTCTTAGTTCTACGAAATGTAAGCTGAAGGAATTAAAGTATAAAAGTTATAACATCTGCATTACAACCATCTGTGTATTGCATGGATTCACGATAATAAAAGTTCTCGTAGGTTTTTCGGCGTCTACGGTGGCGGCATAAACGTGTAAACAGCGTTTTGGCCGTAAATTCTTTTGACATGGTAATCTGTTAGGCAGGTTGTCCAAGGGTGTTTTACACTGCTCCAGGTTTTTGTGAACGAGCGTATAGTTAGGTAACGTAATCGTTTTAGACTGGCACAACATTCAAGAAATCTTTGAATCTTGAACAACGGTACTTTGCGGCTGGAAAACGTTTAACCAAGTTCTATTTTGCTAACTGCACGAATAAATAATTTTCATAATTTGTACAGTCGAGTTCATACATTTATACACGATATATCGTAGTACTCTACTGTACATACTTATTTGAATGTAACACGTAACTTGTAAGTTAATTACATATTATTACTAATTGGCCTATCGAAGATACCGCGTCGATCAGTTGTTGTGTGGCAGCCCTTCTAAGAATAATAAAAATGACTTATTCCTCATTTATCCTTTACAAATCATGAATGAGTCTAGAAAGTTATTGCATCTATGTGCTTACCTAGCTGGAAACTTTTAAGGACTTCGTAGGAAACCCTTATAGTTTCGCTATATATCCGTCTCTCTATCTGTCCGCAGCTTTGCTCAGAATCCGTAAGTGCTAGAAATTTACGATTTGGTATATAGGCATACCTGAGATACATATTAATAAATTAGTCATGCCGTCAGTTAAAATAATATTAGTTATAATAAAATAGTTATTTGTTGTACAAGGGAGGAAAGTGGCTGTTTAATCATCGTGCCAATATTGAGACCCGAGCTAGCGAGAGATGCCATAGTTGAACCACAAGCGAAGCGAGTGGTTTAAAAATGGAATCTCGAGCGTTGCGAGGGCTTCAAGGCACGATAATTAAACAAACTTTGCTCCCATGTGTAACACAACATTTTTCCCCACACTAAAGCGAGGAAGCAGCTACGAACGTGTAAAAAAACAATCAATGCAACAAATCAGTTTTTATTAAATAACTTAGAGTAGTTATCTAGTACTACCTATAATAACAAAATATTTTTTTTAGTATTTAATTACAGCAACATACTATAATATCAATATAATAGTTATGAGATCAATTAATGTTGTAACTTGTATAAATTGCAATTTTTTTCTTATATTTTAGACTCTTAAGTTTAACTTAATTTGGTAAATGATTAGGTCTATGTAACTAGATTAATTAAATTGTCAAAATTTCTGATGTTTAAGTATAAAATCTGTATCCGGCAGCTAAAACATCAAAAATTAAAAAAATGTGTGAGGTAAACTTAAATTGCCTACTTTTTGGTAAGATATTACAAAGGAAACTTTCCTTACAAAAACAGTTTTGTATGGAAAGTTTCCTTACAAATGTAACAATGTACAGCCATTCGAGTATTTTTTTATAAGTTGGCAACATTGACGTAAAAGACGTCAGTGTTAGATGGTTGCGTTCTGAATGTAAAAGTATACTATCTGGTTTTTGTCCAATATGATAAGATTTTGCGATAGGTTTTTATGAAATACTAAAAATCTAATTTATTATCTTGAATAAATGAAATAATCTGGGTCGCGTTTTATAAAGTTACAATTTACAATTTCGCTGTTTGCCTCTCTGACGCACGCACATATTGGCTAGATAGAGAGGCAAACAGCGAAATTGTAAATTGTAACTTTATAAAACGCGACCCTGGTGTATGATAAAATTTTCATGGTGTCCCTCAAAAAATAATCAGCGAATCATAGCCATACCAGTTGCATACCAGCCTTTGACGTTCCATGATTTTGAACGTTTCACGGTTCATCTGTCAATTTACTTCCCTCACAAGTGATTAAAATGCAACTTTCCTCACTGAAATTAGTGAGGGAAGTAGGTGTTTCCAAGCTAGTGTGGGGAAAATACAATTTTTTTGGGTACCTCCCCTACACACCCTTTGCTGTAATTCTATATGTTTGATTAGGTCTTTCATAAATAATAAGGGTCCGAACTATTGACAAATAAAAAAATATTGACTTTATAAATGAGGGTTTTCGATAATTTTTCTGCCACCAGGGCGGCGCTTCGTACGCACCTGGTCTCGACAACTGTCAGATTCATACTATTCATAGGCACCTGGGCCTAAAATATTGAAATTCTATTTTATTTGGAAGAGAATTGATTTTGTAATGGATTACGACTATTACACGGTCATCGAACTGAAGACGGAGCTACAAAACAGGCGCGCAAAGTCACTGGTATTAAAAATAGTTACTTGAACTTTGTTAATTTCATGAGAATTGACTTGGAACTATTTTATTTATTTATTTTAGGTAACAATATGCCTAAAGATTACTTTACGCCATTAGGTTTAAACCATTAGGTTTTCAGAATAAATAAACCTATAAATATGTTGAAAATTAAATGCGCGTATTTATTTTGACAGTTCGTTAAGCGGTCGGCTCAGTGCTGCCATCTCACCTCCCCATAGCGGCAGAAAAAGTATCAAAAACCCTCATTGAATCTGTACCAGAATAAAAAAAATTGAACCTCGCTCTAACTTTTCATCTATGGTTCGGAAATTATAATCGCGTTTTTTAATAACTACGGAACAACACTGAGCATGGCCCGACATGCTCTTGCCGGATTTTATTTAAACTCTGGTCAAGCAGGCGGTCAGCATAAAACGGTGGCATAAATAAAAACCTGCCAAGAGAATGTCGGGTCATGCTCAGTTGGTATAATATCGTTCCGCAGTTATTCGAAAACGGCTCGCCCGATTATGAAGCGTTCGTTTTATTTTGAAGTATTCTAATAAGCTCACTAATTCACTATTCATCATTTTTTTTCATATTTTTTGGATCCACGGATCAAAAGTTAGGGGGACATAATTTTTTTTTATTTTAGAGAATATCTCCGAAAATATTGACTTTAGAAAAAACCTTTTTTCAAGACCCTTATTAGTTATTTTAAAGAGATCTATTCAATGATACCCCACACTATAGGATTACAGTAAATAAAAAACCGACCAAGTGCGAGTCGGACTCGCGCGCGAAGGTTTCCGTACCATTATCAATTTATTATTAAAAAAATACAGTTAAATCAACCTACCTCAAAAACTATAGGAGATAATTTAATCAAACCAAAAATCGTTGATAGAGTATATTAATATGCATAACATTTATTTTTTTTAGAATTTTATATCGCGTAGTTTAAAAAATAGGTAAAAAATAGGGGAGTTGGGATACTCGCGTCCGCAGGAATTACCTTTTATTGCCCTGCACGTGCCTCCTGGGTGGTGCTAAACGAGTATCAACGCCGAGTCTCGGGCGGCGGATGTGATAACCCGACCACTGCCTTGCAGTGAGCGGCTTCAGCGGCCGTGGGGACTAAATAACCCCTAAAAAGTCTGGTGCGGAAAGGATGGGGATACTACCGCTACTACAACAGTCCCAAGAAAATGATGTGGGTTCCAAAACAGAATAATTTGTCGAGCGACCCGGCTGACGCCCGGCGCCAGTTTGGGTCCGGGCCATCTGGTGTGAAATATGCTACCGGCCGCTCGCCGGTGACACAGCAGGCCGCTTGCGGACAGTGGACTACTGCTGCTCACAGCAAGGAGAGGCAAATTAAAAAACACCACGCACTCACGCTCGCAACCTGGAATGTACGTGGGCTATCTAAACCAGGAACCTTGGAGACAGTCGAGAGAGAGATGGATAGGTACAAACTGGACATTTTGGCCGTCAGCGAAACACATATGAAGGAGACCGGCCACTACACGACGTCTGCAGGGAATCTGTCGATAATATCTGGGAACCCTGACAACACTTACAGTGGTGTGGCGGTTATTGTGTCGAAACCCCTCACTGAGAAGGTGATTGGATATGATTGCATCAGCGACAGGATACTCAGAGTCAAACTCGGTGCACACCCGAACCCTTTGAACTTAATCGCAGCTTACGCTCCCACTTCAGCATCCTCTGAGGAAGACATCATGGAGTTCTATGGAATGCTTGAGGCGACTCTGCGATTAATACCAAAAAAAGAACCAGTAGTCATCCTTGGGGATTTCAATGCAAAGATTGGCGCAACTACCAATGACGACCACATGCGAGACATAGTTGGTAAATATGGTCTAGGAAACCGCAATGAGAGAGGTGAAATGCTCTTAGACTTCTGTGCAGAAAATAAACTATCGGTCATGAATACCTGGTTTCAGCAACACCCTAGACGACTCTACACTTGGACATCACCCAATGGCCAACACAGGAACCAAATCGACTTTGTTTTAATGTGTCAGAGGTGGAGATCATCAATATTAGCCGCAAAAATGCGTCCGGGGGCGGACTGTGGTAGTGACCACCAACTTCTGGTCGCTAAACTCAGGATTCGCTTAAAGAACACTAGAAGGGAAAAGCTCCCAAAACCGATCCAGCTCAATGCACCTGCACGTATCGAGTTCCACAACAAGCTCCAATCCAGGCTTCAGAATTTGACCGATGACCCTTTCGAGAGTGCTGGAACATCTTGGGATCACTTTAAAGAAGCTTCTCTCGAAATCGCTAAACAAGCTGAAGCTACCCACAAAACCACGCTACCCAGAGCTGACTGGATGAGCGCTGAAACTTGGGACAAGATCAAGGAAAGGAAGGTTGCTAAAGAAAAAGGCCTACATACGGAAGATGATAGAACCCGTTATTCAAAGCTCCATAGTGATATACAGAGACGCTGCAGGAAGGATAACGAGAACTACATCAATGGGATATGCTCAGACCTAGAAAAATGTTCGCAAACTGCACACACACGAGACCTGTTCCAAAAAGTTAAAGTACTCACCAAGGAATTTAAACCTCACCAATGGACAATTGAGGACGGGAAAGGTGCTGCGCTGATTGACAGGGACGCAATCCTAGAAAGATGGAGACAATATTGTGAACAGCTTTACAGTAACTCGGAGGAGGAGCACGCTGATCCAATAGACTTTATGGAACGCGAACCAGACATCCTTATTGACGAGGTGGATGCAGCTATTCAATCGCTGAAGCTCAAAGCGTGCGGGAGCGATGGTATCACAGCACAAATGCTCAAGAGTATGGGAGAAGAGGGACGGAAATTCATGCACAGGATCTGCCAGAAAGTGTGGAGAACAGGCCAATGGCCAGAAGATTGGTCCGAATCCATAGTGGTACCCCTGCACAAGAAAGGCTCCACACGTAAATGTGAGAATTATCGTACCATCTCACTTATATCAGATGCGAGTAAGGTTCTTCTGCGAATCCTGAACAAAAGGTTAGAGAACTACGTTGCCAATCAAATACCCAAAGAGCAAGCCGGATTCGTTAGAGGCAGAGGTACCCGGGAGCAAATTCTCAACGTGAGGCAGTTGATAGAAAAATGCAGAGAGCATAACATCTACATGGCTATGTGCTTCATCGATTACTCTAAGGCCTTTGACTGCATCAACTGGGGGAAAATTTTCAGCGTAATGGGTGAGATGGGGATACCGCAACACCTAATCTTTCTTGTGCAGAACTTGTACTTGAGCAGTGAGTCTAGAGTACGCATAGAAGACACTATGTCACTACCCTTCAGACCTGAGAGAGGAGTGCGTCAGGGTTGCTTATTATCACCGCACCTATTCAATCTCATCGGCGAACACATAATGAGAAGAGTATTAGATGGCTGGGAGGGTGGCGTCCGAGTAGGGGGTCACCTGGTCAATAATCTTAGATTTGCCGATGACACAACAATAATAGGTGCATCTGAAGGCGAACTGGCGGTTCTCTTCCAGAGGGTTGAGCTCATCAGTGACGAGTATGGCCTCAAGATTAACAGGAGCAAGACCAAGCTGATGTTGATAGATCGCTCTGGTACCGGGTTGCGTACCAACGAGTTGAAAGACCTAGACGTGGTACACAGGTTTGTGTACTTGGGCTCGCAAATAAGCGAAGACGGCGATTGCGACCAGGAGGTGGTTAGACGATCTCAGATGGCCAAAGCAGCCGTGAAGCGACTCGAGAAGATATGGAGGAACAGAGGCATAAACCGCAAAACCAAAGTTCGACTGATGCGGACCCTGGTCTTCTCGATCTTTCTGTATGCTTCTGAGACCTGGACCATAAAAGCTCGGACTCGTCGTAGGATAGATGCATTTGAGATGTGGTGCCGGCGCAGAATGCTCTGGGTCTCGTGGACAGAACGCCGCACAAATGAGTCTATTCTCGAGGAGTTGAATATCAAGACGAGACTCTCTACCGTCTGCATCCAACGTGTCCTCAGCTTCTTCGGCCACCTGGCCAGGTCTGGCCCAGGGAGCTTGGAGAAGACCTTATTCACCGGCCGTATGGCAGGAAGAAGGTCCAGAGGACGTATGCCCACACGATGGGCGGACACAGTCACTGCTGCAACTGGAACCACCTTCCAGGGTAGCATGCACCAAGCGCTGAATCGTGCAGCTTGGAGAGTGTTGGTGCAGGGCGCCTGCAGTCATCACGTCCCTCAGTCATGAGGCTACGACGAAGAAGAAGAAGAGAAGAAGTTTAAAAAATAGAGGGGGGGACACATTTTTCAGACTTTGAGAGCTGATATCTCGAAAACGATTTGCCTAAATAAAAATAAGATTTATAAACCTTCATATCATTTTCAAAGACCTTTCTATTAACACGCTTATATACTACTAAAAAAATTTTCTATCCCTCAGTTACATGTATGGAGGGCCCCCACCCCAACGGTTTTTTTTACAATTTTGTATCATAATCCTGTAGCGGTTCATACAACACATATCCTTACCAAATTTCGTTACTGTAGCATTTATAGTTTTCGAGTAAATCGGCTGTGACAGACGAACAGACGGACATAACGAATCTATAAGGGTTCTGTTTTTGCCATTTTGGCTACTGAACCCTAAAAATCATCCCCACTTGACCAGTTGGGGAAGTACCCGAGAAAGAAGAAAAAATGTTTATTATTATTAGTTTTCATTCTACCACTTTGTCGGCAATTAATATGTATACCTGTACCAAATTGCAGCTTTCGAGTACTAACGAATTATGCATTAGAGTGACAGAGAAAAATCTCCGAAATTTGCGGATTTCGTAGTTCGCGGTGTAGGGTCACTGGTTGGCCAAATTATATTGAATTCTTTTTTTAAAAGTCGTGTCGTGTCAATGATTACGTATATGAAATACGCGCCATCTGTGAGTGTTGACTCAAACCTCTTGGAATTACTGTTGTAACCTAATCCTAGCAATTTATTACACGCGTCTTACAGATGTCGCTTGCATTAAGTACATAATTATTGTTATACCTTTATTGAGTCATATGAAATATTATAAAAGTATCCTAAATTATGACTGTATAAAATGAATTTTATTATTTTACAGACATTGTTTGTTTCATTTACTATTCACCATCTAGTGATTTGTGCTGTAAACCGTGTACAGTCACGGCTAATAATATGTATACATTTCCGAACGTATGCCAAAGAAGCTGACCGTACCTAGTATTAATCCTACATTCATGGTACCTAGTAATAAATGACATTGACGTTTCTCATTGTTTTCTATTACGTATTTCTAAAGGTGTCATACATGCCGCGCCTATATTTTTTTTGCCGCTTTTTTACTAACAGAGATTATTGGACAGAGTGTATATTAAGAATAACAAAAGTTTAGCGTTTAAAAATTCCGGATTAAATTCCGTTTCCTTTCAAACAGCTCGTTTATTCTGATTTTTTCGAAAAAATCAATGAAAGTTTCCACTTTACTTTTCAACTCTTAACTAATTTTCACTTATGACATGAGAACGCATGAATGTAGGATTAATATGGATTTGACAACGTTATAATAATAGCAAGAACGAAAGGGATGGTCTTATGAAACTTTTTACTAGTGGAAGTGAAAAGGAACGATAATCGTCCGTCCTTATCACTGTGCCACTATTTTTTGTGTGTGTGTGCATTAGATGCTAAATGTAAGTGCCAGACAAATGCGTTGAATACGTCACTAAGTGCCTGTGTGGCACTTTCTTCTTAGTAGTAAGTGACTATGTCTATCCCTCTTAGTGGCACACTATGTGCGGCCCCTCGTGAGAACGCGATGTCATCGATAGATAGAAAGGAGTGACAGTGACAGTGACATTGATTATATTTGTAAAAATCCGAAAAAAACGGAAAAAAAATCATACATTCCCGAAAAAAACATTTAATTTTTTCCAACATTTTCAACGATACACTAATTACTTTACAAAAAAATGGATAATGGGTGCATGTAAACTTAACATGCTTATCGCGGAACGAAACGCTTTCCGTAGAGTCTAAATGCGGACAATGAAATGAAAACGAACTTTTATTTGACAGATACAGATATATAGGAGTTGCTTGTCATCGCCGCCGAAGCCGAATTTAGTTTGTGAATTATATTTGTAATATTACTTTACAGTCGTTTAATATTTCAATAACAATAACTATTCGCTTTTAAACAAAGTAATTTTAACGCACCTCCACAACGTGATCAACGATGAGTTCTATTGGAACTGGAGTAAGTTTGTATTTAGGTTAGGCATATCTAAAAAGTTAGAAAAAACAGAAGAGAAAAGAAATGGAACAGAATAGAATTAATAGTCCAAAATTAAATTCAATGCTGATTTGAACAGTTTTATTAATTACTCTAATTTGTGGAATTTGTAACTGTCCAAATTGTGCTTAATCATGATGTATACAATATCTATACCAAAACCCTCTTTGATTTACAGTATGATCTGTCGGCCTCACAATTCTCGCCAGACGGCAGAGTATTTCAAGTAGAATACGCAGCGAAGGCTGTAGAAAACTCTGGAACAGTCATAGGTCTCAGGGGAAAAGATGGAGTTGTGTTTGCTGTTGAAAAACTAGTTACTTCAAAGCTGTACGAACCAGGCGCAAATAAGAGGATTTTCCATGCTGATCAACATGTGGGAATTGTAAGTAGCCTTATTTTGGAACTGTGTATCTTTAAAATAATTTTATGGACAATACCTACAGATTTGTTACAAAAAACAAAAACATATTTCTGCCAAATTATAACTGATTAACAGAATATATATGACATAGATTGATATGACAAAGATTTCATTGACACAGTCCCTAAGTTTTGTATGTAAAGATATATCTTATGCATTCTCAATAAAATCCATTTTAAGCACCGTGACAAGGTGTGTGCACTAACATAATGTCTCATGTCCTGGTATGGGAATTATACTTAGCATCTTTACTAATTTCAGGCTGTAGCCGGTCTCATTTCTGATGCCAGACAAATTGTTGAGACCGCTCGCAGTGAAGCTTCCAGTTACAGAAACCAATATGGAATCCCGGTGCCTCTCAAGTACTTGAATGAGCGAGTTTCCATGTACATGCATGCATACACACTCTACAGCGCTGTTCGTCCCTATGGATGTTCAATTGTGATGGGAACATGGACGGAACATAATGGGCCCGAGATGTACATGCTCGACCCTAGCGGAGTGTCCTTTGTGAGTATAGAGAATTTACTAATATCCAGATTAGGTTTAATAACAAGTTCAATAACAGTTACTATTTTCTGCAGAGCTAATGATATTGCTTGTGGGAAGTATTAAAAGTGTAATAATAATTATTAAGGTCTGACCGAGACCCATATTTTAGTCAGAGACAGACTTGGTTAGGGCTGCCAACCAAGAATCACAGATATGCGGGACATTCGCGAAGAAATTGCGGGACTTGGCTATAAAATGCGGGACGGGAATGACATTAACATTAAAAAACAATGCTTAATTTCAGATCGTCTTAATTTAGATGCACCTAATGCACCCAACGCAATTATTCATATTTTGGCAGTTATACACGTTCAGTGCACTGTACCTACTCGCGGGCTATCGGTGCGGACGTCGCGGTATATTCATATTCATCATCAGCCTATGAGAGTCCACTGCTGGACGAAGGCCTCTCCTATTAAACTATGCGTATAGACGCATTAGGAGGTAAATGCCCATAATCGCCACGCTGGGCAAGCGGATTGGCGATCGCAGTAATGTGTCGACAGTGATGACGCTGCTGCCCATCATCAATCGTTATCAAAAATGGTCAGTGACACTTCATAACAATATTCATATTAACATGACGAAATCTTAAATTGCTTTAATTTACGTATTCATATTATTATTTTAGTATTTTCAGTTTAGTATTCCGTGAAAAGCGGGACAACTGGCGTCCCGCGTGAACCCTTTGCGGGACCCATACTTTAGGGCCCCAGAAACGGGACGTCCCGCATATAGCGGGACGGTTGGCAGCCCTAGACTTGGTAGAAAGGATAAAAAAACTTATAAATTACATAAAAAATCCCTAGCAAATACCTATAGTTAGTCCAACGTCAAACTGAACACAGCAATTTTCTTTAGATATTTCTTTTTTTGAAAAAAAAATTATGTAGGTACCCCACAAACCGGTATACGAATTTTAGGAATTTTTATCGATAGTATGATAGGGGTCGCTTACTCTAAATTATTCCTTCCGTTCATTTTGAAGTGAAATTGAAGTCAGTTCATGTCAATATGACACCAATAAAATCGCAGTAAGTTCGCGACATGGCTTCAAGTTCGCCAATTACAGCTCATTACGAATCTCGGCCACGCCCGAGAGTCCCGGCCATTTTTGGCCGAAAGCCGAGAGGGATATCTCGGCTCGATTTTTGGCCGAGAATGCCGAGACCGAGATCTCGGGCGGACCTTAATAATTATACATAGATATGTAATAAGTTTTAACTTATTTTATTCTTATAAGTAACATGAAAGCTATGCTATTATCAACTGTAGACAACAAACAATTAGTTAATATTTTCTTCGGTTACCACGATGATTACTCATGAAACAAAACTATGAAAACGGATAAACTCGCGTATACTCACTCAACCCGATGTTTCAAACACTACAGGGTTTGTGCTCTGCAGTTGTGCCTGCACACCTTTATCTTTTTTCATAGTTTTATTTCAAACCATTATTTACCGACACATGGTTGTCACGCCTCCACAAAGCAATTTCGCTACTAAGCAGGTAACCCATGTGATCAGCTACGATATTGCACCACTACAAGTTTAATGGGATACAGATTCAGATATTTTATTGGTAAATGTCAATACAAATTTACATGTTTATTCACACTTGTTTGTTTTTTTTCTAGTCATACTTCGGCTGTGCAGTGGGAAAAGCAAAGCAGGCGGCGAAGACTGAAATCGAAAAGCTAAAACTGGCAGATTTGACTGTTAAGGAGCTTGTCAAAGAAGCAGCTAGGATGTGAGTATCTCACTCTAATTTGAATGTTATCATGGGTTGTGGTACCCACTCACTTAGAAGAAGAATTATTCATACAGTCTGTGTCACAGATACTGTTTCTTTAGATTGTAAAGCAAATATCGAAATTTGATTGTTTGTTCTTTCTGAAAATTATTTGTTTATTTAACAACAACTACAACAACAACAACTAACTAACAACTGTATATTTGTATGGAAGTCATTTAAATCGAGTTCCATTCCACCATAAGTATTACAGTAGAAATTAACTGTTAAGTTAAATAATGAATAATTGAGACACTTATATTTTATTATTGAAAGACTGTTGCCTTTTTAATACTCTTTATACAGGGCGTTCCAAAGTTATGGGACATGAAGGGGAAGTACCTTACATATCGTAGATAGGATATTTTGCTGAAAGAAGACTTTATTTTATTTTGAAAATTAAATAATACTGCATTCAAAACAAAATCCAAAAAAATTGCTTTTCTAGGCATCGAACATACTTTAATACGAAAAATTTGTTTCGTAATTGTATGATGTCATTCGAAAGAATGGATAAAAAACCAACTAAGTGCGAGTCGGACTCGCGCGCTAAGGGTTCCGTACCATTATCAATTTATCATTAAAAAAATACAATTAAATCAAGCTACCTCAAAAACTATAAAAGATAATTAAATCAAACCAAAAATCGTTGATAGTTTTTAATGTGCATAACATATATATTTTTTAGAATTTTATTAAGCGTAGCTTTAAAAATAGAGGGGGGGACACATTTTTCAGACTTTGAGAGCTGATATCTCGAAAACGATTCACTCAAATAAAAATAAAATGTATGAACCTTCATATAATTTTCAAAGACCTTTCTATTAATACCCCACACGCTTACATACATCTAAAAAAAAATCTATCCCTCAGTTACATGTATGGAGGGCCCCCACCCCTATGATTTTTTTTACATTATAGTATCATAATCCTGTAGCGGTTCATACAACACATATCTTTACCAAATTTCATTACTGTCGCATTTATAGTTTCCGAGTAAATCGGCTGTGACAGACAGACAGACGGACATGACGAATCTTTAAGGGTTCCGTTTTTGCCATTTTCGCTAAAAATAACAAATTTTCTTAAGTAGTATAGTATCTAAAACTAAAAGAATAACTAAACAAGTTTGGTTCAAAATTCCAAAAAAAATGTAGTTGGATCGATTTCCTGGTGAGACAAGTGATTTTTTGAAAAACTTTGAACTTATCGATAAATTAATGTTGAGTGGAAGTCCCTAGCAAAATTCTGTTCATGCCACCGGGACTTCTTTGTCTGTTAATTAACACGTTCTACGCCGGTGACACAGCGTCTTTGACCAACAAAATCTGATTCCTATGCCAGTGACACACATACGTGATTAGAGTAACCTTATTCTTATGCCACTAGCATAAAGTTCTTCCTCCTATGCCAGTGCCATAGAAATACGTACATTTTTGACACAAGTGCTGTGTCGCCGGCATACGAGTACAATCTGTTCGGTCACACATGCGTGAAATGGCATAGGAGTTCCATCAGATAATTTCGATCGGCATAGTATTAGCATTTAGTGAAACAGTACTGGAGGCGAACGTGTTAAATGGGTCCTCAAAATAAGTACCTATGTAAGAGTGTCCCAGTCCAAAACTATTTATTTATTTCACTGAATCGAATCTTTATCTTTCCAGCATCTACCTAGTGCATGACGAACTAAAAGACAAGCAGTTCGAGCTAGAACTCTCCTGGGTCAGCAAGGACACGAAGGGCAAGCACGAATTGGTGCCTCGTGACATCGCTTCAGAGGCCGAGAACACTGCTAAGCAGGCGTTGGCTGACATCGAGGATTCCGATGAGGGAGACATGTAATACGATTAGATTATACGTTTTTAATGGTACCCCTGTTTTCTTTAAACTTACCTTCACGTAGTGAGATACATTGTTATATATAATCAGGAGTCGGAACTATGGCACTGGTCTCACCGCGAGCTACTAAGCTATGAACTATCGGCTATAAACACAAACAAAAGATACGCACTCCCGTGTAAATAAAAGAGACACGGCGATACTCGCCCAGCTATCAGCTATCACCGCCGGGCGAGTATCGCCGTGTCTCTTTTATTTACACGGGAGTGCGTATCTTTTGTTTGTGTTTATAGGCGATAGTTCATAGCTTAGTAGCTCGCGGTGAGACCAGTGGCTACATGAAAGAGCCCATACATCCAAACATTGTAAGTTCAAATTTTCGAGATAGAGAATAAAATTGGATACCTACAGATTTTTCAATAATATTCGTATGGATATCTAACACGAATTCAAAAATGCCCCCAAAAAAAATTGTCCAATTAAGCAAAGATGGGCAGGACTCAGGACATAGCGCATTTCTTAACACCGTGCATATTGTCGGCGTAACATCTTTGCCGAAATACAAATAGACTATAGCCAATCAAACTTTGGTGAAGATGTATCAATTTCAACAATTTTTAAATAGCGGTTGAAGTTTACATTCATTAGTATATAGTTCGGGAAATATTATTTGACACTCTTATCTTACTTACGACCTTTTGTTTTGCATCATTAACAATAGAAAAGTGCTCGACTGCTGATTGTTTAGTAAGCGTTAACGTAAAACAAAAGGTCATAAGTCAAACAGAGGTCAAAGACAGTCGGTCAAATAATATTTCCCGAATTATTACCTATATATTTTTCTATCACGAACGAGATATTGACAAAATTAAACGTCGTATTAGCGTTGGTGTATTCATTACCGTGATGTATTGAAGAGCGGTGACACTTTTCAACGAAATTTTGGATCGGATTTGAAAGGCCATTTAGTATGGAGTGCAACTTCCATGTTTTATTTATTTGTAACCTAACGCTTAGAAAATTATGCTCTCGTTCTAACTTCAAGCCGTGAAATTTAACACGTGTACGTTAAATGTCGTCATCGTGTCTAATAAATAATGCACACTTTAATTCCTTGTCAACCTTGCAGCAGGCCTTTAAGCAAAATCTTTGGTTTAGTCTTCAGAACTACCACAGAATAAAGAAAAGTCGCAAAACCTCTACAACTCATTGGTTTATATTATCTTCTACAATAATTGAACGAAATTGTGAAGGTGTAAGTCTGAACGCCTCGAGCGATCAATTAAATAGAATATTCTTTACATTTTCTATGCTTTTTCTTTGTCATAATGGTTAGATTTTATTAAAGGGTAGATAGTTGATTCTTAGCTATTCTAATTTTAAATAAAGATGTTATACGTACTTGTTTGATTGCCTACTTTACGTCGGTTAAGTTATGAATGAATAGAATCTATAGGACTTTGCTACTATAATAGTAGATTATACACCAAGGAGATAAAGCACTGTTTTATGTCACGGGCGCGACATTGAATCCTGAACGTAACGAAGGACTCCCAGCGAGGGAGTTAAAGTTTTAGACTGAGTCCTGAGTGCAGTGACGGATTCAAGCGCCCAAGACAAAAAAATTTTATTCCCGAGGTAGGTATATACTCTACATTTCACCATATGCTAGGCAATCAAAAACCGGGTTAGTAATACTTCAAGATCATCATCATCATATCAGCCGAAAGATGTCAACTGATGACCTGGTGAAGGTCGCAGGGGTCCGCTGGATGCGGGTGGCGCAGGACCGATAATTGTGGCAATCTTTGGGGGAGGCCTATCTTCAGCAGTAGTAATACTGAGTAGATAATGTTTATTGCAGCAAATGAATAGTCTTGAAATTAAATAACTTAAATGTTAAAGCTATAAAATGATACCGCAACTTGTCGCAACTTGTTGCTGCCGGCAAAGCCTACTTGATTTAAGGCTACCCGTACACCTGTAAGTTCTTACGTAAGTTAGGGGGCTATACTAAGGAATGAGATAGTGATATTCACCTCTCATTCCTTAGTACCTATAGCTCCGTCCCTATAACTTACGTAAGAACTTACAGGGGCCCGTTTCTCGAACGCTTGTAACTTATAATACAAGTGGAAGTCTCTTTTTAACACTATTAATTAGATAAGGACTTCCGCTTGTATTACAAGTTACAAGCTTTCGAGAAATGGGCCCCAGATGTACGGCTGGCCTAACAAATGAAGATCGTGCGATCTTAGTACGCCGCGGCTTCGGTTTTTCAAAATCTCCTGCCATGACCGGCGCGGCGCACGCCGGGCTTACACATTTTGCTTAACGAAATTAGACTTTATCGTCATACCTTTTTTTGACCTTGAGTTTAAACGAGAAAATGAACTATAAAGAATTTTGTTTTGCACCAAGGCGATAGCACCTTTATTGAAGTATACAAAATTACCATTTTGTTTTTAAATTTCTGTACTGCTATTGAGATATATCAATCTAAAGAAAAATTGGCATTTTTCCAAATGTGCCCCATTGGCAGGGCACTTTGAAACATGGCACGGGGCACTTTGATACACGATTTTGGGGTACTTCGGTACATGTTTCAAAGTGCCCCTATTATGTATCAAACTGCCCCTTAAAGTATATAACACAGCTGACTAGTTGTAAACATTTTCAATGTTATAGCTAATCAGCCAATTGTGTCATTTATCTTTGGAATGTATTAGGTACTAGGATTCAGTTTATTAAATTATATACAAAATAAAATTAACTTTTGTTTATTTGACATATAATCAAAAATAAAGTTTTACAGAAACTCAGTCTTGTAAATATGAATTACCATTAATTAGTCCATATTATAAAAATGCTTTAATGCAATATTTTAACATTAATTTCCCAAGTCGGTGATGTAATTACTGTACTTGGTAGCAGCGGCTCTTAAGGACAGCGTTTTAGGGCATTTCTCAGAGCGTAAATGGACATCTCATTCATCTGGTCACGTTTTTTTGGAAGTGGCTACATCTTTTGGTACCATTTTCGGTCGTCAGATACAGCACTCGTTTCTCTATAAGACAACCAAAACCAACCTCAAATCATTGAGCCACTACCAAAAAAACGTGACCAGATGAATGAGATGTCCATTTACGCTCTGAGAAATACCCTTTAGAGGCAACCGTTCGCATTGTCTCTTCATTAATTTTGTTTCTTTCTGCCTTCGCTATATACGGTCGCACAATTTTCTAAAAAAAATAGACGTCGTTAAATGTTAAATGCCTTTAAAAGTAGCAGGAGCACTTTGGTACACTAGAGGGGCATTTGGAAACGTTCAAAACTGCCCCATTTTCCAATTTTTCAAAGTGCCCCTTCGGACAAATAAACAAAAAACTGATTTTTATAATAAACCGTGAAATATTCGTTGAAAAGGACTGTACAAAATTATTACTGAATGTATGTACTTACTGTTTATTCAAATTGTCACCCATAAACGTCTTAGCTTTCACTCAAAAACACGATCGACAAATTCGAACGTTATTTACTCGCCGACCTCGGAAACACATAGTGACACGCCAAGCGGCATCGGGCGGCTGGCGGAAGTTGGCGTCATTGGTGTAACACTCGCAAATCCAAAGCTACGATTTAGTGTTGCCGCGTAACAGTTTAAGTCTATGGGTAAGGGAATAGTGTAGGTGTTCAAAACTGCCCCTTGTACCAATCTACCCCGCTTCCCCCTACATTGTGCATCAAGGGAGGTAAGTACGGAATTACTAACGAGAGTGTTAGAAGCCCGACGCCGTAGGCGGAAGGCTTTTAATGACTAGTTAGTATTCCGCTTACCGACCGTGATGCATACAATGTTTTTCATCACACTTGCCGACAAAAAAATATTTTTTAAGACTTTAAATGACGTACTGACATTTCTATTACTCCCTAGGGAATTTCACTTTTCTATTACTCCCGCTACGCATGCAAGCAATGGCGCGCTTAGACAGCAAGTGTCTAAGCGAGCCAGGTGGTAATGAAATTTAATACAACATTATAACCCGGTTTTTGCCAAGGGATATAATGTCTTGCATCTTGCATTCGGTGATGTGAGTGTGAAAAAATATTGTAGGTAGGTACGTGTTCAATTTTCAAGGGCAAGTTTTCTATTCTAACACTATGAAGAACATAATCTTAGAAAAATAATCAGATCATAACTTACACGGTGTTTTGGAAATGCTGCTGCCCTTTATTAGTGGGTCCAATATGTATAGATCCAAGAATATTTGTGTAGATTAAGTTCGCCGGAAAAGAACATGGATGTTTTTAACAACCTCTGTAGCCTAGTTGGTAGTGACCCTGCCTACGCGAAGCTGGAGGTTCGAATCCCGGCGATGGCATTCTTTGTGTATTTATTTATCACAAATGTTTGTTCCTTGGTCATGGCTGTGTATGTATCTAAGTATCTATACGTATCTATCTATTATATATATCGTCGCCTGGTACCCACAACACAAGCCTTAATTGAGCTTACCGTGGGACTAGGTTGATTTGTGTAAGATGTCCCAAGATATTTATTCTGATTGACTCAAGTGGTTTTCACTTACTTCGCCTTAATTTACAACGCTTGAGCTCGAATATAAATTCTAATCGTCAACCATTTTAACATTATTCTTCAAAAATGGCTTTTTTGGAACAGTTGCCTTCTAATTTTGTTAAAACACTTAGTTTACCAGTCAAATTATACAAATTTTCTGGTCAGGATTACTTTGGTGACGACAAAGATGCTATGGCACGCTTTATAAACCATTGCCGATTTGCGATATTTATGTCTTTGTCTTTAACATTTCATGTCGGTCAGATTTTTTACTTTGTTAAAAGTGACGAAATTAACGCTGATATTTTGGACAAGGCCAATGCCGTGCCTGTCTTTTTAATTGCTATTCACAGTAAGTCATGCTCTTTTTGTTTAGTGAATATTGATCCCAAAATTTTAAGAACCCCATCATCATCAGCCTATTATAGTCCAATGTTATGTAAAGTTTATGAAAAAATGGCTTCTATTTCAATATCGTTCATATTTTAGGTTTCACTAAATTGACGTTATATCGGAAGAAGGATCTCATAAGGAACGCTGTCCGTGGCATAGCCGAGGTGTGGCCAAATGAATTAGAAAATCAAGAAAAGCAAAATATAATAGACTCGTCGATCCAACGCACGGTGTTCTATTGTGACTGTAAATACACAATGCCTTTTTATTTACTTATATGTACCCGAAGCTTTTTAGTTAATTTCATTTAGCAAACGTTCGAATCGAGTCATACCTTTCTCTCTATTGGATTTATTTATTCTCTGTAGTTATTGAATTTCCACTCGCAACTTAAAATAATTTTCATCACACTTGCTGTCTAAGCGCGCCATTGCTTGCGTGCGTAGTTAAAAATAGTACATTGTGCATCACGATCGGTAAGCGGAATACTAAACTCGAGTCATAAAATGTCTTCTAACACTCTCGTTAGTGATACCGTACTTACTTCCCTTGATGCACAATGTACTATTTTTCATCACACTTGTTGTCTAAGCACGCCATTGCTTGCACGCGTAGCGGGAGTAATAGAAAAGTGAAATTCCCTAGGGAGTAATAGAAATCTCAGTACGTCATTTAATAATATTATGTCTTAAAACTTATTTTTTTGTCGGCAAGTGTGATGAAAAACATTGTATGCATCACGGTCGGTAAGCGGAATACTAACTCGAGTCATAAAAGCCCTCCGCCTGACGGCGTCGGGTCGGTACATTGTGCATCAAGGGAGGTAAGTACGGAATTACTAACGAGAGTGTTGGAAGCCCGACGCCGTCAGGCGGAGGGCTTTTATGACTCGAGTTAGTATTCCACTTACCAACCGTGATGCATACAATGTTTACGTGATGCACACTTGCCGACAAAACAATAAGTTTTAAGACATAATATTATTAAATGACGTACTGACACTTCCATTACTCCCTAGGGAATTTCACTTTTCTATTAGGGGAGACCAGGTATGAACGTAACAATTTTCAGTTTTTGATTTTTCATATTTTTTTGGTAGCAGTTGTCAAACTTTGCATCTTTATGTGCAATAGACACATATTTCATGTATCGTTTGGTACCAAAATAAGCTTCATACATTGAATAGTTTTACAAAAAAATGGCTCACAGTGTAGGATGGAATTTGTTGCAATTATCCCTACCCCCAGGGCTGGTTGTAACAAAGCATAGGGATAATAGAAACAAAGTAAATAACTATAAAATAATCAATATAATTATGTGTAATTAGTATTTTTAAGTAATCAACAGTCTTACAATATTAAAGACAAACATTAACAATGAATGAATGTAATTAACATTATGATATGAGACGAAATTAATTTATACCTATAGGATACATGAGTAACGTGAGAGCAATCAACTCTCTGTCTTATTCTAAATGGCATATAAACAAATGCTTAGGTGTAATCCAAGGAATCAAATGCTTCCTGCATTGTCCTTATTTCTGAGTATACTACTAAGCTAATCATACAATGTACCTAATACGATAAAAAAAATGTGTTTTACTCCTCATCAACAGTGAATATTTGTTTCCAGAAACAAATCCCGCCTTGGGTAAAGCCGCTGAACTTTCAAGTAAAGCTTTCCTTTACTTTACATGTCTATATAAAGTGATGTGAGCTAGTTGGTACGTCTTTGCTGCGTTCCTGTAGGGCATTTTAAAAAAGGATCACCTCAACGGCAGCTAAAGCTATAATTTATATTTTGGTGGACTTCTGTCTGTTGATATTTTGTGTATATTAGACATTCTGCAACAAAAAGGCACTAAGTATATGAGTTATTTCATAAACGCTAGGACATAGGTGTACCGATGAGCCTCCAATATGGAAATCGGGATGAAAGTAACAAGTTGTTTCAATTATCCCTGGGTATCGAATTTCCAGAATCCCACAAACACGTAGCAAAAAAACGTAAAAAGCATCATTAAAACATTGATTTGCAACCCTCAAACTGTAAATGATTAGTGACTTTACAACACCCATGCAAAACGCAAGCTATAGCGTTTACCATGAAAAATCTAGCTAAGATTGAAAAAATCGTTAAAAACTTACTTTTGACGCATTTTTCTGGGACCATAGCACTACACGCATAACCTGCCGTCACAGCACCGTGGGTGTAACTGAGGTTAGGGGGGAATTGAAATGGCATCTAATGCCCTGAAGGATGTTCGGATAGATGTCGTAGTAAAATTTTAAATGAATTTGTTACGTTCATCCCGCGTTACTTTTATACCTGGTCTCCCCTACTCCCGCTACGCACACAGGCAATGGCGCGCTTAGACAGCAAGTGTGATGAAAAGTATCATCCATGCATGTGTGCGTGAGTCATACACAAGGATACAATTTAATGAACTGTCTTAACACGAATTTCAAAGGAATGCGTTTTTTTAATTGAAACTATTTATTACCATTTCATGAGTAAGAAAAAACAAGAGAAAGGATATTAAATTTTGTGATTAAATTTACATTTCGTCAATATGACTACCTTTTGCCTTGACTACGGTCTTCAAATGATAAAAAAATATTTGCTCGCAGCACGTTTGTGATCCAGTGGTAGTGGTGTGTGCTATTGAAATACGATCGCTTTCTTAATTTCATTTATACTAGCATGTTTAATTACTCTCACCTTTCTCTTCAAAACAGACCAGATAAAAAGTCCGTCACTGCACTGGAGAAATGACACGTGAAATTCGGTTTTTAGGCATTTTTGGTTCTTACTAGCTTTATAAACCGAAGCTCAGTCTCGTTCTTATGTTTGCGGTCTACAACCCAAATGTTTGCGTGCCTAAGACTTCAATGCTGTGTCCAAAACATATTTCCGATAATAAGCCGCTATTACTTTGACACCAGACTTAATAAAATCTATTTGGTAACACTTCATATCGTTCACCAATCACCCTGTAGTCGATTAAGTTTTGGTTTAGTTTTAGACCATTGTTGGGAGCGTTTGTTTTAGGGTAGGTACTTATTGAGTATAGTCACTAGTCACATTCATCGTGACAAGGGTCGAAAGTGGTCCATTAATTAATTCTCTTGACTGCAGTACAGTCAGTATTTGATAAGATGAAACGGTTTTTTTAAATGGGGTAAGGGTAAGTTAAAATGCTACCGGCATAGCAGTCTTTGCCAGAAAGACGACTTTTTGTCTTACCCTATTAAAAAACCGTTTCATCTTACCCCACCTTACCTTACAGTAAAACAAATGGAAACCAGTCCTAGGTTCTCGGTTATTATTTAAGTGTATAGGTATTTATAAAACGGACTGTAAACTGTCTTCTAGGGTTCCAATTGGTTAAATCCTAGAAGTATTAGAAGCGTGGCCAGTTCAAAAATGAAAGACTATAGACTACTTAAGTAGGTCATTCTAAAAATCGTCCATGGAATAAACAACTGTACCTACTTATTTCAATTTACTACTGTTACTAATAAAAAACCTATCGTATATTTTACTAAAATAAAACGTGGTGAAATCGAGTAGATCTTGTTTAATTACAAATATTGAAACAAATAACTTAAAACAATTTCATAAAAATAAACCGTTTTTCTCGGGACGTAAAAACCTGCAATGAATTTTAGAATGACTCAACTATCTACCTAGCCACTCAATTGCTTTTGGTCAAGGTGTCCTTATTTAAGAACGAATAATTCGCTTTCAGCCACATTCAAATTCACTGTAATCGGTTTTATCATATACTCGGGCTGCTCAGTATTGTTACACTACATCACTCATCGGTCCGATGAAGATGCCCTGATGTTGCCATTTCAACTTTACTGCCCATTTGCGATTGATTCGCTGTGGAAATATTTGGTGGTGTATTTTTTAGAAGTTTTAACAAGTAAGTGATGAATAAAACATGGTAGCTATCCATTTATCATATCATACGGCTGTAAGATGATGACATCTTACAGCCGTATGATATGATAAATGGATAGCTGAGAACTGAAATCGCAAATTTCGAGTATTCGTCACTGTCACACTATAATATAATAACCGCTTTGTTGCAGTGACAGACGGAAATGCTCGAAATTTACGAATTTCGCGATAGTATGGCTGATTTACATAATATCATGCTAATAGAGGTTTCAGTTTTTTAGACTTGATGTGTTATCTTTTTTTGCATGAAATATGTAGGTACTCGTTTTCATAGGGTGGCTTTCCTTATATGTATGTAGAGAGAGGCTAGTTGAACAGTCGGGTAAGTTGAGCAACTCAAATATTTTGGAAACTATACACGTTTGGCTAATACATTAAATTCCTTTCGCTTGCTTGGCTATAGGAGCAAATTGAGCATATCTGACTTTTATCACTAAAATATGTTTCTGTTAAATTGGAAACAAAAAAGAAAAAGTGTCTAAAGACGTTTTTTCTCCATAAAATTTCCTATCAACTGCAGTAGATTTGATAATTTTAAAATCTAGTGCTGGAGCATTCCACGGTCTCGTGGGGGACATTTGTACGATGATTTTAAACTTTGTGTTACTGTAAAATACGCAAAAATGAACATATTTTAAAATATACAGAAAGTGGTGATACAGTGGACCTTAACCTACAAGATGATATAATATTATGAAGAATTAAACCAGTATTATATGAATTCTCGACACCCGATTTAAAGTCGCGTGCGGGACAGCCAATCCACCGCCGTTTGTGACGTGGTTATTAAAATTGATATTTCAGCGAATTGAACACACCGATTATGACCGATTTTTTTATTATAGTTGACGTAATAACACTTAGCATATTTCCGCAAATAAAATGAAAAATATATCTTTGAATTATTTTATATAAAATAAAGATTGCAGAATCTCGTGCGGGACAGGTTAGACTCGTGCGGGACGAGTACGATTGAGGTGAAAAATAAATGGATAAATACAAGTTTTATGTAGTAACTGAGTGTTAATTTTGCAATCTAAGTTATGTTAAATGGAAAATTAAAAATTTAAAGTTGTAAAATCCTCACAAACTGCATTTTTCTTTGCTTTAACTATATTTGAGTCACACGTGATGATGACGTGAAATTTTGAAATTCCCTGAATATATTTGACTTTGGCCCACGGTTTAATTTCATTTTTTTTTTGTGTTATTTCTGACTGAGGTATGTAGAAAATCTTAGTTGTTTTAATTACTTGCGATGCAACTTTGATGAAATCTTCAGCAGACTATACAGGGTGGAAATTAAACTCGGGCCCTGGAGGAAAACTACTTTAAATCCTTAAGCTAGCTCATTTTACTTAAACAAGACATTCCTTTATTTTGGAAAAGAAACAAATCTGCATTAAAAGATTTTTGAAAACTCACTTGCTTCACCCGGGACTCGAACCAACTAAAATTAAAAAAAAAAAAAAAAAAAAAAAATAAGCACTCCTTATTTTATTATACTAATCGGTAGTATTAATATTCAGGATAAACTTTCTCTAAAAAAATATTTGGTTACTGTTCACTTTTAACAGTAAAAGACACGTAACGGTTCGGTTATCTCTCCAACACTCAAAGACTTCGTATGAAGTACACGCTTACTAATTTATCGTTAAGTACCTTGTTGAAATCTTCGATAAGAAAATTGTTCAATAGAGGTAAAACCTCTGTGCACATTTCCTTCTTACATGATCCGAGGCGTTCAGTGCAGAAGTTTAAAAATGGAACGTTTAACTTTGTTTGTAATGCGGGACAATAATTTTAAAATTCGAACGATTTTTATCAACAGATTTTATTTAAGTCGCGTTGCTTCACTTACGTAATTAAATTATCTTATAATGGCGTATCAAGAAAAATTCGATTTATTAGAAGCTTACTTTGTTTGCAACAAGAGCTACGATTTAGCTCTGCAGTGGTATCGCGAGAAGTATCCAGACAGAGAACAACCATCTAGAAAAGTTTTGTCTCGAATTGTGAATAATTTACTGACCGTTGGAAGTTTTAAAAAGAAGACTGGACGCCCACAGCAACAACATTTGGACTATAGCGATGTTGAGTTAAGCATTTTGACATACTTCGAGTGTTACCCGAAAGCTTCAAGCAGGGAAGCTGCTCAAGAGATAGGCATCAACCATACTAGTATACTTAAAGTTCTGAAAAAATACAAATACAAATGTTATCGAGATGGGCGATTGGTGCAGAAACTACATCCCGGAGATAGTGGCAGAAGATTACAGTTTTGTGAAAATATTCGAACAAAAATAGCTCGCAACCCAAATTTCTTGGACTGTATTGTATGGTCTGACGAAACAAATTTTAGTAATAATGGAATGTATAATAGACATAACAATCATTATTGGACTCGTCAAAATCCATTCCGTGTCCGTGAAACGAGCAATCAGGTCAGATTTTCGTTTAATGTTTGGTGTGGAATCAAAAGTAACATGGTTGTTTTGGTGCACATTTACGAAGGACATCTGAATGCAGCAAAATACATTGAAATATTGGAGCTTTTACAAAATCAATTAAACCTTCTACCAGAAGAGGAACGAAATAATATCATTTTTCAACAAGATGGTGCACCTGCCCACAACAGCAGAATTGCCAGGGCATACCTTAATGAAAATTTCAATGCCTGGATAGGTACAAACGGGACGATTAGATGGCCTGCAAGAAGTCCAGACCTGACACCCATGGACTTCTTTTTATGGGGTCATGTAAAAAATGTTGTTTATCAAACTTGCTATGAAACCGTTCAAGAGCTAAGGATTGCGGTAGAAAGTGTTATTAGGGGCATACACCACAACACTTTGCTGAAGGCTACAACAAATGAATTTCAACGACGACTAATGTTGTGTAGCCGGAACGACGGGGCTCATTTCGAACAATTTATCAGTTAAATAGTTTAAGTGTTACAAAATTTATAGTAAAATAAAGTTGATGTTAGATTTAACAATTATTTTTATTTTTAGGACCTAATGTTTGTTAGAGAAAGTTTATCCTGAATATTAATACTACCGATTAGTATAATAAAATAAGGAGTGTTTATTTTTTTTAATTTTAGTTGGTTCGAGTCCCGGGTGAAGCAAGTGAGTTTTCAAAAATCTTTTAATGCAGATTTGTTTCTTTTCAAAAATAAAGGAATGTCTCCTTTAAGTAAAATGAGCTAGCTTAAGGATTTAAAGTAGTTTTCCTCCAGGGCCCGAGTTTAATTTCCACACTGTATAGCGCGTATGTCCTGAGCTTGACTGAGCATCAAATTGCCCCCTACTCCATCTACGACACCTTTTCCATGCGAAGTCTTCATCGACACATTCCAAATCACGCCTCATGTCTTCAGCAAGTTTTATATTGTAACGATGACAAAGTCCTTTTATAACGTCCTTTTTAGGCGAAGGCGGTAGACTTCGTACAGCTTTTAAGGTAGCCTTTGATGCTGTCTGTGGACATCTGTACGGAGATTGGGTTGGAGGGTTATTTGTATTAGAAAAGGGGCCTGCTACCGCCATCGAAGCATATGCATGAGTTTCTGAAAATGACTGACTCCTTTTTAACTCTCTTTGTCTTCGTTTTTTATCACGTTCACGTTCTCTTAACTCATTAAGCTTCTTAACCGTCATAGTTTCTTTCTTTAACCGTTTTTAATTACTTATACGTAAATTTTCATTTTTTAATGAAATCGGGTTCTCGTAATTATCGTTTTCGCGACATTTTTTATGAAAAGTTGCTTTATCGCTTGGAATTTTGGAGAAAAAATAAGCAGTTTCAGTAAAAACAGCAATTATCACTTGTGCTTGCAAAAGATCGCGTGCGGGACAATAACTTTAAACTCACTTAAAATATGTGTTACTCAGATGAATACTAAATCTTGTACTATATCTTATTACCGCTAATAAACACTGTTTAGTCATGCAACATAAATAATCCTGGAACACTTTTTACACAAAAAATATTTATTTAAAGTCATAGAAACTCGTGCGGGACAGCTGTTCATTGACTATATTTAGTTATATGCTCTGACATAAACAAACAAGAGAACTTGAATAAATATAATTAAATAGTAAAATAGAATATACTTTGTACCTCGACATATCAATTAAGTATGTGTAGCATGCCAGAAAGTCGACAAAATGGTCTGTGAAATAAGAGCCTTCAAGACTGTTAACAAAGTAAATGAATAGTGTTTTTCTGAAAGACTCATAAGAAACGTGTCAATATGTTTTTTTACTGTGACGTATTATAATTTAAAAATCTATATAGTGGTCTGTTATTTAGCAATACTATTAATACTTAAATATAACTTTAAAAAAATGGTGCTGTGGTTGTTATTTCCATGGAATGCTCCTGCTTAGGAATTACAGAGCGATAAACTGTCTCGATAAATCTAAGCGATAAAGCCTCTTTCGCACTCTGTAGGCTTGCAGCTTGCTTTGCGAGTGCTCTCGCGTAAAAATCTTCGTATTGGCTTATTACGCTTACGTAAATTCCATGATATCTTATTGGGGGCTAGCGGCTGACAGAGTATTAGTAATGCAAAAGAATGCCGTAAGAATATTGGCAGGGGTGCCGCCATTTCCCCCGGCGAAGGAGTATTGAAAATTTGAACTACCCCCATGCTTGTTCATTCTAGAGTTTGCTAAATATATGTACAAGCACTTAAGTGAGTATAAGTCACGTCGACCGGATCAAAGAAAAAACCGGCAGCGATCTAAATCCAGTCCAGTCTTAGTCCGACTAGCTAAATCGTCGTAAGACTGAGGGTAGTTGGCATTAAAATATAATATCGACGGTAGAAAGGCTAATTGGCTTAAGCGACACTTTGGGCGATATTGAGTTATTTATATCATCGGAATCGGCAGATTTTTCTCCGTCGATTGATCTCGGTTTCATAGCGATCAGACGATTTTGATGGCGGTTAACACTTCTGAAATTTGGTACAGCGTTAAAAAAATCAAGGCATGAAGCAACACAAAAAATTGCATTTTTGAATGAAACGTGACTTGACCCACAAACATGTTTGGTTAGTTCCCGCTTAAGCGGTTTTTACTTTCCCAACTTTGCCATTCGTTTTGATTTGAACCTTTTGGCTTTACTCCATCACACACGAGCATAGTCGTTTAAGTCAATTGAACTTCAACAAAAAAGTGCCACCATAGGCGTTTGAAGCATTTAGCCTCCATTTAAAATAAAAGAAGCATTTAAATTGGAAGCACGTTGGACCGGCAATCCAGAGGAAGCGGGTTCGAATCCCGTGACGACCAGAGTCTTTCGCAGTTGATTTTTTCAATGGTAAGCACATCTGTTACGACATTGTGGGATTATCCGCATTGTAAAAAAGTAACACCAACATCAATTTGTTTAATTATAAAACAAATTGATGTTTCCTAATCATGAATTGATTACAGCGCCCTCTATAGCAAATTCAACGCAACGGAGAGTTGTCGAGTTTGCGGACGATTGTGGTAGACACACGTCTTTGAGTGGCTTAAGGTTGTAGTACCTTCGAAACACTACGTACAGATGTCGCTAGTGATTAGCTTCACAATACCATTGACTAAATTCGCTGTGATCGACGGAAGGTAGTCTGGTGTAATTGGAAGCACGTTGGACCGGCAATCCAGAGGAAGCGGGTTCGAATCCCGTGACGACCAGAGTCTTTCGCAGTTGATTTTTTCAATGGTAAGCACATCTGTTACGACATTGTGGGATTAAAAGAAGCATGTCGCTTGAACCATTTAGCTCTTCCCAATTTTTTAGGGCATGGGTCGCTTCAACCAAATACGTAAGACCCTAAACCATAAAATGTATGTTACTTAAGCATTTTGAACCTCTTTTTATAGATGAGAATGTTGGTTGAAATAGAATATTTGTTTGACCTGTGTCATTTAAATCCTTATAATAAAATCATAATGCATCATATTAGTGTAGCTTAAATCATCAAAAATTTCTATGAGAAACTTTTGACGCGGCGGTACAATCACACTCTTGCCGCCGTCGGTGCTTTTTGAGCCGCTCGCCTATAACTACCGCCGCCCCCCGCGCGGGCGCGTCAATCACTTGTAGTCTGTGCCGGTAGGCGCATGTGCCGTAGTGATTTGTGTGTGATACTGAAATCGTGTATTTCACATTATGAAATAATTTAATTATTTTCATTGTTATTTCTTGATTATTTAATAATAATAATTAAAGTTTAAGTTTAAATACTTACTTACGTATTTCTGCCGCTTATATTGTAAAAAAAAACTGACTACAGATATAATAAAAATTAAGATTAAAAAATGTAACGTAACTATCAAGCGTAGTAATAAATTAATTAAAATTGTTAGGCAAAAAGAGCTTTTTTTTCCAATAAAAGCGACAGAAAGATTATTGCGGATGAAACGCTGTAATCAATATCCGCAATTTTTCTAAGACTGATTCTGCCAAATAACTATCTAATTATGTTATTAGAAGCAAATATTTTTCTTTATATAGCAATAAAAATTGAGAAAAACGATTTTCATTCATTTTGTTTTCTTTAGACCTGCAGAGTAATTATACATTTGTCTCTAAATATCCGAGCTTCAACCACCATGTTTAATCATATTCATATAATTCCTGAGATTTAAGCAATCCGTTTTTCAATGAGTGTGTGTCATTAAGTCAAATAGAATCGCCACTTATTTCCATTAAAGAATCGCTTAAACTGTTTAGCCTTACCCCGTTGTATAGTAAAAATAGGGCTTAGCTCATTTAGCCTTCTTTTTAAAAAAGTGCACGTTCAACTAAAAAAAATTCAAACAACCTGAAAAAAAAATTCTTTCCCTACAATTTATTACTAGTCATGTACAAAAAAAAACAAAATATCACAAAAAATAATAAAAAAACAATTTTTCTTTTGTTCGAAAATGACATATGGCACATATTTTTTTTACTTCTTTTGTCATCAAAAATGCATTGGTAAAGTCCACCGGTATAGTCATTCACACCCTGTGTAATATGATGATTTTAAGGCACTGGTCTCACCGCGAGCTACTAAGCTATGAACTATCGGCTATAAACACGAACAAAAGATACGCACTCCCATGTAAATAAAAGAGACACGGCGATACTCGCCCAGCTATCAGCTATCACCGCCGCGCGAGTATCGCCGTGTCTCTTTTATTTACATGGGAGTGCGTATCTTTTGTTTGTGTTTATAGCCGATAGTTCATAGCTTAGTAGCTCGCGGTGAGACCAGTGCCTAACACCATAAATCCTAAAATTCCATAAGCCTTTAGTAAAATTCCTTAAGTAACCTTTGATTTAGTGAATGATGATAAGATGACTAGACGCAATCACAAAACGCAGAAAAAATCAACCTAACCAATGAATATTATAGATTATAATCTTTATTTACCGACTCGAACACGCATAAAAATAGTAAATTAAACAACCTTCAGAGTGTTCTGTTATAGGTAATATTGTCAAAATAATGAATGAGAATGATTTAATGCATAAGCTACAGGAATGTGTTAAAATCGTGCTGCGTTTACTTTTTTGTGCTAAGTTTACTGCGGCAAAATATTCCAATAAATACGAATACACACATTTCGAAAATTATTATCACTAACCTGATGATGATTGTAATGTGAACAAATAATTACCTTTTTTGAGTTTCTTCGCTATAGTCAGGGGAAAAGTTTTGTATTACACACAGGTGCAAACTTATTTTACTTTTCGTATGTTAAAACACTCGCTACGCTCAGGATTCTGTACAGAATCCTTTCGCTTGCTCGTGTTTCAATTTCATACTCGCGGGTAAAATACAACTTTGCACCCTTGTATAACAAATAAATATTGACATAGTGTTATTATTATTGATATTAAAGAAATTTAATTGAACTGAAATTTGCTCAACTAGCCCCTCTACCTACATTCACTTCACAGAATCCTAAGTATAAATAACTATTTCAATAGGCAATGATAAAGTTGACGTGATTTTATATCTGCACCATAATAAACCCGTACAATCTGAGTTTATATTACTTTTAAATGCTATGTCGTTAAAGACTGCTATATATGTTAACGAGATCACTGAATTGTACCTATATGTTGTAATACCTTAAAAGCAAAAGCGTAAAACCTTGTTTTAACTATAGCGACAATGATCTACCAGTGCATTTATCTGCCCTGTGATATGTTCCTGTTCACGTTAACTTTCGACGTATCTCTGCTGTTTCGCCTGCTGCAATATGACCTGGAGAATTTAAAAGTGGAGCGCCGTGGACCCGGTGCAGAAGAATCTTTGAAGAACCTTAAAAGTATAATTAAGAGACATCTGAAGCTTTTGAAGTAAGTCAAGAACAATCCCTTTGTTTTAGAGCTGCCATCTCAAAAGATTTAAAAACCCCGGATATTTGGAGTAATGCCGGTTATACTTAAATCGAGTGAGGTGTCTCCTCACATGAAAAAGTCGTAATACATAAACTTACCTAGATATTTTAGGTAGAGTACTTAATAAACAAAAGGTTGTAGATACCTACGTTAGCGGGACCTATGTATCCTACTTAAAGAGAATCTTTCCCATGTTTCAGATTGGCCGAGATGTTGGATGAAATATTTGGTGATATTTCGTTTGCTGTAATACTCTTTTCGTCTCTAATTATTTGTTTCTTTGGATTTCTAAGTATCGTAAGTTTAGCCATAATATCTAATATTTTCATATTGATATAATCGTTACAATAGTATGTTACACAATCGTGTTATAACAGACAGTTTTTCTGTCGAGTACCTACTGTGTTTAGGCCACGAAGCTTGCTGTACGAGATTGGAAAGCTTGATTATAACACTATTGTGTACAATACTTTGTCTACGAGTCAATAAAAATAAGTAAACAAATATAGGGTAGACTGGGGTCAATTGAAACAATTTGCTTTTAACCGACCGTGACCGCTATATTTTTTTATAAGTAGGAAGATGTACGCTCATAATATTTCAAGGTTAGTTATCTGTTTCCTAATTGTGTAATGTATTTGATTGATCTATAACTCATAGTTTTTCGACAATGATGGAATAAAAAGAAAAAGGCAGTGTGGTTCAATTGACCCCAAATGTGTGTCAATTGAAACACAATGTGGGGTCAGTTGAAAAACTTAAATATTTTCGTCACAATGAAATTTTTATATCTGTTTTAAATATACTTTTAATGAGCACATTGTATGCCGGTTTTTGGCATACAATGTGCTCATTAAAAGTTCGCAAGTATGGGATGCAGTCAAATCTTGCAACGAAGAATTCATTCAACCAGTTGCGGTATTGAGCCGAAATTTGGTACACTTACGTAAGTTGGACGAAAATACATGAATATGGTAACTTAGAACTTGTCTGTTGTTGGAGTTGGAAGGTATCCATAGTAACGCTTGTTCCCGTGAACCAATTGAGCTGAAATTTGGTATGCTTTCGTAACTTTGGTGGCAAATCTAAAATAAGGTAGGTACCATAGAGCTGATCTAATGAGGAGTTGGAAGGTATCCATACAAACACTTGTTCCCGAGGACCAATTGAGCTGAAATTTGGTATACATTCGTAACTTTGGTGGGTAAATTTAAAATAAGGTATCATAGTTAGAGCTGATCTCATGAGGAATTGGAAGGTATCTAACTATCTATAGGAACACTTGCTCCTAAGGACCAATTGATTAGAAATCTTGTATGCTTCCGTAACTTTAGTGACAATACTGTAATATGTAACTATCGATTAAATCTCCAGATCTAAGCAGATTTAACCGTGTCTGTCGTTTTTATAAACATGCCTTATTTTAGACTGACTAAACAAGTGACTCGGAGGGCCGTAGGCCAGAGACCAGCGCTATCATGCTAATTAATGGAATAACGTAACATGAAAACGAAGCAGAGGGCCGCAGCCCAACGATTCGTTTCTACAACCTACGAAGGCCGAAAGCCGAAAGCCCGGAACGTCTCTCCTTGGCCCACTCGCCTGCGAAATCTAAAGCAGAGCAGGACAAAACCCAGAGCTCCCAGACTACTCGATGGAAGAGTGTTACTTTAACACGAATCGGAGGGCCGCCGGCCTTTGCGAAGGCCGAAGGCTCGAAGCGATCCTCAGAGACGCTACAGCTCGCGAGGCCGAACTGCCAGAGCCCAGCGCTACCATGCTACACGATGGAATAGTTAACATGAAAACGAAGCGGAGGGCCGAGCTTTGCACAGGGCCGAAAGATATTAATCGGCATCCAAAGATATTAATATTAGTTAGCGATTATAGCCTTTCTCAAATGCATCGGTCGTCGATGACGCTTTTCTAGTACTGACAGAAACAGATGCTCGAAATATAACATTTTCGGTAAGCCTTCAAGTATAAACGTATTCCAAGGCAGGTTAATTTGAATTTTAATGTCGTTTCACTAACTCTTCTTACATGTCATTAGTTCGAATAAACTTCGGGAACGATGGTAGAACCCAAATCAGTGCAGTTCCAGACCCAATTCAGTCACGGCACAGCGGAAAGAAGAATGTGAAATAAGATACAGGGATAAGTACTGTCAAATATGCCATGGTTTATTTAGGTTCCAAACTCTTCGCTGGACAAGCATACCTACCTACGTAGTTACTACTATACAGATTGAAGAATTAGATTGCACAAGATTAACTGAAAAGAGACCTTCCAACAATGAGGCGTTAATGGAAATGGATAGACTGTGGAACATATTACAGTAAAAAGTTAAAAATAAATTAAATAAAAATAAAATAAATACAAGCTTTTATAATGAACCAAAAAGAAGAAAAACAACCAGGAATCCTCAGTATATCCATTTCCATTAACGCTTCATTGTTGCAAGGTCTCTTTTCAGTTTATTTTGTGCAATATAATTCTTCAATCTGTTTAGACCGTCTAAAGACTTAACTCTACTCAGAATTTTACGTAGGTATGCTTGATAAATTGCTAGGTATGATAAATTGATAATGGTACGGAACCCTTCGCACACGAGTCCGACTCGCACTTGGCCAGTTTTTTTTTAATTTCGCGAATTGTATTTTGGCTCTCCTGTCCTGTAAAGTGGCAAATTTCGACTTATACCCCTTTTCACGAGGGTGCCGTGTACGACGCACGGATATCTATATCACCTATATGTATAGTTATACTATAGGTTGTACTACGAGTACTATCCTACAATCTTACTTAACTATGCGTGATGCGTGAACCTATTGTTCTTATAGTTGACAGTAGAAAATAATTATGGACGTGATCTTTGCAAATTACAGCGATAACACTTTCGCGTGCATACCGAAATTACTGCTAATCCGTGCGATCTACTGACTCCTCAATTATTTTCTGTCAATCATAAAACTATGGGTACCTACTCCGGAGTGGTAGTTTTTCTTAAGATCTTATGTTATAGGTAGGTGCAATAAAGTAAGCATTACAGAGAAAACAAATACTAGCATTGTATTATTCTTCACTGCATCTATGCACAGATACATTTTTTTTTGTATACAGGGTGTAATCGTTAAGTGTGGCCAGACCATAATTCCGTAAATATGACAGATAACAGAAAACTTCCAACTAATATCGAAAGTACGTTACCCAACGAGTAAAATTACACTAATAACTTTTTCCCCTCACTAGCTCGTAAAGCGCTCGTTTATCGTTTAATACGAGCGGGTAAAAACGCTTTTTACACACTTGTGAATAAAGTAATTTGACATTGCTCTAATTCCTATAGCCCCCTACTGCCTAGTATAAGTGGATCTGTATGACCGTAGTAAACATGCGCAATCGGAGCTCACATGTTAAATTGGTCGTTTTCATGGGTGACTTTGTAAGCCATTGGCTATATTTAAATTCCAGAAGTAACTCTATTCTACGATACGTTTCGACATTGAGTTTTAAATGGTTTCTTTAAGTTAATTTACATTTGGATGAGATTTGTAATCATATTTCCTCGCGATAGTGAGGGGAAAAAAGTTGTATTACACTTGGCGGCAAAGTTTGTTCAACTCTCGTGCCTTGAGACCTTCGCAATGCTCAAGATTCCAGTTTTTGAACCACTCGCTACGCTCGTGGCTCAATCCTGGAATCTTTCGCTAGCTCAGGTCTCAATATTGGCACGACAGTTAAACAACAACTTTGCCCCCTTGTATAATAAATAACTATTTTGAAATAAAGTCAGAAATATCTCAAATATTAACTTCCAACCTTTCCATACATTTAGTACCGTAAACTGGGGTTACATTGATCAATTTTAAAGTTTAAACTTCAATATCTTCTAAAATTAGGCGTAAAAAATTCCAAAAATAAAATAATAACATCAACTTTTTCTCGGAAAAAAAATTGAAACGCTACTTTTAAAATGTATGAAGATAGAAAAATAAAACGTTCTGATCAAAGTTAAACTGACATTGGGGTTACTTTGATACCTTATGTTTTTTTTAGGGTAGGGTAACATGGTTGACACTGGGTTGCTGGTACACAGTAGGTAACGCACACAACTACAAAACGCACAGCGTTATTATTACTTTTCTACGCACTCTAGATACCTTTGACCGACACGTTCTTACTAGCTCAGTCCCCATGGAGCCGCGCAAGTACAACGTCCAGCGCAGGTGTCCAAGTGTTAGTGCCACGTGATGGAAACATTTACGTAAGTCGGAATTTAAACTATATTTTCCAAACACTTGCCAGTATAAGCCCTGTTATTTTTTCATTATTAACTTGATTAATTAACTATTGCCTAGATTCGTTTTTTTCCGATGCGAGTATTTTTTCTATTATATTTAATTTTTTAAATTTATTTTGACGTAAGGGTAGACACTGGGTCAAGTGGGTCAAGTACACAATGAGTCAGTGTCCCAGTGTATAATTGTTTGTTTTGTAAAATTATAACAATAATTTTATATTACAGAATGTCGAGGAAAAGGGTGATCTGTCGAAAAGTAGGCGGCATTACTGCCCGGTTAATGGAAACGACTCTAGAAACCATCAAAAATGGAAGACTACTATAAGAAATGTGCAGTATTGTTTTACGGTCTATCCGCCAAAGACTGCTGACATATGGCATACCAAATGGCAGTACACAATAATATTATTATGCCACCTTCCTGGGAACAAAATCAAATGGCCGACATTGATTGACTAAGAGGCTTTCGCGAAAGACTCTGGGTGCTGGCACCCAGAGCTATCTTTACGGAAACCAGAGGCATGTAGTCTGGCGCGAGCTACTGCATTTATCAATGAAACTGTAAGGGCTTTTTTTGAAAGTCTTGCAAATGTAATCCAGCATCATTCAGCTTTTAGAAAATTTGATCTCATGAAAGTATTATGTTATGCAGAGAGTGATAAGACTAAAGAGGTAATAAGGGGGTTCAGGTTCACCTTATGCAGTCGCTGTTACTAGTCGATTATGTCCTGAACCGGAAATGTCCGGAATTTGATCTCAAATAAGATTAATAAACCTACCAAGTAGGTTGTGGTAGTTAATAATTAAGAGTGACTGGTTATTGCAATAAAAAAATGAATACTCGTTGTTGTTTCATTGATTTTTTCCATATCTTGCCCACGTAATTCTCCTTGGCCCACTGTGAACAACTGATATATTCATTGTTCACCCCCCCTGTTGCACAGTGGATCAATTTCCACTTTTTTTTTAAAGTTCTACTATTTCTAAATAGCTTCTAATACACATTCCAGACTGTAATGAGATGAATTTCAAATAAATGAAGTATACGATGGTCCAAAAATTATGTATATAGCACGAATATTTTTCGAGATATAGGCCTTGTAAAATGGAGTGATCCAGGGTTAACCATGTTACCCTAATTGAATATAAACCTTTACAGGAGTAGGTACTTTCTCCTAAGCAAATAAATAAATCCGTTCGCAGTATCAAAAGTTACAACAATTTACGTGGTTTTGGGGATATTATGATCAAAGTAACCCCGAAATATAATAAAAAAACTTTAGTGTTCAACTTTATTAAAAACAAAAATCAAAGATTGAAGAGAGAACAATCTTCTTATAAAATAAACAGTCAAATGGATAAACATACCATAGCCAACTAATACGTAAGATTCTGATCAATGTGACCCCAAGTAGGTGATCAAAGACACCCCATTGAATAAAAACAATTGTTATAAGCACTTAGTTTGAATTGAAGACGTTATATTTGTATACCTCAACATACTTTTGACTAGTTAATTGTGATTAAAAACCGTTTACCTCACTACACTACCCTTATTGTTAGTTTAGAAGTTATTTTACACACAAAAATAGCAAAAAGTATACGTAAATATAAATACGTGATTCGCTGTTTTAACGGCCGTACTCACTTAATGTGTTTAAACAATTAATAAGGACAACTATTGTTCTTGCCACACTAAAAAAAAAAATATACTGATGCGTTTGGTAACGAGAGATATTCGCGATTAAAAAATAAAAGTTTTTATCAATGTAACCCCGAAGTTCAAAGTAACCCCAGTTTACGGTACGTAACCGTTCATTCAAAGACTAGTTTAATACGAATCTTTTTTTTTATTTAAGAATAAATGTTAGATTAATTATTTCATAAACGGTAGTATTATTATTTTATTACAATGTATTCGTACAAATAACGAATCTCTAACAGTTTTATCTCTTACGACACCCGACTTTCTTTAAGGCTGTAAGTCGTCATACTAAATGTATGGGAGCGTTAAAAGTTAGTATTTTTAATATTACTTCATCTATTTAGAAAAAGTTATTAATGTGATTTTACTCATTGGTGTACTTTCGATATCAGTTGGAAGTTTTCTGATATCTGTTATATTTACGGAATTATGGCCTGGTCACACTTAACGATTACACCCTGTATATTAAACTTCAGTGCAATGGAAAGGATACTCAAGTAATTGAGACTGTAGGTAATATAAATTCGAGTATTTCCGTAAAATTACAGCGGGCTCATTCAATGCATTTGTAGATGGGTGAATCAAATTTTTTCTGTCTGTTATTACCATGGTTACGATCACTTGAGTCACGCTGGTTTTATGCATAATTATGATACTTAAACTATGTAAACATGCATTTTTCTGGTGTTAATAAACCCTTTCCTCGATGGGCCATCTACAAACGTGCACTATATGCATGTTTGCATAAATTAAGTAGCATAATAATGCATAAAACCAGCGTGACTCAGGCGACCGTAAGCATGAAAATAGCAGACAGAAAAGAGTTGATTCATCGAAGATATCCAAAGATATTTGTACCTACCTAGTACAGCTTTGGTGGTTTCATAGGTACGTACTTTGTTTTTTGTTATGAATGACTTATGAAGCAAGACTGTTTGTCTGTTTTCAGGCAGTGCCGTCGAAGTTTCAGAAGTTCATGCACTTCCTGATTGCATGTGAGATCATGTTCTCAGTGTTTTTTATTATGCTGCCGGGGCAGGCTCTAATCGAGACAGTGAGTTAATTCGCAAAATTTCAAATAAGTACCTACTACTAAAACTCGTCCTCGAATATAATCATGAGCAATTACGTGTGGCAGTTAATTATAATCAGGGATCGGACAAATGTGCGTCATTGTTTGCAATAATATGGACATGACTCCAAATTCTCCAAAATCGATTGAATGAATAATCGAAAACGAATAATTTCTTGAAATTTGATATTGAAGCTCGGTGTAAAATATGTAATTTTCTGAAAATGATTAAACGATTAAATTATTCAATCAACTTAGGAGTTATGTCCATATTATTGCGATTATTACGAACAATGACGCAGATTTTTCCGATATCTGATTATAATAGAGGTACATGTATTCATGACACACATTGGTGCATTACGAAATGGACCCATAGTAGTAACTATCTGTATGGGAGTACTGTCAAGGGCATAAATACGTATACACCATTTTATCTGATGCCGTTAAAATAAGGTGCAAAAGTGTATACATATTTTTGCCCTTCACTGTACTATACAGATTCACTAATATGTGTTATTTGTCTACTAAGCTGCTACATTTTTTGCTTGCTGCTCATCGTGAGGACTTGAAGAGTAAAATTGCTTATAGGTATTTTACCAAAGCGTCCTCATGTGCCAAAGATTTAGCAATCGCCGATTTGGTACCTTTGTGTAACCCACAATTTTATTGCTATTATTAAATAATTTTCACATAGGTATAAGTACCCGGTACCTACGCTACAGCAACAATGACAGACGATAAAGACAAAAGCCGGCGTTAGTAAGCTTAGTTAGGTACTCTCTTCCTAAAAAACGCAGAAAATTGTATGGATAAGGACCACAAGAGCGTATCTACAGGGTGTTCGCGAGGAAACCGAAAGATTTTAATGTTGAATTCCTAAGCATATTTAGAGTATTTAATGTTATATAAAGTTTCCTGGATTGGGCTTGGTTCCAGAGATAATTAACCTTTTTTCGAAAAGAGTTTTTCGACGTAACTCGTCATAAAACTTCTTTTTAATTACAATGCTACCACAATGTGTTCTAATATTACCACATCTTTTGCCTGACAATCAAAAACTAAGAATAGACTTGACGAAAAAACCTGTCTCTAAAAAAATCATTTAAAAAAAATAATTTTAACTAATTGTTGTTATGATAAAAAGTATTGGAAATGTTAAAAAGTACATATTTAAAAAGTCAATTTTTTTTTGTTGAATTTGACATTAGGTCTCATAATATTTTTTGTTTATTTTGATGTCTAGAATGCATAGTTAAGATCTTTCGGTTTCCTTGCGAGCACCCTGTATAACTATAATTTTGTGTCTCATGAAAAAGGGCACTACAAGTTTAATATAAGTGCTAAGCTATATACACCGTTTTCTAACATTGCCGGCAAGTTATACCCTTTTTCAGTAGATTCACATAATTTACACCTGCGTTTTTGATTGTAGAGCAGTGGAGTTGCCGAGGCGGCTTATGGTAGCTCATGGTATAATGGCGATGGACGATTCAGGAAATTGATCTACATCATCATTGCAAGGTTTGCAACACAGATGTCATATACAGGGTTACTTTTTCATCAGTACAATAAATCAACATACGTAATAGTAGTCCAATTTACAGAATACTACCATTTTTTGTTACTACTCCTTTGAACAACAAAAAAAAAAAAAACTGAAATACCAATGTTTGAACTTATCCGTAAACCTATCAAGAAATTTGGACGCATTACGCATTATCAATGTGCATAACTAGCAAAACACACGAACTGGCAACTGTTTGTTTACAACGTCATCGCACACGGCATGGTGGTATCAACTTATGATTATGACTCGGCAAAAAAATCTTATTTGATCCCAAATCCTTAGGATCGTCAAAATAAAGAGTTTTTCTGTGTGTGAAGTTTGTCGAATGTTTTAAATTATGTCTGGGAAACGTGATAAAATTACAAAGTACGACAGAAACTTTCTTCATTGAGGTTTGAAATCAACTTTATGTACAATGATTGGAATAAAAAAAACATACCTAGATTAATGGAGTCCATTTCTCATACATAATTAATTCACATGAATGTTTCCTTCGATATTTTTCAACACAAGTCTGTAGTTCTCACTTTTAGGTTCATCAAATGCACTTATTATTAGATTTTTTAAGTCTTCGTAATTTTGGGGCTCTTCATACCTGCTGTTTCACCTCACACCACAAAAAAAAGTCACACGAGGTCAAATCTGTTGACCTGGCTGGCCATGGCTATAACACTGGCATTTTCCAGGCGGGGCACACTTTCTTCAGCGCAGCTATAGCCGCTGAGCTGCTACTGTATTTTCCCCACAGAGAAAATAACTACGAACCATTTCGTACGAGCAATTTCCGAATGAAGGTAGTACAATGCGGCGCGCGTGCACACACATACGTGTCAACCGTGAGACTGACCCTGACCTAGTCACCGATATTAGATAACTGGGTGCTTAGCCAAGATGCCAATCGCTAGCGCTTAGTAGCGTAACGTAGTTTTCCCTCTCTGCCACTCTTTCATATTAGTGCGACAAAGACAGTTAGCTGCGATTAACGATGAAGCGCTAGCGGTTGGCAACTTGGCTAAGCACCCTGCTATGTTGCCAACTCGTGCGCCGGCGCCGGCAGGTCGCTCACCCCTTTCCGCCGCCCTCACGTCCCGTACCACACCGTTGACGTCTTGTTTTAGTGAGTCCATTATTTTACATTTGCATGAAGGATAAATTAATAACAAATGAAAAAAAAAATGTCAATTTTATTTGATAAACGTAATCTATTATCGATACCAATTACGTGGGAAAATTTATTGTACCGGTGAAAAAGTAACCCTGTATACCATATATAGATCAACATCACTTGTGACGTCATTTAGTTGATTCTTGACGTTTGTAACTTACGCTCTTTCTGCTCGAAGTAATAATAAAAAGGGTTTTTGCACAAAAGAGCATTTTTTTATTAAAAAAATACGTGTATCTTTTAATATTGAGTTCTTTCAAAACAGACAATAAAAACTAGCACTAAAAAATATGAAATGTTGTCAATTTGAAGGAAAGAGCATGTCTAGTCAATTCAAATTTCTGAAGGAAAAACAACCTAAAATCTATCGGAAAAAGGTGCAAATTTGCCCTGAATTGTATATGGATTGCCCTTAATTTACATTTTTAATTGAATACTTGCAGGTCACAGAAACCATGTAAACTGCGAGCAATGGGGTATTCAGATATAAACTTTGAAACGTTTTATAAGGTATAGTTGATGTTGTGTAAGTCCCATGAACACCCAAGAGCACAATAATAGCATTTCTCTTTTATAGGCTGGTTGGAGTACCATTTTCTCGAATTACAACAGTTATTTTAATTCTTTTCTGTTTTAAACATTTATGAACATAACCAGAGTAACCGATATAGCTCTCCGAATCGCTAAGTGCGGGCCACGTTGCACGTAGAACCGATGGCCGTTGGGGCGGACTAATTCTCGAGGGGCGACCGCGTAGGTACTGGAAGGGAGCGACGCGACGGTAGGCCCACAAGGTATCCCACTGATGAAGATAGCAGGAGTCTGCTGAGTCATTGAGTGGAAGTCTTTCGGCTAAGATGATGATTTGTTAACAATAAGTTTCAGGTGGAATTCTTCTTTATGACGTATTCGTTGACTGTAATAATTAAGATGTACAGGGTGTTCCACGAGCCACTGAAAACCTTGAACGGGGTGATTTAGTAGGCTTACTGAACAACTTTTAATAAGGGCCAATCACGAAATCTAAAAAAAATGTATTTTTCATACATTTTGACCGATTGATCACGACATTTTATATGAAAAAGGCAATTTTTTTTGAGATTTCTGGGTTAGCTCCATAGTAAAAGTTATTCAGTTTAACCTACCAAATCACCCCGTTCAAGGTTTTCGGCTCGTGGAACACCCTGTATGCTGGCGAAGCTTCAAGTTTAATTTGAAAGTCCTTTTAAAAATATTAATGGGGAATTTTCTATTTCAGATCTGCGGTTCAACTTGGTCTTATTTGTCAGTTTTAAATCAAATGTACGCGGATAATTATTAATTTAGACACGCTAAAGCCAAGTTAAAGTGCATCCGATATCTGTAGTTAGGCATTTTCAAGCACCTAGGTACACAGATAATCTGGGTCGCGTTTTATAAAGTTACAATTTACAATTTCGCTGTTTACCTCTCTTTCTAGCCAATTAGTGCGTGCGTTAGAGAGGCAAACAGCGAAATTGTAAATTGTAAAATTATAAAACGGTACACAGATATAGTATTTGCACGTTTTAGAGTTACAAAAAGTTAAATTAACTTCTCAAGTTCTTTTGCTTGCACTAATTAATAAAATCGAAACAAATAAATAGAAATTAAACGAAATATGTTTTTTCTTCATATTTGTATTGTCAATTTATGTATAATATCTCACAATATTTGCAACATCCTAAGAACAATATACAAATTACCACGATCAATTTAAATGATGACTCAAATATTTATATTTATAAAATGTACAACATAATCTCATTCGTTTTGAACTAAGTTAAATATGTACAAAATATTAGATCTGATAAAATTGTATAGATACAGTATTTTTTATAGATTACAATTATATAAATAGTTTAAAAATTAGAGAACTGTACATGATATCAGGTCATAATATTATATAAGCTTCATTGTTTCTTCATTCCTGCTGTGGGGTTACCCTTGGATATAACTGGAACAAACAAGAAATATTTTATACTATCACATAGCTGTATGCGTAGCACATGATTGTTATGTCAGGAAGATTTCAATTTCATTAAAATGGAGTATACCTTTTAAATTACATTCGGCCTTACGAGGTTAACTCATACTAATAATGTAAAATGCCATGTTAGCTTTAAAACTTCAAACAGTACTTAGCGGCAGGGCCGGATTTAGGGGGGGTAACCGGGGCCTCCACGAAAGAGGGGTCCCCACAATAGATTTCGAAAAAAAAATTTTCAATATCCAACTAGTAAACAGTTAAACACTAGTAATTTTTTTTTTAATATTACGTGTTCTACTCCGGGAAATGGATTTCAACGAAATCATCAACGATTTTTTGTCGAAAAAAGCTAGGAAGATTCCGTTCGTTAACGCTAAAATTTAATTTCAGATAATTCCCATGTCTATTTTATTTGGAAAATAATTGAGACCCGGGGGGCCTCCACTCCTTTGTTGCCCCGAAGCCTCTCAACCTCTAAATCCGGCCCTGCTTAGCGGCTTGCTAATAGGCTACTTGACTCATATCAAATTTAGTGCAAAAAATTATTCTTTTCTGTAGTATTTATTGAAAAGATCAATATTTTTCGATTACGGTGTAAAAGTAAAAGTGTTTGATGGGTACATATTTTTTATTGAAAAAATTGTTTTTTTTTTTATTATTTCGTGCTCTGAAAACGGTGTCGGCCATGATGTGACGTCATAGGATCTTAAACTAACTTCATGTCGAATCTTATACGAGTGAAATTCGCCATGGACATGTAGGCATGTAGCTTTGCTGTGACATTGACATAACATAAGTGACATGTCAAATGTTTGTTTTCGGTTTGAGTGACATCTCACCACAGATAATCTAAGCATTAACATGGCTAGTATCGTTTTCGAGCGGTAACGAAAGTATAAATTTTAAGTTATGATTATGCGGTTTTCTAGGTCGTGAAAAAATATATTTATATTTTTTTTCCGTTAATCAGATATTGATACAAACTTTGAAAATGGGTCAAGTAGCCTATTTACGACACATTAATAAAATAAGGGAGCTATAAATATTAGATGTCATATACCAAAGAAAAACGACCAAGATCACCTATGTCCGAGGTGGGGAACGAACCCACGTACTCAGCTTTCGCGGCTGATGCCTGTACCCCTCGGCCACTCGGTCTTAGCAACCACCGGTCAAATTTCTCGGGTATATGCAATCGCTTACAAGGCTAGGCGCCTTTGACCATTCTCTGAGGGTAAGCAATACATGCCTGCACCTCCTATTTAGAATACTTTACAGTTTTCCAGAATAGCTAGAGAGAACTGGTGCTGCCATCTATTGAACATATTGCATAGGTGATCTTGGTCGTTTTTCTTTGGTATATGACATCTAATATTTATAATTTATATAGTCTTAAGTAGTGTGACTACTGGAGAAAAATTAAAAGTACAAATCAAAATATTTAGTTAATAAATAATTTGATTTGTAGTTTCGCAATATGTTCAAATAAGGGAGCCTTTACCAATAAACAGTACTAACCCCCAGCAAGTTCCTAGGCACATAGCCCTCGTGCCCTTGGTCGTCGCGGCACCACCACCACTCTCGCTCGCTGTCGTCCCCCTTCCTCAGCACCTGCAGGCGCGCGCCCGTCTCGAACGATAGTTCGTCGGGCCGCGACGCCGAGTACGAGAACACCCCGTATACTAGGCCGTTGTTCATTATGCCTAGCTTCTCTTGGACGCCTGGAAATAAATTCGAACAATGAGTCTGACGGCACTGGGTAGGGAGCTTGGGATTGCAGTTGTAGTGGTTGCGTTATCGCCATCTTAAGATATTAGGTTTCATAATTCATTTTATTGCATATAATCATGCAATAAAATGAATAACATACAAAACATTACATAAGGTTTTACATTGGGCTTTACAGCTAAAGATCACATGAACCCTGATAGGGTATTAAGCAAAGGAATTAACTTAAAACTAAAAAAGTAGGTACTAAAATAACCGAGCATTTGAGATAACAACAATAATTAATTACAAATATTTCAAATATTTTACTTTATAATAAAATAATTTATCACATATAATTGGTTTAGATTGTTAATGAAATATCTGCAAATACAAGTTAGACACACTGACACTCGACTTTTGTAAGTATGTGTCTTTGCACGTGTCTCGCACGACGTTTTTTAGTAGGTACAGATGGCCCTCCGAAGTTTTGGACTTGACGTAAAATGACCCACTTCTCGCACTAGAGCCTAAAAAGTACACCATCTGTACTAAAACAGTGATTTTTAAAGTAGGTACTACTCTTTTATAAGCGACAAGCCAACTCTACCGCTGTACATAAAATCAGTACATGCAGACGATAAAATACAATCGCTAACGCTGAACGCAACTGTCTTTGTCGAACTAATGCGAAAGAGTGACAGAGAGAGAGAGAAAACTGCGCTACGTTATTGAGCGTTAGCGATTGACATCTTGGCTACGGAGCGGATTCAGCTGGCTTACAACTTACAATTAGCCAAGACGCCATTATGCAATCGTATACGATAAGCGATAAGTCATAGATGTATGAGAATGACAGATTCGTACGAAAAATCACGAAACCACTACCATATTATGGCCACGTGACTTCAAACAGTACCTACTTAGCGGCTTGCTAATTTACGACACATTAATGAATAAGTCCGTGTGGTGACGGCAGTAAGAATACATTTGTCACCACCCCAACTCCTCCTGCGGGTGTCATAAGAGTCGACTAAAGGCGCGTTTAAACCAAAAGAGCATTCGCTGTTCTAGCGCCCGTTCTACGAAATCAACCAATCACGTTTTGTGTACCGATCGAATTTCGTAGAGTGGGAGGTTAGAACAGCGAATGCTCTTTTAGTTTGAACGCACCTTAAGGGATTGAAGTGTCACTGACAATTTTACAAGATTGATGGGCAGCAGCGTCATCATAGTGGACACATTACTGCGATCGCCAATCCGCTTGCCCAGCGTGGCGATTACGGGCATTTACCTCCTAATGCGTCTATACGCATAGTTAATAGGAGAGGCCTACGTCCAGCAGTGGACTAACATAGGCTGATGATGATGATGATGAATGAATAAGTGAGCCTATCGTATACGATTTCAGAATGGCACCTTGGCTAGGCCTGCAGATTTGTCAGTCACTTTTTTTTTAACAGCCTGCTATTGTGTGTCCCACTGCTGGGCAAAGGCCTCCCCTCTTGTTTTCCATTCCGTCCTATTGTTAGCAAGTTCCCGCCATTCACCGCAGAATGCGTCCAAGTCGTCCCGCCATCTCCTTTTCGGTCTGCCTCTGCTCCGTTGGCCAGTCGAAGACAAAATAAGGTTTCAAAAATATGTCCCAGTGCATTCTAATTCTGTGTAATAAGAACGTCGTAACATATTTATGAGCGGATTCTTTCGATACTTATTTTTGCACTTGACTGGCCATCGTGTGGGATCCACTCGGTGAGTGATTTGGCCCATCTTTCCGGGTGCATACGGCAGACATGTCCGGATTGTCCGGCCCAGTCCCATTTCAGCTTGGCAGTCTTGACACCGACGGCTACAATACGAGTTCTGGAGCGTAGGTCCGTGTTTACACTTACTATATAAATATTCTGAGCAGCCGTCGAAGCCTTCCTCATCCTCCTCGCACTTCTCGGCTGCCGTCTCGTGGTCAGACAGCGTCGTTGCGAATATACAAGCACCTGAAAATGTACAAGTTTAAATATGTATTTGTTTATAGGAATGAAACTTGGGCTAACACATCATATCTAGTACTGTGAAAATTTAAGTAAGTACATAGTTTGCTATCGACATCTTAAAATGTAAATACTTTACATTTATCCTTGTACATCCGTACAAGAGAAATATTCAAAATTTGTCATTGCAATTTTCACCCGGCAGGCAAGAAAGTAAATTTTAGTTTGTTCGAAATTACACGACAAAACAAATGCAACTCTGTTCTAAACTAATAGAATTTAACACAGGTAGGACCATAAGCCTTACGAAGATAAAGGTCTCGATAATATATACCAGGTACCTAAAACGATCATAGTTTTGCATTAACCGACCAAGTATTATTTTTTGTCAATCTGAGTTAACACGTTCATTGCGGTATCAGGTCTTAAAGATCCGATGATAAACTATCCCGCGGGGCGGCACTAAAAATACTGTTCCTACCGCTGGTGCGGGACATGTATCTTCTATTTGCAAAGGAGTAGAAATGAGACAAATATATTTTTGGAATTGTCTCTTCGAATATATTCCATCGGTATAATAAAAGTGTATCAGGTCGATTGTATCTTATACCGACAGAAAAGAAAATTTTTGCACCTAGTGCGGATATCAGGTCCTTTCGACCTGATACCCGATGACCCGCTAAACGCACCAGGATTATGATTAGTTTGACTAGTGCCGCCCTTAGGTGCAGTCAGTGAAAATAATAGTCGACATTTTGTGGGTACTACGTGAAAAAAACGTGCAATCTCGAGTGCAATAAACATTATTTAAAAGTTGTTCCGTGGGTTAGCTGTGTTTGGGTCTTATCATAAAGCGGTCCAGACGAATGCTTTCAATGTCCATTGGGGACGTTAAAAATACCGTCAAACGTCGAAGAAATTATGCAGATGTTGATACCAGACCACCAGATAGACCTGCGCCTTTGACACCAGTTTATCGCCTGCGTAGTACAGTAAGTACAAATAATAACATACATATATTTAATTTTAATTTAACTTTATATTAAGTTTTGTTTAATATCGTTGATTTTTTTATCGTTCAGTTTATCGATATTTTACTTTCACAGCCCTAAACTTTTATCGATAAGTTAATCATTCAGTGCGGATATAGGGTCGAATGGATCTGACAAATTATTTTGCAGATTTAATAATCTTCTAATTCTTAGATCTAGAAACGGCTGAAGTTATATGTTGATGTGCTCATCGAAAGTGTATTACAACAAAAAAAAAAGAAGGGAATCATTACTACTAGCCAGTAAATTACACTTAAAGACATGCACCTCGAACAGATCCACGACCCTATGACGCTACAACGAAAAGTTCAGAAACAGGTCTAATGTACCTGATACAGCTCCAATGTAAAGTACACGAAATGGACTGCCGCAATGAACGTGTTAAGCTTTTACATACCGAGTTTATCCGCTTTCTGCATTTTCAAAAAATCTAAGTTGATCGTTTTCTGCATAACTATAGTAAAATAATCTAAATTGCAAACGTCACGCGACTTGATCGTCCCATGAACGAAGAACGACTAGGCCATTATGTGAATTACAATGATGATGCTTACCATTGTCGACGAGGAAGCGCACCATCGGCAGGTTGTTACAGGATGCCGCGCAATGTAACGGCGTCCATCCGTCTGAATCCTGCGCGTTCACGTCACACCCCAGTTCCACTAGAAACCTGGAAACACAGTTTACTTTACTCTAGGTAGAAAATAATACACGTGGGATTTAATTTAATTCATTCACTGTCGCCAACACACGCTCATGTGGGTACGGTACAGACATATTTGATCATTGCCGTTGACTGAGAACTTTGGTCAGCCTCCGTAGCCTAGTTGGGAATGCGAAGCTGGAGGTTCCGGGTTCGAATCCCGGCGAGGGCATTATTTGTCACAAATATTTGTTCCTTGGTCATGGCTGACAATATATTTAACTATTTATAAACTACTATTTATATGTAGGTATCTATCTATTATATTGTCGCCTGGTATTCACATCACAAGACTTAACTGAGCTTACCGTGGGACTAAGCCCATTTGTGTATGATGTCCCAAGATATTTATTTATTTAGTATATCTTGATGCAATTATTTATAACACTGCGTCCACTGTAGATAGTCTTTAATTTGACATCAAATTCGACGTTCTTTGTCTATTCTAAATAAAATGATTTGCTAACAAATGTCTACCGTGTCGTAAAGTCGTAACTATTTTAGGGCATTTTCGCGAGAAGAGATCCAAAAAATTATTTTTCTGAAACAGGTAATTTTTATGTTTTTCCTGCTCAGAATCACGAGCTCTTTCGATCCTACTAGAAGAAAAAAAGTGTCCCAACTTTTTGTTTCTATTACATAACCGTTTTTCAAACACTTTGTACAGCGGTTACAAAGTGGAGAGCATGTAAAATGTATGAAAAATGTGGGACCATTTTTTTCTTGTACTTTTTTTCTCCTAGATTGAAAGAACTCGTTATTCTGAGTAGGAAAAACATTAAATTTACCTACCTTAAAAAATAATGTTTTTGGATCTCTTCTCGCGAAAATGCCCTTTAATGAATACTCTAGCATAGCCTAGCAATACGGTTTTGAATGAAAGTACGAATGTCGTCACGTTTTACGCTGGGTCTAGGTTTTTAGAGCGCCCGTCTCTTTTGCGTTTTGGGAATCGTAGGGACCACACAATACATGGCTCCGTATTATTTCCATCTAATTACTTTTAAATTGAATCTTGCTTGTACCATAGAGTCGTGATTCAATAAATTACTATTTGTTACTACATAGGCGACAAGTTTTTGCAGATACCGAAGCATTTGCGGTTGCGGCACTTACATTACAATAGACAAACAAGGTGGTCAGTTCCAAAATGAACGACTATACTAACTCTACTAAACTTGACTATATAGTCACGCCAGTCTAAATTATTTTGTTATTAAAACTTTGAATTCAATGCAATAATTTAAAAAATCTAGCTTTTATTTTAGTGTCACTAGATTTATAAATGCAGCACCATCTATGTGAAATCACAGTAACTACAACGACTCCGTGTCTTCGAAAACCGTATCAGCCGAACCTCTGTACATGGAATGCAGACTACAAGCACTGTCTAGTCGCTCCATCTAGTAATATTTTCCGAAACTCACTTGACAATTTCAAAGTGTCCCGCGCAGATGGCGTTGTGCAAAGCTGTGATCCCTTCGTCATTTGCAGCGCTTGCATTCTGCACCTGAAACATACAATTACCTAATGAACTACACCGGATTTAAAGTTATATTCTATGTTTGCCTATATTGAACTTTACAGTATTTGTTATAAAGCTTATAATTTCATGGTATATAAAAAGGTTTCACAACAAGACTGCTCTTTGGGATTCCTTGGACCGTGTTAGATTATTATACGAGTTCACTCTGTTTAATTGGAATTCCTTAGCTAAAAGATATCGCGTAGTCTAGCTAGTTTAATTAAATAATACAATATGACCTAATTGTAAATGGTACGTCTATGCGATCTATTTTATATTTAAGTAGTGCTATTCATGGTTGCCATCTTTTTGATCGTTGTTTAGTTTGAAGTTAGGTTGGTAAGTCTCCGAAAATATTTATTAAAAAATTTGACCGAATATAATTATACAGGTTTCATTATTAATCAGACCGTAGATTCAAAACATAGAATGTTCATAAATATACTGTAGAAAATTTAAGTAACTACCTATCAACGTCGCGCGTCGTCAGTTCAAAATGGATGTAAAACTTGGTGAGATACGAGTAAACGAGTTAAAAGTTTGCGACTGTTGACAGTTTCAATTTGTTGTTTTTTTATTATTATTTGAAATGGGCTTACTCATGGCCACAGACTAGCCGAGGGCGAAGACGCCTAGGTATTGTATATGACAGTACAGGTATATTTAACTTAAAACAGTCTGTGCCAAACTAACCTGCTTATTCATAAACGTCTGCTAACTTAACAAGCCGCTAATAATTGTTTGTCTCTTTCGGTCTTAACAATGTGTCCATAAGAGTAAAAGGGACAAACAACACTTAGCGGCTTGTTAAGTTAGCATACGTTTATGAATAAGGGGGTTAGGTTCGATTCAATAATCTTACAAATGACTAACCTGCGTTGCAGTTTTCTTGACAAGCTCCAACTCTCCTTCTAAACTAGCATCCAGCAGTAAGGCGAGGGGATCGAAGCTCACTCGTCTTGCCAGCGGCGCCTTCCCACCCTGCTTCAGGTTCCCTTTCTTTGACCGCCTCAGCACATTCTCAGAATTCTGAGAATCCTGACCGTTCAAGTCTACGGAACTTATCTGCTCCGCTATATCCAACACGTTGTCTTTATCATCTTTCTCGTTAGAACTTATAGATATGTTATTATTCATTAGCTTATCTACCTCATCCTTGCTTTTCGTTTTCTCTTTTAGGCCGTTCTGCATTTCCATAGGCACTGAATCTAATGTTAAATGATCCATTTCTGGGAATAAAAATGCTGGTGGCATTTCGATTCTGCGGTTGATACTGACGCTAACCGCGTTTTTAGAGTTCGAATGGTTCCTTAGCTTAGGCTGTTCACTCAGTGGGGGTTTTCTGATTGTCAGTGGACGCGCTTTTATAATCATTTCATTACTGCTGCTTCCGTTACTGAGTTCTTTTTGATTTTGAGATTCGCTGTCATTAGATGAGTCTGGGACAGGAATCGTAGGCATATTTATATCGGCTTGGTTGTAGGCTGCTTCGTTGCTCACTGACTGTCTTGGTGGGGTCTGTAAATTAAGTTTTGCATAAAGAGACCAAGATCGATAAGTAAGGTTTGTTATAGAGTATTGGTCAGTTACAACGTAAACGTTTAAAAGCTGTGAGCGCAAACAAAATAAAATAACGTTCATCTACACTAACCTTTATCGTTGGTTTGGGAGGTAACGCTGGTTTGGGAGACTTGTCTGCTCCGCTTACGTCGGGCGTGGAGAGCGGAGTGCTAGCGCTTTGCGGAGGGGACAACAAGATGCTTTGCGAGGAGTTCTGGCCGGGATAGCTACTCCCCGTCCCGCTTGAAAGCCCTGACGCGGAGTTCCTCACAATCTGGGGTTGGGAAGTGACCGTGTTACTAACTATGTGATTAGATGGGGGTGCGAGGCTTTGGGTCTGGACGGTTTGCGGTTGGACGGGTTGAATCTTTGTGGAGGATGTTTGATATATGGGTGATGGCTTCCCGCTTGAGACCTGAACTGATGTAGGGGCTACACTCGATACGGGTTTCTGGAATGAATGAATGATGATGATATTTACAAAATGACGTGATAATGAATATCTAAGTGATAAAGCGAAATAAAAATGAATGCAAAGTGAAATTGCTACTTTCAACCATAGATGTACTTACTCCAAATCCTATAGAACTGCTAGCAGTGGTTGTTGTGGATGCGAAGCTCGGCGAGTTTCCTTTCATGACGTTACCCTGTAAACTTTTTCCTCCGCTGCTCTTCGACCCATCATTACTTTGACTATTACTCTGACTTAGCCTAGAATTAGGTTGATATGTATGATTTTCTTTGCCCTCTTGGTTACATCTATTAGAAGAATCTGACTTCTGCAATTGATATGCATGTTCCTGCTGATATGTAGTTTCATGCTGACTTAGTGGGGTGGCCAGGCTCTTATTCACGACCGACAGAGGTGTAGAATGTACTGTCATATGGTTAACGTTTATATTGGCCTGATTTTTGCTTTCTTGACTATCATTCTTCCCGTTCACTTCCGGTTGTTTTAATTTACCAGTCTGTGGGAATTTTGTATTATATGGCAATGTCTGGTACTTTGGATCTGATTTACTGGCTGCAAACTCTGGTAAGAACTCTTGTTCGTTGATTTTGAGTTCTTTACCGTTTTGATTACTGTTAGAACTACTTGTACTGTTGGGACTATATTGAGGTTGTTTGGAGTACTCAGAGTATTTGTTTAGATGGTCGAACATGGGTTTCTGATCGTAGGCGTTGGAAATTCCCTGTTGGACGTGACTGTAAGCATCGTGCTTGGGGTACTGTCCCTGGTACTCTTGTCCCTGTAGGTGGGGGTACCCGTTGTACAGCGGGTTAATCATTTGCTTCTGCTGCAGATAATGTGCTTCTTGTTGCGTTAAATGGCTCTGCATATTATCACTTTGCGTAAGCTGTTTTAATGGCACGTTATTTTGTATTACGTTTTGCTTCATCCCCTGGAAAAAATGACAATGTTAAAAACTTGATCAGACTTGGATAGAGCAATTGACACTCACTTGATGTCGTAAACTTACTTGGAAATTAGAGTTATGCGTTAGGCTAGGTGCGTGAGGCACATGGTTGTAAGGTTCCACTGCAGCCACATTGCCCCTAGCTTGCTGTCCTTTCGGCGCTCCTGGATACCCGGATAACTGCTGCATTGACGACTGGTTCGAAGTTCTGCAAATAAACAGCACGTATTTAAAGCAAACCTTGTTTTAGGATTCCGATTGAAAATCGACATTAAATTCAAATTACTATGAAGGACTGCTTAACAATCTTAACAACAAACGACATAGGTTATAATACTTATAATTGCTTTTAAGGATTGCAATCAACAGCTTCCCCATTTACACCTGTTGCCCAAATGATAGGAGAATTACACCTGTTACCTATTTGGTTGTCCTTTTTTACGCCATGACGTTTTAGGAGAAAACTTCCCCCTTCCCCTCGGACCTCGGTTGAGCAAAGACGTGTCAGATGATATAAATAAATCACATTAAAATAAGTGAAAATAGTAAATTTCAAACGAATTAATTCATCCAAAATATTAGGAGTGCATAAGTCAACAGGATCAAGATCATCTAGCCGCGCCAACTAAGTAAGATACCTATATTGAACATTAACTCTGCTACGCTACGGCCCAACTTACAAGAGAAAAAAGGATAGATATAGTTCTCTCAAGAACGGCGACGCATATCAACAGAGATCTATTTATACTGGACGGAACGTCAATTTGTATGAAACTCTCGATCGCCGTAAATCTAAGTTGACCCCTCCTGTAACTTCGTACTACGTGTGTAAGGTACGCTCTTATTATCTCCTGCGCTCCTGGTACTTAGTAGCGTATAACATGTCGACCCAGCACAGTCCCCCGTCCTCGCGTCAGACCCCCGCGCTTCGAATCCCCGCACCCCTCGAGGCCCCCGCCGGGACGCAGGCCGCCTCCTCATCCATCGCAGCCTCTGCCGGGGCGGTGTTGACGCCGATGCCGATGGTGCAACATGACGGCGCATTAGAAACAGGACAAACGGGATCGTTATTCTCAAAGTACGATTCAGACACGTCAGAAAAGAGTGGAGCAAGTGATAACGTCACCTTGCGACCGAAAAGGAAACGTGATCATGATGGACTCGAAGAGCTGGGTAAAGAAATGAGATCATTATTTGCTTCGCTCTCAGTGAAAGTCGAAAGTCGATTTAACGAACTTAGAGATGAAATTAAAAATGGTTTGGAAACTAACTTGCAATTTATGTCAGATAAATATGACAATGTTATGGATAGGCTGCAGGAACTTGAGGAAGAGCGAAAAAAGGACAAGAACTACATATCGGAGCTGGAAAGTAAAGTCGAAGGTATGGAGCGGCGGGCCCGTATGTCGGGAATAGAAATCAGAAATATTCCTAAGATCGATACACGAGATGGTAGAAAGATGGAAACCAAGAACCAACTGCTGGAGATTGTCAAAGATGTAGCAAGGACTGTAAATTTGAACTTACAGGATGGAGACATACGTGATGCTTACAGAATAAACTCAGCCAAAGGAGAAATGAAACCGATAATTGTTGATTTCAATAGCGTGTTTTTGAAAGAAAAAATGCTAGACAATGTTAAAGAATTCAATAAGACAAAGCCAAAGGGAGAAAAACTAAATACATCTCACCTGAAATTTGACGGTCCTGTAAGAGCAGTCTACATTTCTGAAACGTTGACAGCAAGGAACCAAAGATTATTCTTTTTGGCCCGAGAGTTTGCCCGTGATAATCAATATGAACACCGATGGACCTCTAAAGGAATTGTATACCTGCGTAAAGCAGAGGGTCATAAACCGATACGCATCGAACATGAAGCTGATCTACTCAAACTACGGAATAATGATTGACTAGCCTCGTTAATTTTAATTACTAACTTAATTCATTTAAAATTATGTCTATATTTTTATTATGTACTGCATGAAATACACTCGTTTCGACCAACGCCATATACACACATCGCATATTTTACAATAATTATTGAATCATTTCATTCTCAATTTACACAATACACTTACATGCCTTATCAAGTACTTAACATTATGTACTCTCAATTATGTCTCCATGTTGTTCTCGTATTATTTATGCTTTTCACGTCAACTTGCATATACCCCACATTTATATTCATCCAGCAAACTACAACCTTGTATAACAAAAGTAAATGTATAAAAAAAACCGCAAACCGACAGACACAATGTAATAAATATATTAAAAGGCGATTCATTAAATAATACAATCAATTTAGATAATCTACAAGTCTCTTCATCCTTTTCTTGTGACCCCGAAGACTGCAGAACTCATATTGATACATCTTCTAATTCTTGTTCACTAAATATTATTACGCAAAATATACGTAGCATCTCTGCGAATATTTCAAGCTTCCATACACTTTTATCAAGAGCCAATATAAGTAATGATGTAGTAATTTTAACAGAGTGCTGGCTACAATGCAATCCATACATTCCTAATATAGATGGATATATTTGTCATTCCACTAAAGTAAATCGGAATCAAAACGATGGAGTAGTAACATACATTCGAAGTAATATTAACAATGCAACAATTACCGAACCAGATTTTCCTGACGCTAGCTGTATAACAGTTCAGTTGGGAAATGACATCTGTATTATAGCTGTTTATCGACCTCCCTCTAACAGAGACACTACTTCTTTCCTTCGCTCGCTAGACCAAGTACTTACAAAAAATAAATCGTTTAATACCGTTGTGCTTACCGGGGACATTAACATAGACATACTTGAGAGTAAC